>VWYP01016894.1:70965-102769 GCA_013400435.1 Pycnonotus jocosus
ACTCAAATTACCAAAACCAAAACAAAAAAAAAAAAAAAAAAAAAAAAAAACAAACAACAAAAAAAACCACCACCAAAAAAACCCCACAAAAAACCAACAAAAAATTAGGTGGTCTTACTCCCTAGTAATTTCTAGATGGTTTTGTTTTTATTCCAAAGCTGACACAGAATGATCAAAGACTTTCCTAATTTAAATCTCTTTAATCCACCTGTAGTTTCTGGGGCTGTAAATATTACCTTCTAACTGTGAACAGTATTAAGTGATTGAAGTTTGCCTGAGTCTGCAGATGGCCTGAATCAAATCTCAAAGCTGATTCTGTTCTGCCACTTTGAAAAAAAGATGATGCACATCATTGTTCCTATTATTAAATGTTTCCATAATGGCCTTTTTAGCAAGTGGTTTTCATACTTCCCCAGGAATTCAAATGTTTTCTCATTATCATAAGTGCAGAAAGCTCTGAGCTTCTGCCATCCAATTTTAAATACCCTTAGCCCTCTCAAATTTTGCACATTCTTAAAACAAGAGTCTGCATTGAGAACTCAGATTGTTTGCTTTTTTACATTTTCTTTAGTAGAAATGGATGTAATAATTATGGTGACAGAGCTGCCCTCAAAAATTAAAATGTAAAACTTTGAATCAGTACTAGTTTTAGAGGCTGTTTAGAAAATTACAGAAAAATCTTACAGAACTTATTTTAGAATGCTAACCTATCATATGAAGTTTTTTTTAGTTTTTAATAGTCATATCAAAAATTGCTTATTCTACAAGGCTATTTAATAGGCAAACATTATAGAAGAAAAGAAGCCATGGAGACACTGGGGACACGTGACTTGAAAACTTTAGGATGGCAGTAACAAGTTGAATTTCATAAGAAAGAAAAGAGAAAAATAATCTGGGTTTTCTAAGTGTATGGGATTAAAGTAATCAGTAAATTTTCATATTTAGCTCAGCACAGCTCCATTTTTTGTGTTTATCATAACATGCTGAATAATTGCCCCTCTTTGGAACTGAGACATATCAGGATATGAGTGTGCTATATGTAATCAGAATCTATCAGTACTGTGCCTTTTTCTTACCTGATATAATTTCTGTAAGGTGTATCTGCAGCTTTTGCATAGTTAGGCATTCTGAGCTTTTAACAAAACTAGCAAATTTGTTTTCAAAACACAGCTTCAAAATATGGATAACTAATCCCACTGTTTTCATGACTCAGATGGGAGCTCTGTGGCAGAGGGCTGATGTGGTTTCAGATCACCATTACAGAGCAAGTCTGAGGTTCTGCTTTAACTCAGCTGTGTGTGGACAGAAAATAGGAGGAACAGGAGCAGCTCTGAGCAAGTTTTAGATCCACTTCAAGTGTGGGGCTGTCCTCAGATGTACCTAGTTCTTACAAGAAACTGGAGCAGCCTCATAACCTCACTGTCCATTGCTGTAAATGGAGCAGAGTGCAGCAGTGGTCAGGAAATTCAGTCCCTTGTTCTGTGTGGAGAGCTTTGAGTAATCAGAGTTACCACTGCTACCTGTATAATTTTTTAAAATATCTTGAGAAATCCATTTCATGGATGCTGGTTATATTTTGAGTTGTCCTTCCTCTGGTTTTGTGTTGTAAAAGGGCTGGGACATTCAAAGCCAAGTTAGGCCCAACGCACATAGGGACCATTATATGTAGTTCCACGCACCAGAAGGGAGATCTTCTTAATGTTATAAAGTCCAGACTGAAAAGGAATAGATTGCATTACACCTGTGTGCAGACTACATTTGAATCACATATCTGATTTTGCCGTATGGATTTTATATCTCACGTATCTTCACTTTCATTTAAATGCCAGTATAGAAAATGCAGTACTCTAGGCCACCAGATCTATGTAAGCAGCAAAGAGTTAAGAAGCTGAGACAGTCCAAACATGAAGAAAAATATAAAGACATGTTGCAGTCTGATGAAGACTACCAGATCATCACAGCAAAGCCCAAAAGGATCCTTCAAACCTCAGGAAAAAATGCACTGAAGAGTTACCATGGGAACAACAAATTTAAAGAACAAATGAAAACCAACAGCTATTTACACCCCAACAGAATTATACAAGCAAACAACAAAAACAGAATCGTAAATCAGCTAAACTCAATAACTAAGCAGAATGTAGAAAAACTAAAATATTAAACATGGGAATAAAGGAGGAGAGGAGGGCAGAAGAGGAACCACCCAACAATCTAGTGCTAAGACATCAAACAGAAAATAAAAATGCTGTGTAGAAAACAAAACTGATCATTACCACAAGACAAAATATAAAGCTAAGCAAATGCATCAATCTAGATAAATGTTAGCATTTTTGTGTGATTTTTGCTGATTTCTTTGCTGTATCATCAGTGAGTTTTTTCAACATCGATCACAAGCAGCCTGTACTAAAATCAGTGTGTTATGCTGATTTAATGAGATCAGCTTTTGTCCATCATACTGGTATTCATGAAGAATATATTAGATATTGATACCTTGAAAATATAGAAGAAAAGGGATTTTGATTAAAGGGATGTCAACCTATATTTCCTTAGACATTCAGGTCCCTTTAAAGTCAGATTCCTCCAATATATGTCTATCTATTTTTAAAAGCCAGCTATGGGAAACTAAAAAGTAGTGTTATAAGGTGACACTTGACATGAGGAGGAAAGGCTATTAACTTGTAGCTGGAATAAACTGTAATGAACAACTCAGATGTGATAAAAAGATGAGTGAGAATAGGCCCCATAAGATTAATTTGTATGTTGAGAGTATCTTGAAACTGTCTTCCTCAACCAAATAGTTGATTTATGGATATGATGCCAATAAAAATTTATACTGCAAGAAAAGGAAAAAACCCTGAACCAAATCCAAAATCTTATCATACTTTAGTGTGTTGGAAGCATCCTTCTTTATATTTTACTTATGAGATAAAATGTAGTTTCACAAATTACTGGAGTCCATTAAAGATGAACAAGACTGTGTGGTCCAAAGTCTCAAAGGAATTCTGGTCTATGTTCGGGAAGCAGCTTATTCATTTTCTCCCAGACAAATATTTGTTACTTAGCCATTAAATCAAAGATGTGTTTGTGCTGCCAAATAGATTTGAATTCAAACCATTAGAGAATTTTAGATCACTCCCTTCCAGAGCTTTGATTTGTGCCCATCTCTTAATGTGGTGAATCTTTTAAACTTCTGCTTGCTTTACCAGCATTAATTAACAGATGAAACTGTGTGAACATGGAAGGGAAGGTGGGCAGAATCCTGCCTTTTGAAAGATTCTATTAATTTTCTTTGGCCAGATTTTGAGTTTGCCTCTTTCCCCTTTTTGGCAAGGTCATGGTTCTCATGAATATTTGACTGAGCAGTTGAATCTACATATGAGAGAACTTATAATAGAAGTGGGTATTTTGACTTGGTGCTAAGGACAAGTAACTAACACAACACACATTATGTATTTGTACACTGTACTAGTAGAAGGTAATCATTTGCACTTAAAAGTTGCAAACACCTTTTTTGGGTGAATTTGAGTTACTGAATTTGTTCCTCATCATTCTTTTCACAGAGAGAAACAACATGTCCATCAGATAAATAAGTAAAAATAGATTTTGATTCTATTGATCACCACTTTGAAAAAGAGAAACCTCACCTCTTGCTGGTTGGATGTAAAATTCTTCCCTTGTTTGAAGACAATCACCAATTTTGAAATCTACCCAGTCACATAAAGTCAGAGAAGTTAGTTGTCTGCTTCAGATACCAGTTGGTGTCTGTGCTACAGTTTGGAATACATCTCAACATTTGTTGGGGTCTCATCCTAAGGTAACATTCTGAGTTATTCCAAGCAGTTCAGTGCCTCCTAGAATAGCCATTGAATGTGAGAATTTGTGAAAAAAGTTGAGATTTAGCAGTAAATGGAGAAAGTTTTAACAATGGTATATTAACAGCTTGAAGAAAATTAATCATGCCTCTATTGTAGAGGTATTATACTGAGGTTAATCATAAGAGAGTAAAGAGAAAACCACTCCTTCCCACCTTGAAAAATGTCATGTAATCAATAGCAAAAAGTAAATGGGTGATCTGTGAAGATCTGTTTCATTACTGTTTACTGTTTACTGTTTGCTGCATGGTTGCTAAGGAATGTCTTGGAAGAGGGGGGCCAGGTTTGTGAAATTAAAGTTTTTTATCCATTACAGATTTTGTTCCCTGTGTGAGTCTGCGTCAGTAGCACATAGTGAAATTCAAAGTTATTCCAGACTCCTTCATTACATGTGTGCTGACTGCTACTGAAAATCTTGTATGATTTTAAAATATATTCTACACTATAGAACTCAAAAATTAATGTAACTTTGTGAATAATTTCAATTTTTTGATGAGAAAAACAAACCAAAACAACCCAAGCCAAACGCCATGGATTTGTTCCTTTTTGTTTACAAGGATATGATTGTGAAACATTACTAATAAACTTTTATTAACAATAATAAATGACAGCTGTGTGTAACATGTACCAAAAGACTGTTCCAAGATTCATTTCTAGGTTGCATGTCATGTTTAAAGCTATAAAATATAATGACCTTTTTAGAGATCAAAGCCCTGCCTTTTTTTCTTTTCTAAAGGAGATGTTTGAGGTTGTAAGAGCAGTGAACTCACTGAGTGAAGTTTCAGCTTCTACCAAAAGTTCATTAATAGAGAAATTGAGAATGATGGTGTCGTGGGGGAATAAGGAGGACAAGCCAGGTGGACAAGCAGTTGGCCACATGTACTTTTCCTCATGCATGATCCAGTAGATTAATTTGCTACCCATGGGTCCTCCCCCTAACAGAGGGCTCTGTCATGAACCTGCTGTAGGTGGATTTCCTTGTGCGCATTGTGGTGGATGTGTGGCTGGCACAGAGCAAGGCTTTACTGTTAGTCAGCTTGCTATGCTTCATCACTCATAACAGTGCACTCTCTCATGCCTGCACAGAAGCATGGCTAATGTGGTAGCTTTGATGCTCTTAGTCTTGTGGAAAGATTTCCAGTCTGGCTCCATACAGCTGGTGTAAGCGTGCCAAAGGACAGCCACATCATCTGGATGCACATTCCTGTATCTCCACCAGTATTGTCACAGGCCTTGATAATACTCCCTGTCCATAAGAAGTCTTTACTGATGCATGCTTTCAAAGGTTACATTTTTCCTATGGCATGTACTATGCACTTTGCTTTTATTTAAACTAGTGGTTGTTCAGAAAGTTATTAAAATGCTCTCACTGTCCTCAAACTTGGCTTGAAGTTATAAAGTACAAACCAGCAAACTATTCTGTGAAGAAGCAATGACGTTTGGAATGAGCTACGGGGATATTGTCACGTATAGAGACAAGGATATTTTAGTTGGCTATCTTTGGCCTGGAGTCTTGTCTGGAGAGGTCAGGCAGTCTCCCTACAACTGAAGCTTGCAGGTTGTCTTGTTCTGCTGCAGCATAAGACAAAGTAGCATAAATCATATAATGCAATGTTGCTTGCCACTGCTTGCCATTGTAAAATTCAGATGGATTTTTTCCAGTCATTTCTCTGTTGTGTAAAAGACCATGAACCTTGTTATGAGTATTGTAACTACAAGGTTCCAAATTCCAGATAAAATAATTTTTTTTAAGTCTTCTGAGAAATAAGTAAAATTTTATGATGACTGCAAAATATTTTTTTCAGTGTTTTTTCTGAATGAAATTTTGTACAAACCATTTCATGTTTTTTGGGAAGATCTTTGCAGAACTTCCATGGTAGAAGCTGTGACTAAGTGAAGATCCTTCTTGTCAATTTTAATCAAACCACTAAGGTAAGATTTCCATCTCTGCTCTCTTTTGTGAATGTTACAGCACCACTGACTTTGTCTGTAATTGTAAGTTACTGAGTAAAGATAGGCTTCTCAAGGAATATATTCAAACTCCCCACTGTTGATAACTGTGCTGATGCTGAGCAGATGTTGAAGAGGGTAGTTCCAGTGCTGACTTGTACTTTCACAATCTTTGGTCAATATTCTTACAATCTGTGCTCTTAGGCAGCATTTTTCTGTGCTGTAGTCATCCTTAAAATTCTTTAGCTGAGCAGAGACAGCACAGGTGGGGTTCATCATCAGAAGTACCTGATATTTCGCCACCTTACTTTCACTCAGCATTGTTTTAACTTCCTGGCAAACCTTTCTGTAAGCCAGCTTTCCAGCTTCTTGGTTTGCTTACAAGTGCTGTAGAGAATCACAGGGAGTTTGCCCTTCTATGCTTAGGCTGGCATCACCAAGTGTTTCAGCAATGATATCTTAGCAGCCAGGTTTGAAGAGCTGCAGCTCAGAATGATGGAAGGGGCTATTTTGGGTGGCATTACTCCATTGCAGACACAGAGACTGTGGATAAGCACATAGATTTATAAGGGCTGAATTTTGGAAGACACCAGATACCACAGTGATAAGTGCCATACAAGTACCTAGATAAACTCTTTTCTGGGAGGCTGCCAATATAACATCAGCTGAAATAAGAAGTTAACACCTTTTATTGCCAGTTGGTCGTAAACCAGGGCATTTTATCCTGAAGAAGAGAAATTGATGACACTGTGCAAGTCGAAGTTTTACTACAGCCTGATAGAAAACTAAGTGTCCATAATAATGACACCAGAAAAATTATGAGATGGCATTTTTAAAAATGACATTAAGAGAGGAGTCAATAGCAAGTACAAGTTGCACAGAAAATAACACATTTAGCTATGGCAATATTTGTCTATACACAATTATTCTCCCATCAATAGCAATCCATTGGGTTTGGATCAGACTGACAAAGCATTGCAATTCCTAGATAAGCAAACAAATGGATACATATGTAAGTTTTCAGAATCAAAGAAGTAATTAAGCTAACCAGTATACATTTGGTACAGACACAAAATGACCATATAGCAGCCTTATCTCTTGGTTTGGTCATAATACTGTGCATATATAAATTTGTGGTTGCTTTCTCTGCCTGTCTCTCTCTTTACCCCCTTTTGGTAACATTGTCCAGATCTTGTTTCCTGCCTGTGAGGCCTCACATTAGGGTATCATGTTTTTTCCTATCTGGTGGCCTGCAGTTTGTCTGTTCGTCTATCACTTGAGTGTTTCTATTTTGGTGCCAACTTATAATATCCCAGACTTTAGATCATGGGTTTCTAATGGAGATTGTGCAATGGACCTGCTTCCTTCCTATTTGTGATCATAAAACTACCCCTTTTGTTCACACAAAGCCCCTGCAATATGCTGCTCAGGGAATCAAGGCCTGCCCTAACAATGCAGAATTTCTCCTAGTGAAAATGGAATGATTCCAGTGGAGTCATCTATATGCTCGACACTTTTCTCACCCAGGCGTGTAGGAGTTGTGTCTGGGCAGACTGGGTACAGTTTCATTCTGTACCAGAATTAGGAGAGCAGATGGGTGATTTAGAGTCATGTTTCCCTCCCATCTCTGATCCTGCACTGAATCCAGATCAAAATCACTATTTTTTCATCTCATCACCCTCATTCTTTTCTTCTAGCTGTGCTAATTCTTTTCTCTCTTTCCCAGCCTCAACAAGGAGATGTTGTCTTTAGTTTCAATAAGAGATGGTTACCAAAATGGTTTCCTCTAGGTGCTGTAAAAAGGATGTGTTGATTCAAAGCTAGGAGGTAGGAAGTATCTTCTTCCCCACCCTCCAATTCAAGTAGAATGAAAGTAAACTTGTGCTAAAAGCAGAATTACTTTTTTTTAAAATCTATTTTAAAAGCTGTAGAGATGGCTTACTAGAGTAATCTTTATCCCAAAGATGACAATACTTTATTAATAGGAGAAAGATGTTCTTTGACCAGGGAATTCAGCCTTCAATGTGCCTGCATTAAGAGCTCCCTCAAAAGTGTTGCTGCTGTTGCATTTCTGAATGCCTTTGAAATGTCAGGTTTCTGGCCATACCAGTTTTGATTCCAGATTATTCTTCATGAGGAACCAAAAAATATTTCTATTTTCACCTTTTAACAATACATTTTTCACCTTTTTGGGACTACAGTGTTATAAGCAGAACTGGGGTTGTTTTATTCTTGTCCATACCTCTTCATTCCATAAAGCATATGAAAAGCCAAAGAGACAAAATGGAAATACAAAACCTACCAGTTATTTATGCATTAGCTGTGGAGAATGTTCCTTGCATCTTTCTATTGAGTACTTGGTTTTGTCTACATTTTCCTTTAAAATTTCATTTTTAAAAATTCTAAATCTGTCTTTAATTTGCTGTCCAATCTTCCATCCAGTTATTTAAATCTGATGCACTACAGAGCAACTCTTTACTTGGAATTGGTCTAGAAATGAAGTCTCTTAAGACCTAGGTTAAATTTGATATTAAAGTTATAACTGAACAATTCAATAAAAGTTAATAAGACTCCTCATAGGCATTCCAGCATTCTCTCAGTTATTTTTCATGCAAAGTAATCTGTGCCATATAACCAGTACTGTAGAAATGCTGCTGCAGTTTAAGGCAAATACATTACATAAGTGTATGCACTTCTCCTATCAAAACTGCCTTTTAAAGCCTTAAGCCCAGTCCTTAAAAGTAAGGCTGAGCAAGATAATGCTATCTGAGATATTGATGCTATTGTTTTGTTCTGGATGTTAAGTCTTATTCTCTTACCCCTTAGATTTCATTCCTCTATCAACCTTACTATGTGACAGTTTGTTGTTTCTTGTGTCTTACATACTTTGAAGCATGAGCACTACCGTGAACTTCAAGGACACTCATGTGAAGGATGTATCAAATATGCCTGTGTCACAGGGGGACACCAGCACTGTATAAAGTAAAGCAAACTGAGTGTAGAAGGGATTTACTAACAGAAATCAGAGCTTTCTCCCCAGCCCCCAGCCCTCCTTATTTTGCCGAGCAGAATATAAGAGCATATACACAGACAAATTGGCATCCCATTAAATTCCTCCAGGGTAAATAATGTATCAGAGCTGATGCTGATTAAGTATAAATGTGGAGAGTGTCAGGAATCCACGTGACACAGTAGTGAGTGCTGGCTTTTGCCTCCAAGGAGTACAAGTCACATTATATCCTTTATATATTATATATATATATTATATATTATATATTATAGCCTTTATATCCACATCCTCTTTCAGGGAATATTTGTGATTCTTGTGTGCTATTTTACTTTTGGGGAATAGAACTCTTTTAGAAGAAAACAAAATACGTTCACGCAGGCTAGTGTCATAGCACACTAGTCCTAGAGCGTGTCCCCATTAGAAGGTAATTACATCTGGTTGGACCTTCAACTCACTGATTTTATTCAATCCCTTTTATATTACAAGTCCTTCAATTTCAAACCTCCCTCCTGAATACATTTTATTCCTGAAGTTTTATCTGTCTGTTTTGAAAATGCTCCAGTTTACTTCTGTCTTAAGGCCATAAGCTTTAAGCAGGTTAAAAGTTGTATACCCATATCTTTCATCAGATGGCAATACTCACTGCACTGTATTGCCGTAATACAGACACTGAGACAGGCCTTGGAAATCCAGTAGCTCACAGGACATCCAAAAGCTAGATTTTGTAACACCCATGGGGGTGTTGATGTGGAGATTGTCAAAGTATCCAAAGCCACTTTTTCAAAGGGATCTCATCCAAAATACTCATTTGGTTCTTGCACTGCTGAGATGGGAAACACCAAAAGCTATTTAAAATCCCAGGCCTAAAATACTACACAGTGCCTGAGCTCTGCTGATAGCAGCCACTTAGAAGATCTTTGTCAAATACACAGTTTACTTAGATCAAAAGTGTATCCCCTACAGAGAGGGCAAAAAGTCATGATGCACTCACAAGGTTCAGCAGAAGCGTGAGCCTCTAGTGAGTGGCCAGACAGATGAGAGCTTTGGCTATATGTAAATCATCAGTGAGCGCAGCAGGAATGCACAGCTGGGACAATTGTTGGGAAGAAGGCTAAACCTCTTAGACTCTGCTAGTCAAGGAACTTGAGCCTTGTACTGCCAAGCTCACTTTTGGTATGCTTCGTGATGTGGCTTGAGTCATCCTTAAGTCAGTCTTACCATGGACAGTAGGAAAGTGCCTTTAATTTACTAAAGTATTCTCTGTTGTCAGATGGAAGGATGAACTTTCATAGCTGATATTTGCTAGATGGTGTCTCAAAAATGCACACCAATGGAATGTCAGTGGAGCTAGCCCTTTTTAAAAGCAAGAAAACTAGCAGGAGATGACACATGAGGTGGAAAAATTGATAGGGCCATTACAATATTTTTGTGTCCATCAAAAAATTACTACCTGGGATCTCAGCTCAAAACTGCATCCCCAGACTTCATAGATAAGGAATTGGCTAGACAGAAACAGCCGGAGAATTGTGGTCAATGGCTCTGCGACCAGGTGAAGTTTGGTGATCTTCAGGGCTCTGTCTTGGGACTGGTGCTCTTTAGTATCAGTGACACAGACAGTGGGATTGAGTGCACCCCTAGCGTGTTGGTACGTGACACAAAACCAAGTGGTGCAGTTGGCACAACAGAAGGACAGGATGACTTCCAGGGGATCCTGGACAAACCTGAGAAGTGGGCCCACAAGAACCTCATGAGCTTTAACAGTATCAAGTGCAAGATGCTGCACCTGAGAGAAGTCCTGGGGGATTCCGGTTGAAAGCTGAGCACAGAACAGACTTCACTTGCAGCCAGGCAGCCACTGATGTCCTGGGCTACATCAAAAGAGAGGTAGCCAGCAGATAGAAAGAGGGTGATTCTTCCTCTCTGCTCTTCCTTTATAAGACTGCATCCAGAGTGCTGCATCCAGATCTGGAGTCCTCAGCACGAGAAACACATGGACCTGTTAGAGAGTGTTCAGCGGAGGCCAGAAAGGTGAGCAGAGAACTGGAACGTCTGTTAAGACAGACTAGAGAATGGTATTCTGCCTGGAGGAGAGAAGGCTTAAGGAAACCTCATTGTGGCCTGCCTTTAAGTACTTAAAGGACACTTATTATAAAAGAGGGAGAGTGACTTTTTACATGGGGAGACATTGACAAAATAAAGGGAAACAATTCTGAATTTGAAATGTTTTAGATTAGATGATAGAAGGAAATCGTTCGCTGTGAGAGTGGTGAGGCACTGGCACAGGTTGCCCAGAGAAGTTGTGGCTTCCCCATCCCTGCAAGTGTTTAAGGCCAGGTTGGATGGAGCTTTGAGCAATCTGATCTAGTGGGTGGCATCTCTGCCCACAGCAGGGAGATTAGAACACTAGAGAACTATTAATGTGCCTTCCAGTTCAAACCATTCTATGATTCCATGAAATAAAAAACAGATATCAAAAACAGCTCAGCATTTTCTTACAGAAAAAGAGAGGCATCCTTTTCCTTATATTTACAGTCCTAGCATTCTCAAAGTCCATGCCTTTCGGAATCCAAGACAGTCATCTCTTGAATTACCTTTCTCTCTTTCCCATATAGGTTCTTGTAAGTCCATTAACAGGAAATCCAGTGGAATTCCAAAAATAACTTCCAGACTCATGGAAGACAATCCATTTGTCTTTTGACATGGACATGGAATATTTAGAGTTAGGCAAAACATTCTTTGAATTAACCAAAAATCTACCAACTGTTAGGAAAAAAATATTAAAAATCATGTTAGCTAACTTACAAAAGACTAGTAGAGTAGAAATATGTAACTCTTACAGTAGTTTGATTAGATTTATTAATATTTTAATTTAGACTGTATCTGCTCTGTTCCATTTTCTTGTTGTGTTAAACTGTGCTGACAGCTATGCTAGTGAGAGTATTTCAATGCACTGAATAAATGGGGAAAGACATAAAAGCTTCCCAAAGAATAACTGAGAATAAATCCTGTTAATAAATATAGAAATTAGCTTAAACCCACAAAAATTTATTGGAGCTAGTCTTGGCTTTTCCCAAATATTAGACATATTCAAATCTAAACTCCTAGCCTTTCTTTGTTTGGAAAAATTGACTTTGGAAAAAAACCAACATCTGAGAGGTTTAAAATTTTCAAAATGTGTTGATGAAAGCATGTTTGTTTTTCTAGTTTTGTTTTAATTTACCTTATCAAATCAAATATAATTTACTTAGGTTTCTTTAAATCTGAATGCCAAAACAGTATTTTATATAAACAGCAACATTATTGTTTGAAACATTTTTTCCTCATGAAAACTGTTGGTACCATGCAAGATGTTTTTATTTTTTTCTGGACAGTCTCACAGTGCTAGTAACTTTGTCCAGCCTCTGAATTACACAGCTGCTGGATTTTACTGTCAGTCCCCCTAATTCAGCTTTTCTTGCTTCACAGGATTTGATTAATCAAAATAATTATTTTAAGTTTATTGTGAAATGTCTGTTAAGTCTGGCAAGCCTAAGTGAGTAGTAATGCTATCTAAACTTAGAAGACTGTACGAAACATGTCGATGAAGGAAAAAATAGAGTCAGAGCTTGCTTCTGAAATATATTCTCATTTTTGGTGTTTATATATAGCAGTCATGTTCACCAGAGACAATTTGGGACGGGGAGAATACTGGCTCGGCAGTACGTGTCATCTTGACAAGGTGAAAAGAGAGTGTCATTTCAAGCCAGTTGTGGAAAGAGCACGGAGCCTTCTTGGAAGTGGTACAAGGGAAGTCTGCATGTTGTGCAGGAGTCAGTCTTCTTTGGAAACTTTTTATTAGTACCACGAAATAAACTAACTTGTGTGTGTTCAACATCATGAGACACAGTTTGAGTGCTCCTCCCCCTGCTCAGAGCCCCACCGGTAGGAGTAGCAACTGTCAGCAGCACGCGGCTGTGGAGCCGTTCAGGCGTGACCCTGCAAGGTCTGCTGTTGACCGCAGCCTCTTACTCATCTCACATAATGTGTAAGGCAGCTTGGGCTAATGTAGCCAACTTACCTGATTTACTCTTTCTGTAGGTGGGAGGAGAGAGCAGTAAGTATCTTGCCAGTGAGACACAGCAACCTTCCAGTGTTTCTGAACACTTTGCTGGAGCTTGTGGCTGGTTAAGTAAGCCTCGGATAATAGTCACCCAATTGACTGCATCCACTACTGGCGTTCTCTCAGAAGCCAAATCAAATACCTGCTCCTTGTGAAGGACTCGGATTGCAAAACCAGAACTGTGTTGAATTCAGCATCTGAGTGGATTTGGAATGCTGTTTGGGGAAAAAAAATAGAAAATAACATGACTCATTCTATGACAACCATAAAATACAGCAGTGTCAGAATCATAAATTGTTGTCCATGAATATATCACCCACCTAGCAGAGACAGATTTCTGCCAACAGCTCTGCCAATAAGTGATAGAGTTTTTGCATAATTTTTAAGGTGGAACATGCTGGATTTAATTATGGAACTGAAGTTTGCCTCTCAGAAAACATCATGGCATTGTTTTATATTATTTCCTCTTCCATTCTCAGCAGCTCTAATGTGGAGCAGTAGCCTTCTTAAATATGTTTTGTGGACATTAGGACAATAAAGGAAATCGTGACAATGTAGTTTCCAAAGTTACCCAGAGGTCATTACTAAAATGGGACCACCAGCAAAGAGGCACCGTAGAAAAAAATAAATCCATGCTTCAAGCAGTGTCAAGTTTTGACTTCACTCATACAGGATATTCTGATAAAACCAGAAAAATAATCTCATTTGCTCTTATTTGCTTAGTTGTCCCCTTCACTGCTTAAAAGTCAATAGATTCATACAACTGATCTTGAGCTGAATCACCCTAGTTACACGGAGCGACCTGTATTTTGGCTGAGGTGGGTACAAAACATAAGCTGTTAAGGACAGAATGGGATAGATTGTTTTAAGAAATGTTATATGTGTTCACACCGAAAAACAAAAAAGCCACACATCCTATTCTAACCTTCGCTAGCCTGCATGAAGCATGCTAGACAATGAATACTGTGATCATTTAGAGGAGCTTAAACTGAACCATATTTTCATAGTGCTTGTGTTGGTTATCGTAGTCTCTTAGAAAATATGGTAATTCTGGGAATAACAAGTGATAACTGTAGGAGGGACAATAAAGCAAGCCTGAGAGCTGATGTAAGGATTGCCAGCTTCTTAAATTTAAGGATGACATAATTGCTGTCACCACAATCCATCAATGCAAAGAGGCTGGAAGCAAGCTGGCGGAAATACAAATTTTTCAGAGAGTTGACTAGTGGACTAATTTATTTAACTGTCTTTTTGAGCAATGTTAGGACTCATATAGGCTCCCTATAGAGCACATACTATATATCGTCCCTATGAAATATGATGAAGCACAGATCTTTTTGAGCACATTAGCAATGAGATCCAAAACAACAGGGCTATAATTTTACAGTTACTGTGCATGATTCATTCGCCTACCCCCCCTCATCCCTTTTTTGGCTGTTACTTTTTAAAACATGAAATACATGCTGTAGTGCAACCCTTCCTACAAGAATATATTATCAGTGCTTCTGTGTAGCGGATGGAACTGTCTAAAGATTGCTATTATGTTTCTAATTTTCCCAGTGTTTTTCAAATTGTTTTGAGAATCAGACAAGTCAAAATAACTTGAGCTACGAAAAGGAGGAGCCACAGTTAAGAGTACTACTATATAATAAGATTTAAGTGACTGTTCAGTGTCTTAAAAATTGTAATTTGATACTGGCTGAAGTGCTTTGGATGCAAGAAAGACTGTAAATACTATAATTGCCAAAGTTAAGCTTCTTCACTGCTCTTGTCTGTAATATAAAATCACCTAAGGAAAGTGAAAGTGAAAGTTTGATGACTGGTGCCTCCTGAAGTGTAAAATTTAAGAATCATTGAATAACTCGTGGTGCTATCATCTTGTTGTATCACCACTGACATGGCTTAGAGAATTTGCGTATTCCAACACAGAGAGGCAAAGTATTATTTTACAGAATATATGGGACTTGGCAGGGTGCAGTGAAATACACTTTTTAAATACCCTTTTTCCCCTCATTTATTCAGGGGAGAAAAAAAATTAGGCAAATACCATAGAAAAATATAATAGGAAAAAAAGTTACCTCTCTCTTATGCTATGTAAGCATTCCTGTAAGCAGCCTGAGAAAGTGGAAACAATTTCTTTCTGTAGGATCTCATTCTCTTCTGCTCCTAACACAGTTTTCTAGAGGTCATAAGCAATACAATGGATTTTTAAGTAAGAAAGTATTAAAAGATTTCTCTATGAACCTTGCTGCCTTAGACAGAACCTGCCTCATTTGGCTGGGATTGTGGTTCCATTTTCTTGGCAGCAAGTATGAAGGCCATGGAGCTTGTGGAGCATAGGGGAGACCACAGCCTTATTCCAAAAGCTGCAGAGATGGCGTGGCAAAGCTATAACTTCCCATGCCCCTTAGAGACACTGCTCGTTGAACTGACCTGACATTGATGCATCTGGGAAAGGAGTCTCACAAGGAGCCCACATGAAAATATACAGGATTTATTGTTTGAAATGACAGGTGGCTGTCTGACTCAAGCTCTTCCATGTCACAGGCAACAGGAACACTGCCTCACAGAGTTCAGTAGTTAAAATTTCAAAACCAAGCTGTGTGATTCAAGTCAGGAGATATTCTGATTTGTTGAGTGTATTGCAAAAGATGATCCAGTAGGAACTGGCCTTAAATTGGCTCATCTATCATTCAATATGTAACATGTTTTTTGCATTATGATTCATGCTGTCATTGCAATTGCTGTAACTATCAACTGATAGCTGACAGTGGGAGCCAGCCTAAATCTCAGGATAAACAGCGAGAGTAGACATTATTTTCAAAGGAATTGTGCCTGCTCCATTTCAATAATTAATTTACTTAGCTTCATGAAATGCCATACACCATTCTTTGTTGTGTTGTGTTGTGTTGTCAAGGGAAGATGGCAATTTTAAAGGATGTGCAAGTCTTTCCTCTTGTTATGTGGCATAAATCAAGCCTTGTGCTCCAAGGGAAAAAACAGACTCCTACAGTGAAATCCTGGTTAGTGCTAGGAGCTCTGCTTTGAAACACTGAAGTCTCACCCCCTAATTTTCAGAATTAGAAACCAAAGTATGAATGAATTTCTAAGTTGACAGTAAGGATAATCAGTTACAACTAAAAGATACTGAATCTTTGCATTGCTGCTGAACAAACTGAGATAATTGCTTCAGCTAAAAAAAAAAAAAAAAGGTAAAATGACACTTCTCAAGGGTCCACTATTTGACCATATATCTAGTGTTTACTGTGTTTTGCTACTGTGGTCTCTTTTGGCACACAAACCTCCTGTCCTCTCAGGGAAGAATTTTTGAAAGTCCAAAGAATGAAGGATCGGTAGAAGGTAGAAGTTAGGCATGGACCCACTGGCTGTGCTTTCAGAACATGATATATCATTCCCTTGCTAGTTTCTCATAATTCCTGGCTCAGAGAGTACACTTTATTCAGCGAAAGCAGTGTAGCTGGTCTATGTCCCTGGGACATAGCCCAGATGTGTTGGGGGCATGCAGCACTCTGCTATTTGTTTTCTGAGTACTTGTATGTCATTGTACTGTCCATACATAATTCACATGTAAGTGAAAGTCACTTTCCTGAGCTCCCTTGTTGATCCACAGGGTCTTTTTAATTTTGTAGAAGCTTGCAGTGGCAAAGAGCAGAGGTAATTAGAAATGGCCATGTCTGTTCTGTAGGTTGCATCTGTTTAAATTTCAGTTCCTAGTCTGACATAGTGTTCTCAGAGCCATATCTTTTAAAAAATTCCAGTAATATTAATAGGCAATGAGGCTAACTTGTGTCAATTTTACATAGCAAAGGATTTTCTTAGCTGAACTTCTAAGTGTATACAGCACCATTTTCTATTGCTTATCTCTGCAGCATATTTGTTGTATAAGAATGGTGTCTTTTCATTCCTCCCACTGCTATCTTTCATTCTTTGCCAGTCTACATAATGATTTTGGAGGATGAATGAAGGAGCTCTGTCTGAGCTCTTAATGAAAGCTCCCTTTTTATCTTATCTTATCTTCCACTCTCAAAGTAACTTTCTGATAAATTTGTTTGTTAGAGAGGGTAGACTGTTTGCTTCATATTTGGTTTAATTATGATATTGAACTGTAAAAAAGGCTTAATGAGAAAGTGCTTGGTCAGTGCTAGAGCTGGAAAAATATTTATTCATTTCTACAATTACTTAAAATTTGCAATTGACTTCACCCTTTGGGATCGCTTTGTACATAAAATTTAGGGAAAAGTTTATTGGCAGAATGCTTGCAAAAAAGAGAAACTTAGACTAATTCTCTTTAGTTCAGGTTTTAAATAGCCAATCTTATTTATGATTTCCTGATTAATTTTTTTGCTTGCTTGTTTGTTTGTGAAGTTGGGCATAAGAAATCCAGTCCACGAAGGAGTGCTCTGGTGCGCTTGGTGCATATGTGCAAGATAACAGAGTCACGGATTAATCTGAGTTAGGAGAGACCCACAAGGATCATCAAGTACAACTCTGAAGTGAATGGCCAATGTGGGGATTGAACCCCAACCTTGATATTGCTAGCACCATGTTCTAACCTAGATGATGCTGATCCCTGCCACTACGAATCTAAATTTAAACATATCCTCTGTCTGGGTATCTCTCAGTATCTGTTTTTCAGCAGAAATCTTGTTGAAATGGAAAGAGTTTTGACATTTGTTTGGGATGTCTGAAGGTCCCAGATGCAGCGTGTGTGATCAGTCCATGGGGCGTGTGGAGAGCACAGGCAGGTACAGGCTGCTGTTCTGCATGTGTCTGGTAAACTGAGCTCAAATCACTGATTCAGTGCATTAGGGATAGGTGTTAGGAAGTGTTGTGCATGCAAAAACAAACATCTGAACCTATGCAGCTGACATCTAAGACACCACATCAACAACTGAAGCACAGAGAGTGACCTGCAACAAGCAGTTCAGAAAGAATCCACATCCATTTAAATGGTGAAATTTATTCATGAGCTGAGGAACAGCACAGTGTTTTGAGAATTGTTTGAGCCCTATTCAGAGAATTGAAAGGATGCATATGCTTTTTGCTGGTCATCCAAAGAGGAATGATATTCATCCAGTGTGAATGCCTCTGAATAGAGAATGAATATTTAAACCACATGGAGACAACTGATGAATAGAAAAAGAGGATAAATTATCAAATTAATTAATATTAGTAGTGAGTGCTTACAAATAGTGCTCATCAAGGACTAGACCTTTTGTTGCTCTGACTGGGTGGGCTCTTGCTGGTTTGAATTATCTTTGCAAGAAAATGATCATCAAAGAAGGCAAAACATATTTTAAGAAACCCTTTTAATACAACATAACTCAGAACAAAATATACTATTGTTTAATAAAGCTATCATAAGCACAAATCAGAATTTATAAAAGTTTGCCTCTTGGCTTGAAAGCAGAATGAGATCCTATTCCAATACATTTCTTTTCTTATGAAGAGTTTTATTCAAATATTTTGTATTTGTTTGTAATAACCTGGAACATGACTAGGCTATAAAAGTGGAAGAGAGAGCAGCAAGCCAAACGCTAATGCCTAAATTCTCTGAAGAAGTACTGAATGACATTTATTTGGTTTTTTATCAGTACCATTATTAACTCTTAGATGCAAAACATACAGAAAACAATGTAGGCATTCTACACTGTTTCTAGAAGATTTTGATACTTGCATGTGTACTCTTTCTAAATGTTATACAACCCTCTCAATTTTAATCACTTTCAATTTCTTTAATGCATAAAATTTTCACTTTTAAGTTTTGAGATTTAGTGTAATGCCTGAAATCAATAAAAAGAGGCTTTTGGGATATTCTAAATAACTGTAAATATTTTAAAATTTGTTGATGAAAAACTTAAAAAGCATGCATGCATTTTAAGAACAAAGCATACATAATTTTTCAACCATATACCATAACCAAAAGCTTCTGCGGTGAAATATTTCAACAATTAAATCTAATAAATTCAATTTCAAGATCTATGTTATTTCATTGAAAAACATCTTGCACTTGCAGATTATAAATTTTTACATTTTAGCAAAGGTTTTTAAGTATGTAAGTGTCCTCAGATAATTAGAACATTGCATAAAAAGGAAGCCTGCAATCTCTCATTTTGTAAACCTCACCCGAAAAAAAAGTATTTCCAGATGGAAGTATTATATTTATTGGATTTATTTTTTCACTAAATTAAATTAATTGCCCCCTGTCCTTGTCTCTTCTCTGGATGTCCCAGCTGTAGTTTTGGTCTGTCTTCCTTAGCTCCCCCTTTGTCAAGTATAACTTCGTTTCATTGTAGTGGTTAACTTATACTTACATGATCTATACTAACATCACACTTTTCAGGTGTGTCTGCTACTGTCCCAGCTTTATTCTCACTGAAGTCAGAGTCACTGATTGCCCTTCCTCCCAGCCCTGATGTCAATGGCAGCAGCTAGGCCATTATCAAATATGATCAGAAAATGTTATGTCTATCAACTCTGCACAGTCAGAATAGTGATCCTATGTGTGATATATATGAGTAGTCTTACTTGAGTTCAGTATACATTAAAACTCTACTTTCTTAAATTAAAGTATAAATTAAAACTCTGCTTTCTTCCCAGTCTCAGGCCAATTGGCTGAGATCTTGCCTCTTTATAATTTTATTATTCTAAACCAATTTCCTTGCACCTAGATTTTGAGTTTCAATACAGGTCTTTGATTTCAAAATATAGAAGTATCATCATGGTAGCTATTGGTATCATTAACACTTTGGATTTCTTCACAATAGAAAGAAAATCTATGCAAAACATACCTTCTCAATGACAAAAGAGATGCTGACCTGTGCACTAGCAAAAATCCATATGCTGTGATCTAGAGGATAGAGAGTAAAAACAATGTCAGAGATAAAAAATGTGCTGTGCAGCAGCTGTAGCCCCTCCAATAGTCTGGAAGATGAAGCTGAACTGAAAATGTTGAAAATGTTTGCGTTTAATCTTTTCAGGGAAGAAAGCCTGGGAGCTAGCAGGAAAGTAACAGCTAGTGTGTGGAGCCAAAACACCTGAAGAGCAATAAATAGAGCCAGAGGGTAGTGAAGGTTGGCGTCCTCTCTTCTACTTCCCTCCTATTAGCCCTGCCCCAAAGGCCCCCTCCAACCTCCTCACCCAGCTCAGGGACGGAGAGGCATCTGGCTCCCTTTGAAAGATAGACTACGGCCTTCCCTCCCTTCACATGATTTTTTTAAACTTGCTTCTGTTTTGCTCTTTTTCATCTTACTTGCTGACTTTATTCTTCAAAACTTTTTTTAATATTCTCCATTTTAATGCATTGATCTGCTGCATGTCTTGTCAAATGCTTTTTTTGGCTTTTCTTCCTTATTTGGAAAAGGCAGCATAGGAGGTCTCTAAAAAGCTGATACCCATCTGCCCTGAGTCAGTGATGTGATATTAATTAACAACTCTTTCACAAATAATGCAGACTTTCACCCGGTTGTTACCTTAGAGCTTTCTGTCATTTCATACTCCTGTTGGGGTTTTGGCTGGTTCTGATTTTGACACATCACATTGTGAGTAAATTATTTTTTACTTATACAGCTAAACTCCCAAATGTCCATGGTGCAACAGATAAAGCTTTCTCAAACAGTTATAGAAATCTTCTTTTCTTGTAAATTTCATTATGACTGCTTTGAAATCCAATGGAAATAATTAAAAAGTGGTGAAAGCATTTGTTGCAAGCTCATCTTTAACATATTAAAATCACTCCTGAAACAATACTGGCTATGGACAAAAGGTAGTGTTTCAAGAAGAAAATACAAAAGAAAATAAAGAGTTGGCCTGCCACTCCCAACACATGCATGCACAGCCTGCCACAACATTTTTGTAGATTGTCCAATTTTTAAATTACCAGGATGCAAAATAGACACTTGTTTTATTTTCCACATTTGAAGCAGCTAGATAATGTCAGAGAACCCTATGTTAAAAATTATTCTCATATGAAATGGACTCAACAAAAAGGTGAATCCAACTTTGGGCATCGCTAATTCATAGATCAGTTTACTGATGGATGGATATGGGGAAATATTTTATCCCAATATGGGGAAATATTTTATCCCTTCTTCTTTGAAATTTACTATTAGTAGAGGAAGATATATATCAGTGTGTGAAAGAAAGAAAGGAAGAAAGCTTTCTTCCGTACATGCAGAGCAGGCACGCTTTCCTACTGAAGTGTGCTACAATCCTTGCTCAGAGCTCTAGGACTTTCCTAAAACTTTCATAGATGGGTTTATTAGCGGGAAACTAATAGTGCCATAGCAAGAAGACAGTCTGTGGCACTGAAATACAGGAAAAGTATCTTCCAGTGTAAGAGAAAACCTATTCTTAATGATTTTTCTATTAGTATCTGTGCCAAATGAGATATGTTTATGGCCTGATATAAAAATCAAGGAGGTTCTGACAAAGTGAGAAAAAATGTTTATAGATACGGAATACTAACTGTGTACAATAGTTTGATATCTAAATCCTGACCAGAGAATTATAAAGGTCTGTAATTCACAGGTGGTGAAGCAAGAAGTATTGTAAATCACAAAAATCCTATTACATGTTTGAGCAAAAAAGTGCTTTATTAACAGCTCCCATAAATTTGTGGACTCCATCCCTTAACATTTTAAGTGCATGAATTAATATTTACTTTTTTAGTTGTTTTGTATATTTGACTAGTATTAAAGACAAGGTAAGGAAAAAAGTAGCTATGGCACAATGGGCTGTATCATTCCATGTTAAAAGTTTGGCTTTTTCTGTGGTTTGCAGAAGAAAGATTACCTGTTTTCTCCATTTTCTCCTCTCGAGTTGTTGGAGAGGTTTTTGTTTGTTTGCTGAGTTGTTTTGTTGCCTTTTACCCTGTGGGGACGTGAGATTACAGATATCTAATCTACATTAAAGAACTCAACTCCTTAAAAATATTTTCTACTAACTTCTGAAGTGAATCTTCAGATGAAGCAAACCCCTGAACTGCCTGAGAAGGAAGACATTTTTGTCTTAATACAGCCATGTACTTCTAGCTGAGCCTTTGTCTCTTTATGTGATGCCATTTCAAAGACATGAACAAGTTCTGCAATTGTGATCATGTTGCCTTTAGGTGCACTTGCAGCTCTGAATGAGGTGGCCACTTCCCACAAATACATCCTGGAGTTTGAAATTGTCCTCATTTCTGCAGTCAGCCTGTATCTGTTCCTCCAGATGCATAGAATGTTTTTGATCTTTTAAGTTAAAAAAAAAAAAAGGCAAAAAAAAGGCAAAAAAGGTGAAGAATTAAAATCCTGGATTCTTAGATTAGGTGTTTAAAACCAACAAACAACTATTGTCTTCTTTCCCTCTCCTTCACCCTTCCTCAGTCAATAGTTTTGGATCCCATGTAAATGCAACAGACATGACTGATTTAGACAGGAAAAAATATGGAAGACTTGCTCTTTAATTTACTTCAAAGCAAAAATAAAGTGCCAAAAATAATATTATAGTATCCAAGATACTTTTTCAAGGAAATATACTTTCACAGTAAGAAATGCATGTGTACAAAAAAAAGGGGGATTTGGATTTTTTACAGAACTGACTGATAGTTTAACATATTCCACACATAATGAGTACTCTGAAATCTTAAAGAATACGGTATAGGTCACATTACACTGCTAAAAAGGTGCATATAGCTTTAATGAGGCAGTTACTGAGACTCTATCTCATATCATCTCACAGTTCTTAGTTATGTTGTTGATTCTGACTGTAAATACTCATATATTATTGTGAACACAACTTCAACTTCACATGCTAGTCATTGTGATCATACCCAACTGAAAACAGGGAAACTTACCTGCCAGGTATACAATGGAATATGTTACAGTTTCTGTATAGATTCTATATAGAAACCATTCTGTAGATTCCTGTAACTAATGTAAGAGTTTTATAAGTTGCTCGTGACTATTTTATGTGTGATATACTGCTGTGGTAATCCCCAGGCAATGGGATAAGCACAGGAAGAATCTTATAGTCATGAAATGTGGGTCTCCAATAACTATTATGCATAATTAATCACATTAGCAGACAGTACAATATTTCATTACCTTTTTCATGCATTCAGTTGGGTAGAGTCTAGATTGAGACTTTACAATGTTAATAAAAAAAAAACCAAAAACCAAAAACCAAAACAAAACAAAAACACCCCAAGCAAACAAAACCAAATCACCAAGACCAAAACCCCGAAACGGCCAACCAATCAAAAAAATATGACTCAAAAAACAAATGCAAGAGGAATATTAGCTTCTTAGACCAATACTGATGCAACAGGACTTCATGAACACACAATATGAGATAGACATATCAAGTGCTGCATTATAGAAAAACAAATCTTACTTTCTGTTAGAGAATATGTCCGGATTAGATATCATCATACATAATCTCTCTTGTTTTGAGATTTTGGACAATGGTTGCAGACACACTGTATCATTTTTGTGGTTAGTCTTTGCATGGCCTAGGAGTTGGCCTTTATGATCCTTCTCGGTACCTTCTTTCTCAGGTGTTCTATTATTCTATAATTCTGTGATAATGAAGCCCATAACTGAGATGAACTAAGAATTACACCATGGCTTTTGCTGCTGTACAGAAAAAGAGATTCAGATTCGGTGGAGACAGGAGACTAGGATGGAAAAACTGGGATAATGGTGTCTAGGGATGGATAGCCAGTCAGAAAAATTTCAAGGAGGGTCAACATGTGCTACTGCTTTCTACCTAAAGGACTTTTGTTTCACCAGCAATGATGTCCAAGGATTGTTGTCATTGTGGGTAGTGTCAGATATAATCCTGATTTGTGGCTCTCCTCTTCACTGTCCTAATGTAAGAAAATAAGTAAAATACTAAAGGTAACTGTTGGTGAGAGTACTGTTATGGGCAAGATCCAGCTTTGGACACCCTTTCTTGGGAGTTTTGTATTGCTAAATGCAGGTTTCTGATTAGACATTTGTCTGAAAGAAAGACATCCCTTTAGGTATTTCCAACAGTTTGGTAATTTTGCCTTTTAAAATTTGTCTGAATTGAAGAAAAGATTGTACTAAACTGACCCTAATCCATCTCCTCACTTCCACAAAAATGATGGTGCATAGGGGAATTGAAAAATATTGGCATTACCCATTTATCTTTGAATTCCATGTTTTTTAAAAAATGTATCATTTTTTTCTAGAAGACTAAAAAATGTACTGTGCAGGTAAATAAACAAAGTTTTGATTGAACATCTTCAATGTCCTATGTGTTTGAGAGTTATTTAGTAGATTTATTTGATTGCTGCTGCTACTTGAGATTTTTGACTGTACAGAATCTGGGAACATATTTTTCTCAGTTAGGAATAAGCAACAAGAATAAATACATTCATATCTTACATCAAGGAATTGTTGGGCTATTTTCTGTAACTACTTTTACTGTGATATTTTCTTCTGTAATAAGTTTGCTGACAAGTTATTTTTCCCCACAGGAGTAGTAGACTCAGGGAAATTAGAGATGGAAAAGTCCTTTTAGGTCACAGTGTCAATTTTCCTGTCAACACAAGAATGCTCCTTGCAAAGAGATTTTCTTCAGTATTTCTGTCTGCTGAGCCATATGAAAAGAGTCAAGAGTATGCATTTCCTGATGTAGTAACAGCAGTGAGAAATGAGGAACTGCTGTTTAAAATACTTTTTTGAGACAAAGGTAGTCAGAACTAATGGGAAAGAAATTCAAGACAGTTCTTTACAAAGTAAAAAATACTTAAAGGTGAAGCAGAAGTAAACAATGAATTTTACTAACTTTATCAGATATTAGCCACTTTTGTTAATGATACTTTGTTATTTTTGTTTGCAAAAAGTGCTGCACATACAAAATGTCCATTGGACCCCATTCCTCTGGCCATTGTTCCCAAAAACTGTCCTTAGGACATACCACAGATTGCACTGAGGCTTGTCATAGGAGTAGGAACTGTTTTTACAAGTAATAGTTGTCAACATTGATTGTATAAGCTGTGAGGGGGAAAATGCAGTATGAAGAGCTGCGCAGCAAATACATTTCTTATTCTGGAAAAATTTTCATGTAATAAAAAATATTCCTGTTGCATGTGGGGAGGGGGTGCAGGAAACATCTTTAAAAGTTTTCCATCTTGCAAAAAAGATGTGGGTGTACTTGTTCACTAGCACAAACATGAGGATCAGCCAATTCCTCTGAGCTTAGGGCACATATCCAGCTCTGTGCTGTCCTTCACCAGCCACATGATGGCTTGTTGCAGCTTCCTAGACTCCCTCTTGCAGCTGTGTGAGCTCTTTCTTGGCTTGATTTTTTAATAATAAATGGGGCCACTGCAGTGAGAATGAGTGCCCATAATACGGCCCAGTTTTAAGAGTCTTACATAGTATGTAAGCAACTATCTGAAAAAGAACTCTGACATCAGGTCTCACATCCCCAGAAACCACCTGTAAGCTGTTGGCTGTCCTTGATTTTCACAGTTTCACACTGGGCCTCCAAGGCTGTTTTTTCTTAGAAAAACCCATGGGGATTGGTATGCTCCCATAGAGTTTCGGATTCAATGAACTTTCTCCAGACTGCCAACCCATACTGTCTTATAATAAAAGGGTTTTCTAAAAAAGAAAGCAAACTACATACTACTGTTTTAAATACAGAAACTCTGTTTTTTTCAGAAAGACAAATTCTGCAATACTAAGAGACATCAAAAATACCAAGCACGTCTTTCATGACACAGTCCATTTCCTCAGGTGGTATTTCTGGTTATTCCTATATGTGAGTTTATATGATTTATTAGGAGGAAAAGGAGTATTAACTCTGCTGTGACTAGCTGTGCTCTCTTTGTAAAAAGCACCAAAATGATGGATTTAGTTGCTTCAGAGAGTTCTCTCTGAATGTATTCTGAGAGCAATATTATAGATAATCATGTCATAACAGGCTTTTTCCTTATATATTTACAACCATATGGTAGTTCTGAAACAGATTAGATAAAAAATACATGCATCAGACTGAAACCAAATGCTGCACTTCTTCACTACTGTAACCTTATTCCTGAGTGTAAATACCTCTGGTTGTATCCTGTTTATAACCCACTGAATAAATACTAAATTGCTTTTATTTTCTGACTTTATTTACTCAAGAAAACCAATGTATTATGGCATCATTCACAATATCAGTTTTTCAAGTCCTTTTTATAAAATATATACATTTTTAATTGCCTATATTTCTTAGTGTTAGCTTCTATTGCTTCCAATAGATTTTGTATCATAATCTGCACTGTGGCATTGAAATGTGTGTGGAATAACTCTTATTGTTTTTCAGGGGGTAGTTTGATTTTGGTTTTACAATTTATAAGTACATGACAACATTTATGAAAATATAATATAATATAACTATTATATAATATACAGAATGAAGTTCTGTCCAAGTTCCAAATGAATGAGTATCAAAAGACATAGTACGTAAAAGAGATTGTAATCTTTGTCTAAAACTAGGAGTTGGCTTGGTATGTAAAAAATTCAGGAAACAGTGCAAATATGTGACATATTTATTTCTTGAGTCTAGTGTGTCTCAGAACTGATAGCTTACAAAGAAGATTGTTAAAAAGCAAGAATTACTAAGTTTTGCCTCTGACTTTAACAATAAGGCTTGGTTTTGGAGTGGGTTTTTTTATCTTTCACTTGGAACTTTTAACCACTTTCTTTTTTGAAAGAAGTTTTAAATCCTTGTTCTTGTCTTGCCATGCTGCTTTATCAACAAATATGCATTATCTGCCTCTGACTGCATATATATTATTCAGTTTCTTTGCCTCTGGGTTCTCTTAAAAAGCTGTCTATAGAAATACAACTAGAAAAGTGGCCTTTTTGCTTGTCTCATTGGTTAGTTTTTAATACAGGATCATTTTGAATTCAATGGGATTTCTTATGCTTTCATAAAGAAGCAGTAGCTGATATCTTCTAAAAAGCAATGCTTGAATGCATGCATACTCATGTGATGAAAGGAAAATGGAGAAAAAGGCAGCCCTGAGTCTAATGAATTAAAAGTGCTAGAACCTGCCATACTAATGTTGCAGGTTTGATGGCTGGTTTTCCAAGGGAAAAAAAAAATTACAAAGTAGGATCTCGGAAGGCAAAGCAGAAGGTCATGCGAAGAAAAGAAATGTAGGCTCAAATGTCCCAACCTGATAGGCTGACTATGAGATACCAACAGTAATGCAGTAACAAAGTATGAGGTCTGTGTTCATTGAAAGATACATTTGTAGAACAAATGATGATGGTGTAGTGCTGTCCAGTATGTGCTAGTTTTCTCCTTGTTGTGAAGTTAGGTAAACAGCTGCAAAGCCTTTTACACAGTGTTTGAGAGAGATGGCTCAAAATTAGAACAAGAGCAGAAAAGGATCTTTTTCCAGTCTGAAAAATCATAAACTAGTCAGATTTTTTTTTTTCCTAAAAATGCATGCAGTAGATAAACAAAGTGGAAAATAAAGAATCATGCAAGATTAAGATGGGGCAGAGAATCAATCATTATTGACTTATGATAAATTTAGGCAGGAAATGAAGTCAAGTTTCTTGACCATTATAACACTGAGTCTTCCAGCTGGCAGAGAAGGTGCAGCTACAAAGACTTGTTAATATGTAGCTACAAAAGTTCATTACCATATCTCAGAGTGGAGGGGACTCGGCATGATGGTGCAGAAGACTGCTTTTTTACCTTGTGTTCTCCTTCCTTTCTCCTGTAGGAGGAGAGTAAGGTGGAATTGTTGAGGATGGCATGGACCTCTTGAGACCATCTCGTCAAACCTCCCTGCTCACACAGGATCAGTTGGTCACCCGGGATTGTGTCCAGTCAGGTTTTAATGTTTCCATAGATATAAACTCCACTACTTCTCTGAGCAACAAATGGCAGCACTTGCTCAAGAGGTAGAAAAGAGGTACCAGGTAGAACACTCATGCAGGTGGAACCAGACAGGGAAAGCTCCATCAGGCACATTTCAAAGTCTCTTGTCAAACACGTTCATTACTTCCAAGCTTTGCATAGGCTGACTCCAGCTCTTTAAAATATGACCAACATAGATGTTTGTGTAAGATGAAAAGATTGTTGGAGCCATTTTATACTTCAGAACACAGATTTGAGGGTTGGATCTGGATGTTAGGATTCATGGTCCTACATTGTTTCAGGGTTAACAGTGTTGTAGCATAGACCTTTAATTTTCTATTGGTCATTTATCTTATATAATAAGATGTATACTCAAAACTCTATACTTAAATTAGTGAGACTCCAATTCAGTGTAAAGCTAAGAACAAAAGAAGGGGGGAAAATAGTTTTTTACAACAGTTTTTCCCCCTGAAAAGTTTCAAAGCATGTAAAGATCAGCAGTTGTGTAGTAGTGACATTTTTGTGGTCCATGTTTCTGACATGTGAAAGAGCCTCTGTTGAAACCACGCTGCTTTAGCAATCAATTTGAATTTCATGTAGAATTTAGATTGATACCATGGAGTTCAGTGGAGTCATTCAGGGCCAAATTCTGATTTTCTTCCTAGTGTAGGTAATTCCTGTGGGTTCCATGTGACTTTAAATTTAAAAAATAATTTTTTGTAGATATTTCTTTCATCAACAAGCTTCCAAAGAAGTACTTAAAAATATATCACCATATTTTTCTCCAGAATTCTGTGATCAGTAGGAGTGGTTCCTTATTTTGCTTTTAAATCATCTTGTAAATAATACATTTCATCTAAAACTCTAGAATCTAAAGGGCAGTTCTGATAAAAATATATTTCCAAACTGAAAAGACAAACTGAATACTTTATCATGTGATGTGCTGAGAAAGCTATGTAGAGGTGATTTTTTTCAATTTTTTTCAATCAGAGTGAATATGCTATACTGACCTTAATGCCTCTTCGTGCTTAGCACTTCAGAGCAGGACCCATTCTAACTGTCTTGCAACCTCACTTGTTTCATACTTAGATCCAAAGAAAAGCTTTCTTAATGTGCCATTGCAAAGTTGGCTCAGGTATTTGCTTTCCAGAAAACTTCTGTTTTATGAGAGGGAAGACCTCCTGATAACATACCCAAACAAGCTGAGTGGGTATTCCCATACCACTATCCTAGTAAGTGTATTTACAGGGTCAGGTTTCTAGCAGAGAAAAGGAAGTTATCTGGTGTCAATAGTAAAGTAAGTTTTTACAGGGAGGTATTGGATTTCAGTATTCCCCTTTCCACCTGCATTATCTTTCACAGATACAAATGACAATTGTTTGCTTACGTTTTACTGAAGATTGACTGAAAGAGTAAGCAGTTGAGGGGAAAATCTTTGTCTTGAGCAGCCAAAGTGAAAAGGAAAAAAAAATCTCTTGGAGAGGGGGGGCTAGAAAACAGACATGAAAATCGTTCTTGCAACTGAATGTTTTCACTGATATTTTAAAAATGTAAACTATTGTAATTTTGCGTCATAGCTCATATTCTGATCCCAATCTACTGTTCTTTTGCTTGTTTGCTCTTTTGTTGTCATTGTTTCTTTAAAACTTGATGTTTGAGGCCTTATCATGTCTCAGGGTCTTAGGAGAGAGTATTTTATTGACTATGTAGAGGTCTTTCTAGCAGGACAAGACCAGCTGAAAAAGTCCTGAAAAACAAAGGCATTGCTGAGGGTGAAAAATGCTTCCAGAAGATAAACTTTTAAACTTTGTTTTTGTTTTGTTCTGCTAGTTTACTATGGCAGGCTGCCTGGGCTCTTCTTCCACTGGTTGTTCAAGTAATCTAACTTTGCATTTGTAGACTATCTTAAATGTTGGTCTCTGTTTTTTGGCTGCTAGACACCTTACCAGGACAATGAGCTTAAAGAAACAAAACAAGTGAAACTGCAAAGGCTAGCTACAGAGAGAAGCATTTACTCCTTCACAACAGACCATTGTTTTTTCCATTTGGACTGGGTTAAATGTCTGCATACACTAGTCATGGACAGCTGACTTTATCAAGGACAAAACTTGGTGAAACGCATAGGTGTGTTTAAAGAGCTCTGGCTTGATGAAATAGCAAAGCCATGACTGGCTGCTGCTGGTTAAATCTGTGAATTCCATAGACTAAAGCTGTAGTCAAAAATAGCTTCCTCTCTCATAAGGCAACTTCATCTCCTCTTCCAGTCCCATAGAAACTAACATGGCCTGTGCACTGTACTGTATCTTGACATACAGTAACATTTGGAATAGCTGGTTTCCAAGAGCAGCTTCATGAAAAGGTGCATTGTACTTTAAAAGAAGTCAGAAATCAGCAAAGAAGATTTCGTAAGAGTAGCAGGGGGATAGAGGTCATCTGCATCTTTTTCACTATTACTCTTCTCAAAGGCAAACCAGCACTACTGAAAAAGCTGTGCACTGTCTGGTTTTTATATTACTTTTGCTCTTCATGCTATTCTGTAGCTGTGAACCCACCAAGGTCTACACAGCTCCCTGATACCTGAGGTCCCACCCCTCTGCAGAGATTTTGCTCTGCCAGTCCAACAGGATGAATATGGGTCTGCAGAAGAGACCACAGTGTCTTGCTGCCAGTGGATACTGGGTTTCTGCCTTGTTTTCCTGGGAATCAGTGAGATTCATGTGCAGGAGGGTAGGGGGACTTAGTTGCAAGCACTGGGTTATACTGCCAGACAATGCTGTGGAGACACCAATCCATGATCTTGGGGCAGGGGAGAGGATCCTTGAACAATGCAGCTTCTGACAAGCATTTTACAGCCACACTGGACAGTGAGAGCTGCTTCATCCTTCTACATGTGGCATTATTACAAGTCCAGTTATCTCCGTTCTTTTGGATTTAAGATTTTGCCGTATCACTGCGTGGTTTGTTACTTGAGGTGACCCCAAGGATTATAGAAAAGAATACTTTCCCACATGGGATGTCTGCTATGATTTTGGATGTTGTATAATCTTGCTTCCTCATCATTCCTGTTTGCTCTTACAAAAATGTTTCTTTGGGGAGAAGGGGAATCCAGTACAAAGACAATTTGTACTGTGAACTGTGGCACTAAGGAAGCTATGTCCACAGCAAAAACCTGTCTCCCTTCATCTGTAGTCCTGAAGGGCTCTTCCACAGTATATCCGGTATTCTTTTCACACTCCTTGGAGATGAACCCTGTGTATCCATTACCCTCTCATCCCCCTATCTCTTTAGCATCCTTGAGTGTTTCACAGTGGGGTGCAAGGCATCAGATATTGCAGGATCCTCTGGTCATGAAGGAAGGAGCTTCTGGGAGCTGCTGTGGATGTCCTTGCTGTGCAGACATGACCAGACTTTTGTCCTGCTCTCTTTCCACCCTTGGATTTCCAGAAATTTTTGAGAACCTGGTATCAAGTCCTATCATCTCCCACCCTTGTCAAAACATGGTTCAGACTAGCATAAAGGTTCAAAACTGGGAGGAGAGGCAGATGCACAGAGAGCATAATCATTCAAGCGTATTCCTCTGCAGAACTCCAGCTTGCAATGCTGAATTTGCAGCATAACTGGTTGCATTTGTGGGTAAGGGGTTAGGTTAACCATTAATAGGGGAATGGGGGTTCATGTTCTTCCACCCAGGTTGCTTTGCTCAGCTGTGAATGTTGCCTCTGCCTCTCAGGGACTGCTTTCAGATGACTGCAGACAGCAGCACCGTGCAGAGCCCTTGGAAAGAACTCTTGAGGTTGCAATGCGGCTCCCCTTGGCATTTTTCCAATTTTGTTTCTGCAGAAGTGGACACCTATGAAATTTCCATTACATCAATATAGTAGTTGTTGCAGCAAAACAGAGATCATTCAGCAATGTTACAGAATTTGTTTTCACTGCCTTTTTTCTTTTTTTTTCTTTTTTTTTTTTTTTGAGTTGAAT
>VWYP01016894.1:102810-144291 GCA_013400435.1 Pycnonotus jocosus
TTTTTTTTTTTTTTTTTTTTTTGAGTTGAATTGAGTTGAAAAAATAAGCAAACTGCATGGAAAGGGTGAACATATACCCAGGAAATAGTTTGCTGATAACATAGGAGCCTTCATGTCTGCTGGGTGGTGCCTTAAGTTTTCTTAACAAAGAAGTGAGTGTTAGTTCTTCAAATAAAAGTTAGTTTTTGCACTCACATAACTGAGGCTGAGAATTTCCAAGATTAAAAACTTGGCCTTTTATTTATTTTTCTTTTTTTAAAATTTTTTTAAATGGAACAAAGTTTGAGTGGGATCTCCTCTGCCTCCAGCAAACCCCTACCCCCCACATTGCCCTCCCCATCTTATTAGGATTACAGTATCCCAAAAACTCTTTAGTACTGTGAGCAAAGGAAACATAAATGGCTTTGCATTATGAACTGAACAGAGATTAAGTTATTGGAGGCCTTGAAATAGCTCTTTCTCAACTTCCATTCCCATGAGGTGATCCACATAAAGTTGCTGTTTAGTACAAGGTTAGTGTGATGAAATTTATTTGTTGAGTCTCTTCGGTGCCAAAGCTTTTGCCAACAATCTGATCTACCTGATAGTGGTACTATTTCAAAAATGTCCAGTCAGTAACAGAAATGCAGTATCTGTAGAGTTTCAAAGACAGCAGTAGTAAGTGGGATCAGAGCAAAGAAATCAAACAAAATGTCTCTCCTTTTAATAAAATAAATGCATATAATGATTACTTAGACCATTTAAAAGGTATGAAAAAGTAGATATTACTTTTTTCATTTCACATACCACCCCTGCCCCTAAGCATGTGGAATCATTTTTTTATATGACTCTATCAGTGGACCGTATTGGATATGCTTGTGTCAGCTGTTTTATAAAATAATTAACTCCTAGCTGTCCCCTTCAGATAAAAGTTAATCGCAGGGGGAGGGTGCAGGACCAAAGAGTTAAGATGGCACAGACTGTGGATTTTGCATATGGTGTCCATTTTTTTCCTTTTGCTTTATTACATTTAAAGAGTTTTCTGCCTAACCATTTACTGTACTAAAAACCTGCAGTACTGAATAGCTACATAAATTATACATAAAATAAAGGCTTAAGAAATGAAGTCTTGCCATTTTAAGTACATGTGTTGTAAAACTATATATGCTTTTATTTAGTCTCCAAATTTCAAGGGAGTATCTCTCATTTTATTTTTCAAAACCTTTAATTACCAACATCAAATGAAATTATGATAATCTTCTCTTGGTTTAGTCATCTGTGAAATGAGTTTATGGCAATGGTTTCCTCTAAGTCAGTATCACATCAAAACCCCAGAGTGTATGGGAGTAGCACAACTGTGTTAACTACGGACAATTCAATTTCCCATTTAGCATTTTATAAGGCATATATATACAGGTATAGGAATACCACAAGAAGCTTTCCACTCAGCAGCCTGCCTTTATTTTGTTGAAGACTAATATAAAACCTTGAGAAAAGTCCATCATATCCTTGCCCACCTCTGAAGCTGGGAATGCATCAACTTGAGACCACTAAAACCACCCTTTTCAAAAGCCTCACTGCTCTGATCTGCTGTCCTACTGCACACTCTAAAGTAATGTGATTTGACCATCATGCTTTCTGCTAACATGCAAATATTAGCCAAAACCGTTAAACATAAAAACCAAAGAAAAAGTCAACAAATTGCTTTTGTGTTCTCAGTTACATGAGATAGTGTGTTTGCAATGCAAAGGCCTGTTTTGATATGTTGCATTGCAAAATAAATGTTTGGCAGGAAGAAAAGTTAGCCACCTGTAGTTTCAAATTTCTACATGCCCAGCATGGTGTACCAGCTGATAGCATTATGGCAGCTTCTTGCTCACCTCAGCTGGTCAGTGTGCTCTGACCTATTCACAGGGTGTGTTTTACCTGTTGGTTTACCTTCACACCAAGGGCTGCTTCTTCCTGACTGCCTGTTGCATCCAGGCCGCTGCAGCAATCTTGCAAGACAGAACCATCCTTCTGCAGGAGTCTCACAGCTGAAGCAGGGAATAGGGTTAACCCTTACTTGGTAAGCATGGATCCTGCCTGGTAGGCGTGCTTTTCCCTTTGCCCCAGTCCTCAGGTTTTGGCTGTAGGAGATTCTCTTTTCTTTAAAGATTTCAGAATGGTCATGGAGACTTTTTTGGTCTGAGATGGTGTTGTCTAAATATAATACAAAACAATTTCAACTGTAAGTACTTCTTGGAAAGAAGAACTCCATGGCAGGCGTTTTTCAGGCTCAAGCAAAGTAGGCTCTAGTTTAAGGAAAGCAGACTCATGAAGGCAAAATCACAGTGGTAATGGGGTACTCTCTCTCTTTATTTAAAAACATAGGGCTGTGCAAGAGACCAAGCTCCCTGGCCTTGGTCTTGGGTAGCCATATTTCCCAAGCTGCTGGTGTAGCCTACTTAGTGCCTTGAGATATTTTGGCCCTGATTTTTTCTTCACCCACAGAATGGCAAAATTTATGCCTACATGGCTGAGAAGCTTGAAGCTTCCCTTTTGTAAGGCTGCACATGTTCAGACAGCAGATTTTGAAAATAAGGTGGAGAATGTGTCAAGTGTCTGCAAGGTGTACTGTAACTTTGTTTAAGACAGGTTAGGATTCAGGGTGGGCCTCACAGTAATGGTTCATGCCAGGACTGTTTGTCATAGTAGCAGTATGAGGAACATGTACAGTGTTGTCAGTATTATTTTAGGAATTTAATCAAGGGCCATATGCTGACTCAGTCACAAGGGGATGATACAAATCTCTTCTGAGTTCTATCTCACAGAACTTGTTCTCACTCTTTCCTCCTAGCCTACATTCCTTTTTATGCTAACCTCTGAACTCTGATTATATTCTAAATAGGGTTTTTTTTCTCTTTCTGTGATGTCTTGATTGTCCCATTCTTTGTATGTTCTTCTGACTGCAATTAGAAACCAGTAACACTTAATTTAAACTAGTGGTGTCAGAGGATTTGAAAAATCCACATGATGAATTAATTAGCACATTTTTTATTCAGATAAAGAGATGTCAAGTGACAAAACTAAAAAATAAAATTAAAAATCAGTATTTCAGGAAATTTCCGTCTTACAGGTTTCTGTATTTTAACAATTAACATTAGAGCAGCAAATGATTATAAATCTTCAGTTTAACAGTCTCGATATGGACACTGGTAGTTCAAATGCATGTCATCCAACCCTTCACCCCTTTGTCTTAATGATAGACTACTTGGTATTTTCTCCTAAAGCTTTATTTATCCTATTGTGTGTTAAGTTTCCTTTGCCAAATTCTCTAGGTCTGTTTTCATAATTTACATGATAAGATAAACAGTATTTGTCTGCTGAGGAAGGTTAAATTGCCTGCCACTTGCTTTATGTTTAATCTGTTGCTTCAAATAAAATAGAGCAGATACAGCATGTGAATAATATCAGAAATTTATTTTTGTGGAATGCAGATTGATGGAGTTTTAAAACAAGTAATCATTAATTAGTCCTGAGCAAAGGCTATTGATTTTAACTGTTTAGTTCCCCAGCTTCCACTATCCTTCTTGTAAAGGCTTCTGCAAACAGGCCCACATTGGTCAGCATCCTAGGCTTGTGCTGAGCCAGTGCTCCAGTCCACTCTAAGTTGAAGCATGCTGGAGAGGCTGGGGATTTCCTGGTGAGCACCCTTTCCTACTCTGCATGATGAAACACAGGGAAACAGCGATAGACCTGAGGCAGCCCTGGCAATATAGGGGAAAAGCTGATCTCTTCTGTAACTGGGCTGTAAGACTTCAAAGGCAGCCCTGGCACAAACAAGCTGGAACCATGGGGGTAGGCATGTTCATGGATTCGCAGCCATCCCACCTGCAGAGGCAGGAGGTCAGCAGCTACTGATTCCTGGACCTGTTCCAGCTTGTCTGCTTCCTCCAAGGCTGACAGAGAGCAGCCGCAGTCTCGCTACAGGGAATGGGCATCCAGGCAGTACCAGTGCCACCTTAGAGAGCTGGACAGAGAGGCCATACGAGGCAAATCTTTGAGAGTCTGAAAGATGAGCTGAGGCTGTTGTCAGACAGATTGTTCTTTGGTGAATTTGGGGTTGTGTTCACATTCTGTAGACGTGGAAACACAGAGATAGATGGATAAGCATTAGTATTAAACAACAGCTGGAATATGTTTCTCAGACGAGATTTGACCTCTGTGAAACTGCAGTCCTCCAGAAGAGAAAGTGTGAGGTGTAGGGTGGCTTGTTATGTTACACTTCAGTGCACTTTGGCAGCAAACCAGTGGGGAGAACTGTGCCACTAATATGCAAAAGAGTAATACACTGGAAAAACAGATAAAGGTAACTCCTTTTAAAGGACTGTGTTCCTCTCCCTCTGTGTGCCCTCATAGCCCACCTCCCTTAATTCTTGAGCACCTCCCCAGAATGATACTGCATTTTAAAAAAATACTCCAAGTCCAGGTATTATGGTGTGATGTTTCTCATATGAATGGCCTAAAGAGTTTTGTATCCAGTACAAAAGAAACTGATGGAATTTTGTATTCATAGGAGAGTATATAATATAATTTGTATTTTTCCATCCTCATAAAACTGATACACAGAATTAGTTCAGGAGGATATTGTGCACTTTTCCTGCTGAAAGGTTTGACGTGATTACTGGAAGGAAGAGAAAATTGGGCAGTGGAACAGGATGAGAATTTAAAAACTAGAAAGTAACATGTTGGGTTATTCAAGTCAGAACCAAACAAATGGTAGTTACCAACTCCAAGTACAGCAATGGAGGGCTAAATTTCATTAAAAACTAAACAAACAAAAAACCTCCATGCAGCTGTCTGTTGATAATTGATCATTTCAAGACTGCAGTTTCAAAATATTTAAGAGAGCTTTGCCCTTGTCCTGGCAAAAATCAGGTTTTTACTTCATTAGTATATTTCTCACACTGATTTATTGCAGTGCAATTGCTGTAGCTTGGCATGTATGTAGCTGAAGGCCATGTTTAGAATTATAGTGTTTAAATGTTTTTGTTTTAATTAATTTTGTGTTCAAATCATTTAGAGCTACTTGGCCCAGATAGCTTCACAATAGAAGACTTCATTTGTCCGTGTTATATTTCCTAGTAAAAGAATAGTTAGATAGATAAATAACAACAGGGGGGAAAAGAAAAAGGAAAAAAAAAAAAACAAACCAACCCAAAACCAACCTGCCAAACACCAGGCAAGTTTTCATACTGGCATTCCTTTCTAAGTTATCATCATCATCAGACATCCCCTCAAGTCCTGCCATGGTATTGTTGATTTTGTATTATGAGAACAAGACAAGTGCCTGGAGGTGCTGCAGATAGCATAGCTGGATTAAGGAAGACTGCAAATTGTGGCAGCAATTTCCATTAAAATTTTTTAATTGCTACATGGATCATGCCAAGAAACTATTGCAAAATATGGATAGTTTGATTTGTTTTGTGTCTCCAGGGTGTATTGTAAAATGAGAATCTGGGACTATTGCCTTTAAAAAAGAGTAACTGTCATAGACAGACTAACACATGATGCTTGTAGTGCCAGTGGTATTCTTCTAGGTCAAGAAAAATGACTGGTGAGCCAAACAGTCTTTTGGTTTTTAGCAGATAGAGGGACTTTTTTTCTCATTTCCTTCTCCTGCAGAAGCCCCTTTTGGCATATTTATTTTAGTAAGATGCAGCCATCTTCTGAGCTGTCCTATGTTCCACTGCCTCACTTCATAAGGGAGGTATAATACATGACACTTTCAAGGGGAGGTAGACTCTACCCTGAACTGAAGAAACATGCATATCAGCAAGAAGGCAGCTGAGATTTACCAGAAACCAAACCCCGTATGTTGTTTCTCCCTCCGCTATATTGTGGCGGAAAATACAGCTGGGAAGATGAGGTATTTTTTAAATTGCATCTTTAAAACTTCTGAAAACTTTAAAACAATCCAGACTACATGGAGACATGTGCTCTCTTACCATTCAATGAGTCATGACTCAGTGTTGTTTCGGTTTTTCTAGTGTGAGAATTTTGATTTATCAAGATTTTTGAGTCTGTCACAGGACATTAAAATTACCAAGGATACAAATTCAAAGATTATTTTATCAGGGTTTTGTCATTTAGCTGTAGATTGAGTCCTGTTAAAAGGTTTTAAATGCTTCACATCTGCTGTACCAAAGCAGAGAAAAACAGAGCTTTGTCTGGAGTTTAAAGTGTGGTTGCAGTCAAAAAAGTGACTGTGAAAATGGCATGTTTTTAGTCAACAGATCCGTTCCCTATGTGTATTACCACTGTCATATACATGCTTGACTTGTGAGAGTAAGTCTGTCATTACATTTCAATCCCTTTGCCCATGGAGTGCCTGCAGGCTTGTGGGGAGCAAGATATGGAATACTTTCTCGCACATCACAAGCAGATTCCTCAGTGAAATCCCAGCGTCAAGATCTTTTGCCATAGAGAGTGGGCATGAGACAACTAAACTTTCAGAGACATGGCTGACGGCATAATACTGGTTAACCTTGCTTCCGTTTCCATTCCTCTTCACATGCCTAAAAAGAAACAAACCAAAACAAACCCCACCCCAAAACCAAGCACATGTACCATCTTTTTAGTTTCAAACCAAATAAATTTGATCTGGAAGTAATTGAGAAACAGTAAACATGAAACCCTACCGTGACATATTTACGGAGTGATATATTCAGAAAATGACCGCACTTAAATAAAATAAGTTCAAAGACCAGTAATCAAAACCAAATATGGTCAGTCCATCTTCCAAAATAAAAAAACCAAAAACACAAAAAAACACAAAAAACAAAAAAAACCCCCTGAAATTAGCATTTCTTGAGTTGGATTGATACTTGTATATGAGTGGTAGCGAGCAAATGCTAAACTGGTAGGATTTGAAGTAGAAAAATTAGCATTGGAAGAGCAAAAAAACTGAGGCAAAATTTATGTAATGGCTTTCATCATTTATGTTATTACTGTTCTAGAAAAACTAAGCAGAGACTATCCCCTCTCTTGTCCTTGGACTGCTTAAGATTTTGTAACACAGTAGTGAGCAAATCACTGCCATAATTCAATCCTAGCACTTTTCCTCTGTGCTGCAACTGGCCAGCCCAGCTGAGGTTGCAAACTCATTTTTCATAAGTCATTTTTCTCCTCTGCATACTCCTGAACTGCTCTGTCTCATGGGGGTGGGGTGAGTGGACATGGGTTTCTGCAGTCCCAGAGGTAAGTAGATGTGCTCTGGTTTGGGCTGTCTGCAATTACCAATGTCAGGTAACATTTTAGTCCCTCACTTGCACTTCTTGCAAACTGTGAACTGTATGAGAGGTGACGTGTAGGAGGGTGAAAATTATATCTCTGGAACTTTCCAAGTGAATTTCCACATGTGGAAAGGCTGGAAGAAGCTGTAAATTGGAGAAACTTAGGTTCACATAAGCCCTTTAAAATTTCTTCTGATTCCATTTCTATGTCCTGTTAGGTGACCGGATTTGAAAGCCTCTTTTCTATGTTAACATGCTACTAATTTATCGACTTGTGTGTTTTGAAGTGAGTGGGGAAGAAGGAAGAGACTAACAATTTTGATTAATAACTTTCATCTTTCTTGCTTTAGGAATTATTAGTCTTCAGCTGCCATGTGTTCTTTCCTACAATATTTCACTTGCACTTGTTCTGTTTTCTTCCTGTGATGGAAGTCTCAGTGGAAAGTACTATGTCATGTAAATAATATACACATGACAGTCTATTATTTTGTGAGGTTATTAATCCCTGTAGAGTTGAGAGCTTTCTGGTTTGCCTTAATGTAAAATCCATAAGCATGTTCCCACACAGAAAAACTTTCAAACTTGTATTTCAAAAAGCTTAGAAAGGATCTTTTGTGAGATTCCCTGAGAAATTTAAGAAAGTAAAAACCTGCTGAGAAACTTTGAGATGCAGATTAGGATTCAGACGGGCTTCCCTTTTAGCTCTGCATAACTACTCACAGATATTTAAAAATTACTGAAGCCCCTGCTGTTTCTAAGTTTGGTGTGCGTTAATGAAGCATTGAAGAAATCAACACTTTAATTGCAGATGGCACCAAAACAAGTTGTCCCTCTCAGGAACAGTGAAATATTAATGTAGGGACTTGGAACCAAGCCATCATGGAGTACAAAAGAGGTGTTCCCAAGACCTCATATCTATATACATAAGTAATGTCTAATTCCTGCCTCTTTTACTATGTATCCTTACTAAATTCTTCACAAAGCTGCTAAGTTAGAAATACATATGTTCTTGTACAGGGTTTTTTCTTGAGTTGGAATTTTCCTGAGAGAAAGTCTAAGTTACACCTTTTTTTACTGTAAATGCATAAAATTGGAGTTTCAAAATACTGTAATTAGACAAAATCAAAATAAAATGAGATCTCCTTGCTGGGGACTGTTTCCACCCCAGGTTTCTACTTTCTAGCTGCTTCTAGAAAGTCTTGCTGTTCTAAAATGGAAAAGAGCCCTTTTTTTTTTTTTCCCTGAGACAGAATTTTCCTCTTTCACTATACTTCCTCTCCCTTTATTTTTACAATCACTGAACTGTTCACCCCTTAAAAAAAATTAAATGTAATCACCTGCAGCCAGAGGCTCAGAAACTTTAATCCTAGTGATAGCTGTCTTGAGAAATCTATCGTTGTCTGGAAGCAAGAACTATGCTATTGACTTCTGTTATCATTTTTGAAGCAGTTCCTTTTTCTGCAGGATCTATAGGTTAAGAATCATAAAGTTTGTAACAGCCATTATTAGATAATGGTTACAGTATCTCCCTGAGGGAAATAACTCATGAGAAGTAAAACAAAAAAGCAGAAAACTGAACAGCCCATTTAATAGATACTTGGAAAAAAATAAAACAAAATTACTTGTATAAAGGTTGAATAGAAGGAACCAGTAAATATTTTCTTATCTCAGGATGTGAAATATTTTTACCTCAAATACATGTGATGCCCTATAATCTCTTAATAATTCTTTGGCTAGAAAATAGTTGATTGTCAATAGGCCTGGATTTTGCCCTCTGTCTATCCTGTCCCATGCATCTCCAAGTTTTGAAATCCTTGTAGCAAGGGAGGTCAAAGTGGTGCAAAACCTAGGGTGTTCTCTTTGGAGGTCAGCAGGTTCATCTTGTTAGACGCGAAGAAGTAGTTAACATAGACAGTGAAATAAACTCCAGTCACTCACAGCAATTCCCATTTCCCTGCAGGCTGTCCCTGAGCCAGTGGAAGTCTCTCTTGCCATCTTCTCCTGAGTCCAACACACAGGTAAACCAGCTGAGGGCTAAGGAAGCATCATGACTTGTCAGCCTGTTCTGAACACACCAAGCAATCTCTTCAATACCTCATCTACACCATGCTGAATTCAACTTGAGAAAATAAGTTGGGAAGCTGAGCAACAAACACATTTTCAAGACTACTGAATCAAAGAGCAAATGCCTGAGTACAAGAAGCATCATAGAAAAAACAGTGAGAAAGTCATGTCCAAGCTGCTGGAAGTGATCTCTGTAAACGCTGAACTTTGCATCCCTGTGTTTTACAAAGATCACGCAGAAGCCAACACCACAGTGAATCTTAAAAAGCAATTACTTGTGTGGTTTACCTCTTCATGTCTTCCCCAATGTTATTGTCTCTAACAAAGGGCCCAGTGTTATAAAAACAGTCAGTGTTGGCTAAACCACTTGAATGCCATTAAGAAAAGTGTCTTCCTCCCTGGATTACAATCTAAAAGGTTTGACTATTTATTTACTTTTGTTAAAATTGTAGTAAAATTATAAGTGGTCCTTAAAGTACCAGTAGCTCCTATGCTTAAATTGTGTGCCATTAGCTGTAAACAAAACAAATTTTTTTAAAAGTTCAATAAGAGTGTTTACAGTTCATTGTTGGAATTCTAGAAACTTAGACTTAAGGTTTTAGTACATAGTGATATATGGGGCAAGATGGAGGACTTTGGGCATTGTCTAAGCCCTTCTTCTTCACCTTCTTCTTCCTTCTTCTTCATGGGTTTGAGTGGTTTTCTGTAACTGGTTGATAGACTCCACATTGCGGACTTCAAGTAGTTAGTTATTGGGTTTAAAGAAAAAATAGTTGAGGTGGCATTTCATAATTGGATGGATTGTCCTTGAAAAGACTTTGTAGAGGTAGAGAGGCAGTCCATTTTACCTCATTTCTCTGACTTGTTATTTAGAGATCACAGGTCATGAGTCTGTAAATAGATAAAAATTAATAAACGTCCAAATCTGAACGTGAACTGCGACTCCTGTGTATTAATCCCAACCTTGGAAGAGAAAAAGAAGCCAGAACCTTCACAGTTCATATCAATCAAGCTTTTAAATGTGGTGTCATTTTGGTTTTGTGAGGTTTAGGGGGGTTTTTTGCTTTCTCATTTTAACCTCTCTAATGAGGAGGATGTTGGTGCTGAAAATACTGGCATCAACACCTGCTGTAAGTGTAAATGCCCTGCCCCTGGACACATGTTCTATTGGCAGAAAGAGTATGAATTCTGCCCTGATCCGGAATTTTGCAATTATCTTCTTCTTAGCAGCATGAGATCTTCAGGAAAGCCACACTGGGGAATATTTTTCCGTGTTCTTCCCTCATTTTTCTACTTCTGACACCATCTGGTAAGTTGGTTTTTGGTAAATTGCATAGCCACTCCTATCATTCTTACTTCATACTCTCAGTTTTTTCATTCCAACATTCTCATACTCAGTGCTGTCCAATGCTCATGCAAGCAGATTGGTATTTTTCTTTTTTATTGGGTTACTAAGCATTTCACTGAGGATGTTTTCTAAGGAAGGAAAGCCTGACATGAACCTGATAAATTAGTAGAGAAGGGGTCCCAGATTTTTTAAGAGAGTCTGGAGGGGTTTATGTTCCAGAATTTCATCTCAGGTGAATAATGCACTGAACTTTAATTGATTCCTGCGCAGTGTCCTTGACTGATGAAAGGGGCACTTCTCAAAGAAAAGCAGTCATCAAAAGTTTCACATATGTATGTGCAAATGGCCTTGGGATGGTTGCAGTGAGACTTCAGATTCTGCCCCGCTTCCATGCTGACCTCCAATTAAATGTTTTACCAAGTACAATCAGCCTGATTAATATTCCTTACCTCAGACTGTATCTGAAACAGGTTTTGAGTAATACCTGGGAAATAGTCCAGTCTTGTTCTCAAGTAATGTTGAAACTCTTTATTTTTGAGTTAAAACAAATTCATGGAAAGCTAACTTGTAGGCTTACAGAGGATACCTTTTTATTGAATTGGATAGGAAAAATAACCTTTTATTCACACTTAGTTTGAGACAAAGTTTTAATAAATGTGTTCATCTCTGCTGTGTTACAGCTGGGTACCCTTAAGAATGTGTATTACAGCCTCTTCTGGTACATCCCCTCACTGGTTTAGAAGTCTAATTTTTATTTTAGATTCCTTATCCTTGTAAGGAGACAAGAATTAAGTAACTTGCATGTCTGGACCTATCAGTCTTTGCATCTCTTTGCTTTCTGTTTTTCTCCATCCTTCACTCTTCCTGCCACAAATTTTGTTATTTAACTCATGGTCATCTTCAGCCAGGCTTGGCAGGCAAATAGACATCTCAAAGATGGGTCTACCTGTGCAGATTTCTGGGGATGATTAGTTGAGTTGGGTAGAGAGTTCTGAAGGAAGATGCAGTAAGGATGAAGCAGGAAGAACAGTTGTTATGACCTCTGCCTGACAAGGTTTTCAGACCCCACTTCCTCTCTGGGTAAGTGACATGCTTTCTCAGGTGGGTAAGAGACACCATCTAGAGTGTTGGCAACAAAACGGGAGGGAAGTGGGTTAGTGCAAGGGCCAGTTCTTCATGAGACAAAAGGGACACATATGTAAGGATGCAGGTTTCATTAGTTCAGCTATACCAGAATGACTTTAAATTAGCTCTAAAATCAACATAGATCCTAAGTTCTTCAAAGAGTTTCCCCCTCCCCAAGATACTCAGCTGCTGGTTTTGGTTTTGTGCACAGATATATTTCTTCTAGTTAATTTTCCTTTACTGATATGAAGGCTATTAACACAATCAAATACTTTGACTCAGTAGTTCTGTCTGAGAGGCATGTATTTTTCTGTCAACAAGAAAAACAGTAGAATTTGAAACAGATCAGTTCTTCAGGATTACATTTTTTAAAAGATACTCTGCTTTTGATTTTATGAATGAAAGACACATGCTAAAATGACATTTTAAAAGCAGCTAGTGTAAGGTTTGGGAAACGAGTCAGCACAACAGTTTGGGAAAATAACATCAATCTGTAAGCAAGCCATTTTCATTACATAAAAGTGCTTCTCAATGAGTGAAAATCCAAGAGGTAACACATCCACTGGGATTTACTCAAACACTTCCCTTCCTGGTAATATCACAAGAAAACAACAACAAAAAAATATTGTAGCAGCATTAGCCTTGTGATGTCAGGGCTGGTGTCGTTTTAGAAAGAACTGCCAGCCAATTATTTTTAATAAAATAGCAATAGCACCCTGTCTATTATTTTTGTTTAAAATAATTTAAACTCATTCCCAACACACAGAAGTCTTCACAACGGATTGTTACTACTTTGTTATTTTCTAGATGTTTTTATTCTTCAAACCTACAATACAATGACGAGATTTTCACCCAAGACAAACTTTCATGATTCGGTTGTACTTGAGTTAATGATTTTACATTCTGGACGTGAGACAGTTACTGTCAGTTGTGAACACAAATCTTGTACAGATGAGCAGTTACTCACCCGGTGAATGGCTAGACTGGTGAAGTGATGTGTAAAAAGTCAAAAGTCTGGTGTACAATTTGCTGCAGAAATTTGTTTCTTCATCTGAACCTTTCAGAACCTCCTGTCATTTCTAGTAATGACAAAATGGTGAAGCTTTGCTTCTTTCCTTTTGGCAGAAGTCTTTATGATTTTCTATACCTCTATGTTATGAAATATTTTATGCAGTGAATTTTTTAATACCTCAAACTGCATATTTGCTAGATTTCCTAATTTAGCCATGATAGAAGTTACTTAACTTGTTAAGAAAGAAACTCCCTGCCTTTAAGTGACTTTTTTTCACTGTGTGATTGTACTAATCTTAAGATTCAGTTCTGACTACACTTTAGACTCTCAGTGTTCTAATTGGCAACCAGAAAACAGCCTAGGTTTTAAAAAGAGGCTCGTTACGTAAAGATGGGTCATACTTGGGATATGCAGTTCAAAGCATTCTCAGAGAAGCAGGGTTTTTGGAAGGTATTGTGCCTTGGGAATTTTCCATCCTCTTTGAATCAAGCATAAGACATTAGTTGTTTTTGAAAATTAAACCAATGGTTCCAATTGCAGCTGGAGGCAGACTTCCCAAAAATTTCACAAGGAGCTTGTACTTGTGAGTTTTTGGTGGGTTTTTTGCTGGATGCTATAGGATCAGGGTATTCTGTCTCCTCATAAGCATCTGAGCATTGGAATTTTTTCCAAAGTAAGGTATATATTCCAAACTTTTTTTCATAATCTTTATATAAGGTGATTGAGAGATGAGACTGCAAAGGGGAAAAAAATGGTATAATTCATAAAGTAGTTACTTTTGAAGCAGATATGCCATCCTTATTGTTGAAGTCCTATTTTGATATAGTGGAGTGCTGTTTTATTCTGTGCAGTGTGATTGTATGGTGTTGATTCAATCCCTGTGTCCACTGGAGTTTGACGCTAATCGGCTGTAATTGCATAAGTTACAGATGATTACTGAGAAATCCTCTACTGGTCTAGCAAAGACCTTCTGCATTTCTGGGCTCTGTAGTATCAGGCCATCATTCTTGTGGTCCTCAGTCTTTCACAATCACATTAGTTTGGCAAATGCCCAAAAACATATTTAGTCATGAACTCATTACTGATACAACAGGCAACACAGGGCATGAAACACAGTGCTGCCCACAGCATTCCTCAATAATGTGTTCTGGAATGCTTATCTTAGATTCCAACTTGTTATTACTTTGGCACACTTAAATAAATGGACTTGTCAACAAATAACAATCAGGAGCAACAGGCAACGTTTCATTCAAGTTATGTCATTGCCCTTCAGATTTCATCGTCCATATGTGAAATGCATTTTGTTCTTGGGAAATGAGAAACATAGGGGGAAAAATAAAAAGAATTTTTATTAGTGTTTGACAGTAATTTATGTGTTTGATGAGTAAAGGATGCAGTAATGCCAGTCTAACACAGTAGCATTTTGGTAGCCAAGACCAGTAGCTTCTACTCCATATTTTACCAGTGCTTCATTTATCCAAACTGCAATTTGCCACCAAGAGAATCCTTTGACCCCAGCTTTTGTGCAAAACCAGCAACAAGTGGCCATCCAAAATTTCAGAGGCAGAATTTAAGAAGCACTCATAAAAAGTATGCTTATGATGTCTCTGTGGTTACTTGCATCCTTTTGTAAATTATAAGGAAAAAAATCTTCATTTTTGTAAGCATTTTGGAACCTGCTTTATTCCAAGTTACTGGAGTGCATGTCGGTAATAAGGACCAGTGTGCTCTTCCTACCTATTGTGAAACAAGTAGAGTACAGAAAGAGGGCTAATTTCCTTTTTCATATAGTTTAGAGATTTTGGTGAGATTGAGAGTCTGAGATTTAAAGTGAGCCTTCACAATACTTCATGCTTTAGGAAGAACTATTTCAGTCAGAGGATCTCTGTGTGTGGGAAGAGCGTGGGAAGGGGTGTGTGCATAACTTAGGGCCTTCTGAAAAGAGCAAGAGTAGTTCTTTCTTGGTTTACACTATTTTAAAGAATACAATGTGGGTATAGGGTTTTCTTTCAAAATACATATAAGTACTTCTACTCTGGGCACTGGGAAGGGCACATAGAAGGGTTAAGTAAGACAGTGAAAATGGTACAATCAAAGAGAAGGCATAAAAGAGCAGTAGATAAGGCAGAGGCAGTACTGCTGATCATGAGTGGTGTGGTGTCATCAGTTATAAGAGAAACCTACAAAATGGACAATCTGTGAACTATCCCTCTTTTTTGTCACCAAAAGTTACCTCCAAGTACAAAAAAATATTAGCAGCAAGAACTATTCTGGATAGATGCTATATCCTGATGCATCCAAATACACTCTCCCAAAGTAAAGGGCAGTGTAATTAAATATTTTATTGTTAGCATGGTGCTATTGCTACTCAGCAAGGCAATCACTTTCTTTGTCTTGTATTTTAAGTGTTCCTGCATTGCTATACTTCTCTTACTTGATGCTTTGCTTCCAAGTGATACCAATTTTCCACTGAATCTCTTTTTATGCCCAGTCCACAGCTGAGAGGAGGATTGACATTTTCAGCTATGCTGGGTATTTCCCATTGTTACAACCTACTGTTTCCATAGAAATCCTTCAAAGTGTTTTAATAGACTGTGATTTTAAAAGGAGTTTTGTTGACACATTTATTCTGCCAGGTTTTTTAACAACTTGATTAATGTCTCCTCAATATTCACTTCTTTTTAAAAACAAAAGCAAAAATGTAGAAAACATACATGCAGCTGCCACAGCACTTTAACTGTCAATTTCCAGGACCCTTGAATTTGTTTCTCATTTCTCCTTTTTTTCTCCCCACCACCCCTCAACATTATCATCATTTTGTCCCTGAAAGCCCTTTTCCACATAAAATTAGCATTAGAAAATCTACAGTGGTGACAAACCCCCCTTAAATCAGACGCTGAGCATTTTATGATTCATCAGAAACTCTCTATGCCTCTGAATCAAGTTGCTTACTAAATGGTGGCTGTATCATGGGCAGAGCAAGATGTGAGTAACCCATGCCACGCATTGTCAGAACTTTTGGAGCCCGTTGGAGATACCCACGTTGAGCTGAATACATTTTGTTTTAAGGGGGTGTTGATTTAAATGTTGGATGATTCACTGCCTCCTGCTGTCTCCTGCAGTGTGGGCATAATAGTCGCACATTTGAATGCAATGCTTTTTAATTGCTTTCATTTAATGTCCATCCTCCTCATCTATGCCACAGCATGATGCCAGTTACCTTGTGAAATGTTCCAGCTTCTCCGTTCCACACTCACTCCTTAGCAGGCTCCAAAGTTGTACTCCAAACTTCCTAGGAGTCATAATTCTAGCTTTTAGCATAGTTGTTATTCCTGCAAGGTATTATTACATATAGCCATGTGAATCCTTCTCATGCCTCTCCTGCGTTTGCTCTGTTCACATTAAAATAAGAATTAGCTGTCTCTAGTTGTTAAGTATGAACAAAAATAGATAATGCTGGCAATGGCACATATTAATTTGCTTTTTAATTAGATGTTCTGGCATCTGGAAATGAAGTTTTGGTGAGTCTGATGATGATCAATAGACTTTTTATGTGATCAGCTGACTTATTCCTTCATTACAGCAATGGAATTATTAGGAGCCTAAGTGTTTGCTGATGAACCTGAAGGATGATGTGAGTTTTAGGACATAAATGAGTTCCCACTTTTTGCACCCACTATGTAATTGCAAAGATTTCAGGCTAGTAACCTGCTAAGCAGAAATCCCTTAATCTGCCCTACAATGCCCTCAGCCAGTGCAGCAAGGATAGACTCCTTAACTGAGCATCTATCTGTTTATTCATCTTAAAATATTTTCCTCATTTCTTACTGCCTCCAATTATTCCGCATTTTACACATTTTGAGATAAATTTCTGGGTGTTTCGGTATAGGTATTTAGTGTCTGTTCAGATGTCTCCTCTTAAGTATTTTGAAAATGTCACAGACGGAAGAGTGTATTAAAACGGCACTAGGTGGCTATACTTAAGCGCCTGAATCTCATCCTACATTACTTCTTAGTCAACATTTCCCACATTAACACACACTATAAATGAGATAAATATAGGGCTCCTTAAGTGCATCTTCAAATGACTTGTGGTAGGTAACAAGCTACCTCTGCTACTTGGATTCCATTTCCATTGAAGTGAAAGAGACCCTTTTTATAGCTTGCATGTCACTGGATCACACTTCTTTGACTATCCTGCATTTTCAATGTTATCAGAATGAATTGGTGTGATTTGAACATATACCCTTCTGTCTGTGGAGATTGGCTTCTGCATATCAGTTGCTAAATGCTGTTCAGTGTACGTCAGAGACCAAAACTGCAGCTGACACCAATGATGAGGAGTGTTCTGTACATGTCCCTGGAAAGACAGGATTTTAATTTCTTACTGTCACTTGAGTGAAGTGTCACTACTGCCAGGGGACTTCCATAAGAGTAAGAAGCCTACCAGATACCATGCAATCATTCTCTAAATAGCACCTTCATGACACTCATTTTAGGTTTTCTCTATGTCTTGCTTTTAAAGCTTCGAAACAGTGATAAATATATGGACTGCTTCTTAGCTGCAGGTAAACGAAACAATTTATGAAGAAACTAAGGGAGAGAAAGCACAAAGTAGGAATACCTAAAAAACTTGGAGGAAAATTAAGAGTGTAACATCAGTGGAGAACATTGACAGCAGATGCAGATCTGAAGAAAGGCCAATCCATTGTGGTTTCCTTGCAAACCAGGTCAGCAAATTTATGGAGCCATTATGTTTAGAAAACCAGGGAACAAATAAGTAGGTGAAGGATAAGATATTGCACCTAAAGCAATTCCCGTTAAAGCAATTTTGCCCATTTAAATATTAAGCAATACAATCTTGCCTTATACGTGAACCCAAGCATGAATCCTTTAGAAGCCCTGATATCATAAACAAATGCTCAATGGATTGCAGCAAGTGAACGGTATTGTAATATGTAGTGGTTGTGAGAGCTTGCAGAAACTGCCTTAGGGTCTTCTGTGTTGTCTTACAGTTATGCTGCTGCTAAAATTCTTTATTTAGGGGATAGAAACAGCTCATTAAATTAAATGCAGCTTCTTCAAGATGTGACAGAACATAATGAAGTTAATAGTGATTTGGATTAAGGAAATTTTGATACTGATATTTTTGCTCTGACTGTTGGCATATATTGAATGACTGGATAATTTCTTTGCAATGAATAATGGATAATTTTGTCTAGCATACTGTAACATCATGCAAATTCATCACGCACAGCAGCAGTACAAACTTTGCTCTTCCCTCTTGTTACATCTGGCCTCTGCTGAAACACAAAAGACTGAATTCAGAGAACATAAGTAGGGTTGTCTAGGATTGCTGGGGTTTGTAACACCTTTGCCATTAAGACCATGATTAAATACAGAAGTTCTATGACTTTTTGTCAGATTTTCTGCATTCAGATCAGCAGGGCATGCAAGCTTTGCCTGCATTTTGTTATTTAAGCAAAATTCAGGTCATGTTTAGCATCAGTACACAGACTTGCCTCAGCTGAACTTACAAGCACAGCGTTAGTTAAAGCCTAATATCTCCTAACATAACTTGTGAATCTGAACATGCTATGGATTTTGCTAGTCCTTTATTCATATTCCTTCAGAACTTACAAGAAGTATAATGCTTACCAGTGGCATCATTACTGAAAAGTGTTTTTATACTGGTGAAAACACACAATAGCAGTGTAGGGGATTGTTGAATTATACAAAAATATTGGGAGTGGAGAGCATATTGATTTATTTTTGTTGCCTGAGGAAAGATGATTTTGCACAATATCAAATGAACTATCCAGAAATGAATAGAAAGGAAAAAAAAGCCAAAAAAGCCTTCACATGAAAGCTGTAATTCGGAAGCTCTGAGGAATGTCAGTAGTGAGTATACCGTGAAAGTGCAAAATTTTCAGGCCTCTTCTCTCCTATTCAGAGTGTGGGAACTCAAGCTTAGTGGAAGTTATTCCCCACAGAAAAGGAGAAGAATGGATCCAGCCACTAACTGGGATAATTAGATCCTTTCCTACACTACTTCATGGACTGACACGTTTGACTAACCACATAAATATTTCACCAAATATATAAAAATGGTTTTGTAAATTTGATGGTTAGATAAACCCTGCTAACTCTAAGCTAAAAGCAGGATGTGCATTTTCATATGTGGATTGCCACAAAGTTCTCTGAACATCTCACATGGAACAACTACTTTCTAGTGTGTGCAGCACCCTGCCACAGAAATCCAGGTACGCACTGGAAGTGCAGCTTCTTCAAATACAGACAGATAGGTGTGTTAAGTATCTCTGCTTCATACAATGCTGAGAATGCTGATGCTACAGCTCTATAAGCTGACTTGCAGTCTCAGCAACTAGGAGGAATATAGAAAAGAATTTGTCTGGAAAGGGAAGAAAAGAAGAGATAAGATAGGAGCTGGATAATTGTACTGTTTTCTGAAGGAAAGCATTCTGTTTGCACAGAGCAGGTAGATAGATCTGTCCTCGTCAGTTACTGCCAGGGATTTACTGGGTAGTCAAGGGCCAAGGTTCTGTCTGCCAGGAGCTAAGTGGAAGGAAAAAGTTTGAAAACTGACCAGTAAACTTTGTTCTTGAAAGGTTACATAAACGAGAGCTGTTCATGGAATTGTAAGCCCTCCAGCCTCTCTGGGAATTATGCATGTCTCCTCCTACACAGTGCAATGCTAAAAACGCTTCTGGGGAGGGGGAAAGGGCTGTCTCTTCAAAGTTTCCTGATACATCCCCTCCAGGGATTTATTGCTTTCAGATGCTGTTTCTCACCCGATGCGTGTAATCCCACTCTTCAGCATAGCTCTGTACTTTACTTGATAAGATTCAGTTCTTGTCAAGCCTTGTGTGCTGCAATGGGCCAAGACTGTTTTAGGAACCTTTTCCCTTGTGTTGAATCACGGGCTCTACATAAGCCTCAAAAGAGCACAGGAACTCTTTGGCTATGGCCTTTTAGGACTGCAAACCGGTTTCATATTCCTGTAACCATATCTCTTTCCTTCTGAGATGCCTATAAAGTCATTGCTGTAAGGAGGATAACATGGTATAAAGAGCAGCATGAGGTACAGCAGATTATATCGTTCACATTTATTGTATGTTACTGCAGATGCGATGGCTTTCTGTGTTTTGCTTGTACCTCTTTTTTTTTGCTTTGCTTGCCCTGAAGTGGCTGATTTATGTGTTTTTAAATACTTAGTGTAAACAAATGAGTACATGAGACCTTTTGCAGCACTTGTCAAACCCCTCCCAAGTCCATCTGTCCTTTGCAGTTGTTCCAAGCCACAGAAAGGGGTGTGTGCATGTGCGCGTGTGTGTATATGTAACTATATATATAGCTTAATAATACTCAAACCTATACTTTTTTTCATTTAATTGTACTGAAAAACACTCAATTTCAGATACATGATGGTTTCAATATAGGATCGGTTTTTTACCTTTTCACTAAAAAGTAAAAATAAAAAAGAAAGGTAACATAGAAAGTTGCACAGTTTTCTGAAGAAATCTGAAGTGGATATCGTGCAGGAAAGCACTGCTTTTTGAACTGAGTTAGTTATGAGAAGGAAAGGGAAAATAAATAAGGATAGAAAATGGGCACTACCTACTTTTTTTTTTGCAGTAACTTATGATATCAGAATTTCTTCTTAATGTCCTGTTCTTCTCATCCTCCCCCCCACCCCAGATGTACCCTCCACCCTAGCAATTGTACATACAAGAAATTTTTAACTATATATAAATCATAAAGTGAGCAAACTTCTCTTTATAGTGTGGCAGTTAGACATATTTGGAAAATTGAAAAATATTCATTCAGATATTTCCTAGTCGCTTTGTGAAATCCATAAAATAAATAGCAAAGCTTCTCTAATATTTCAAATATTTAAATCAGAGAGTTGTAACTGTGCTGATATGTTTATTGAAAACACAGGCCATTTTCCCACTTTAATTTTACTGCCGATGAAAAACATTGTAACTTTTTTTTCATCAGACCCAATGTTGTTTCATTTAAAATTAAATGACCAGCATATTAATGGTATTTGATAGATTGTTAAATATTGTTTAATAGGTTATCTCAGCCAGTCAAGATTTTGAAATTTTGGGGTCTTTGTGTGTGTGTGTGTGTTTTTAGTAAAAAGATTGTAAAACCTATTGAGGCCATGCTCTAGTACAACTACAAACCAATTTTGGAGATAAGACCTGATCATAATATAAATTTATATCCATTTTTTCATTGCTGTGGTTGAGACAACATGTCTAAATAAATTCTTCTGCCACTAACCTATGCTGTTCTGAAGCTGGTGTTTAATGTCATTCTCTCATTCTGTGGTATTCCTGGTTCTTTTTCATCTAAGGAGTGCCATTTCAGTACTTGTATGTGAACTCATGTGCAGTTTTATTTTCTATATGTTCAAAGATGTGATGTGCAAGGGCTGTGTGAGCCCTAGTTATGAACAATAATTTAGGTTAGCTCCACTGAAGAATTCTAATGTATTTGTGGGAAGTTACTTGATATTTCTTTGTATCTGAATAGCATGCAATGAACTACAGTCAGTTTTCCCTCCAGATAAATGATGGAAGTGCAGATAACAATTTTGGGATTTTCTTTAATCAATCAACTAAAACAACCACTGTTTTCAATTCTGTTGTTATTGTGATTTTAATGGTGATATTTACTGTTTCAGTTTTCCTCCCATAATGCTATAATTAAATGAAGCTTGGAAATACAGAGAGAATAACAAGAATTATATAAATAACTAAAGAGGTGAGGGGAGAAAAGGAAAAGAACACATCAAAGAATCCAAAGAAAAAGGAATCCATGTGCAGTTTGATTTTTAAGGTGAGGTATTCATCTGTTCTTAATTTATCTACGCTAACACAATCTTCCCTATCCAGCTCATCATCTCCTGATGAATAATGCATGGATAAATATTGCTACCTATGAATGCAAAAGTAGTTTATAATTCCCCAGAAAGGTTTTATTAATAGCGCTGTGTTAACCACCTTGGTCTGAGTCATAACTAATTGTTACTGTATATTTGTGAAACCCAAGGAAATGAAGACAAGAGGAGGCAGAAGACAGGAAAAAAATCCAGCTCTAGAGTTCATTGTATTAAAAGAATAAGTTCTTTTTAGTCTGAGCAGGAAGCTGGTAATACTTGTTAATGTAAGTCATTCTTTAAAATAGTCTTTCAGATGATTAAGTTAGAAATCTTCACTGTGCTCTAGCTATTAACAGAAACCACCTGAATTTTTGGAAGGAAGTCCAATGGAAATAGAATTATAATATCCAGAAGCCTCTGTAATGGCATGATAAGTTTTCCATTGAATGGTTTCAGCCCTCATATTCCCTTCTCACTTTTAAAATACATAATTAAGGAGAGGTTGAGAAGTGAGCATGTTTGACATCTCAGCCATTTGTTTCTTCACAACCTATTAAAGAGAATTGTATTACTTAGTTTAAAAAGAAATAAATCTAATTAGTAACGTTAAGTTACATTATACACACATCACTAACATTGTGCTTCATTCTCTCTCAAAAAAACTCACATTGAAAAGTGGCACAAGAGACCACTAACAAGAGCAGAAGTGAAACCTGAATGTGCAAAATATTACTCAAAGTTCCTCTATTCCTTCATTAGTGTGCAAACTTTGTGGAAGATAAAGTCCAAGAGATGTCTGGCAACAAAACAATTCTTCTCTGAGTATAGTTGAATGGATTGGACAGGAGAGAAATCCTGGTAAACAGCGAAAAGCACTAGTAAATAAATATAAATTTAATGCTCTGAACTCCTCTGAACCCTGACAGTGGCAATTCATTCCCAAAGAATACTTATTTGTCATTCCACCCACTGCTGTGCTATAGCTGACACTGAAAACATATTAGGAAAGTGTATGTAATGTTCAAGGCATCTTCAGACTCTTTCAGATCTGTAAAATCCAGACTGGTTGCTCAACCACCTTTTTTACCAAAACACCAGCTGGAGAGAAGCTCCTAATTGTTTGGAACGCGGTGTGCTAGTATGAGCTCGAACAGATGAAGACGAGATGGAGCCAACTTGCCCTTTCACACCACCTTTACACTGGTAAAACATCACCAATTTTCACATCACTAGGTGACAAATGAGTGTGTCTGCATATCTGCATATAGTGTGCAGAGGAAAATGAAAACATTTTCTCTAAAATGATCTCAGAACTGTTGTGAGCAAAGGAGGGAAGAGGAAACAAAAAATATTAAGTGGTCCAAAAAAATCAACCAGTTCACAGGGGAGGAGAAAGGCTGTTCACAAGGGGAACAGAATTCCCATGTCGAGAGACCTCTGTGCACAGTGTGTGTTCCTTACTGTCATACCTGCAATATGCAGCAAACATGGAAAAATGCTGTATTTGTGATCACATTCTTGTGCTGTCCAGGTTAAGCTGCATGAGCACTGGACATGCATACTGTAAGTAATAACAGTTTGTTCAGGAAGCCACAGAGGTTTTGGCAGCTACTTCAAAATTAGCACAGATACTTGGAGATTTACGGAATCATTTTGTTCTCTGTCAGAACAACATTTCACCCTGTTATCACTTGATGTAAATTGGTTCTTGCAAGAATTTCCATTGAATCTATTTAAGGAAACAGGAATTTAGAAAATAAATCTTTCATGACTTGTAATGCTGCTGGTTTCACTTTTCCTTTAGCCCACTCTAGAATGCAATTGGCTGGATTTTATTACTTGATTATTTAAACTAATACAGCTCTAGGCAAAATCTCAGGCGATGAGATGTGTGTGCCATCCGTGAGCCACTGATAATAACATTGTTAACATGACCTACCAGTTTTTATATTTTTTAGCAAGACAAGCTAACAAAGATCACTTCATTAGAGGAACACAACTGTGAGTCTCTGAAGTGTAAATTAAATCTCTTCTTGATGCCTGTCTCTCTGAGCTGAGAGAGAGTGTTATCAAACCATTTCTTTACACTGCAGGGTAGCATTACTCTCTGAAGATCTCCAGCATATGCTGCAATAAGCCCTTTAGGGGCAGCTTTCCACAGGTCATTCTGCTTTCTTCTTGGTGGCATGGAGTCAGAAGAGAGGACTGTGTACAGGCAAAGTTTCGTTATCCTCCATAAAGAGCCTTAAAAAACCCCGAGTAGCCCTCTCTCCTCCAAGTCACTCAAGGATGAAAGACCTAGTTGAATGAAATTGCCTGTTAATAATAGAATGATAAAATATCCTGAGTTGGAAGGAACCCACAAGGATCATCAAAGTACAACTCCTGGCCCTGCACAGGACACCCCAAGACTCACACCATGTGCCTGAGAGTGCTATCTAAACACTTCCTTAAATCTGTCAGGCTTGGTGCTGTTACTGCTTCCCTGGGGAGCCTGTTCCAGTGCCCAGACACTCTCCAGGTGAAAAATCTTTTCCTCATATCCAACATAAACCGCCCTTGACAGAGGTTTATAATGTTCCGTTGGCATCCTATCACTGAGCACCATAGAGGAGAAATCAGTGTCTGCCCCTCATGATTTAGTTGTAGGCTGCAATGAGGTCTCCCCTCAGTCTCTTCTCCAGGCTGAATAGACCAAGTGATCTCAGACTCTCCTCATATGGCTTCCCCTCAACAGCCCTTCACATCTTCATAGCCCTCCTTTCGACACTCTCTAGCAGCTCAATATCCTTCTTATATTGTGGCACCCAAAACTGCCCCGTGCACTCAAGGTGAGGCTGCACCAGTGTAGAGCAGAGGGGACAATCCCCTTCCTTGCCCTGCTGGCCATGCTGTGCCTGATGTACCCAAGACAGGGTTGGCTCTAATGGCTATGTGGACACTGCTGACTTATGTTCAACTTGCCACCAACCAGGACCCCCAGGCCCCTTTATGTGGTACTGCTTTCCAGTGTCTTGTTCTCCAGTATCTCCATATATCCAGAGTTGCTCCATCTGAGGTGCAGAATATGGCATTTGTCTTTGTTCATATGGTTAGTGGTTGCCCAGGTCTCTCTGCAGGGCATCCATACCTTTGAGGGGCTTGGTGATTTCTCCCAGTTTGCTATAATTGGCAAACTTGTTTATTGTACCTTTGAGTCCTGCATTCAAGTAATTTATGAAGATGTTGATCACAGGGCCAAGGATGGAGCCCTGTGGAGCCCCACTAGTAACAGGTCACCAGTCTGATGTCACCCCATTCACTGTAACCCTTTGTGCCCAAACTGTGAGCCAGTTGCTCACCCACTGCGTGATGTGTTTATCCAGCTGTGGGCTGGAAATTGTGTCTAGAAGGATCTTGTGAGAGACAGTATGGAAAGCTTTACTGAAATCCAAAGGATTACATCAACTGTCTTCCCTTGATTAGCTATATGGGTTGTGTCTAGAAGGATCTTGTGAGAGACAGTATGGAAAGCTTTACTGAAATCCAAAGGATTACATCAACTGTCTTCCCTTGATTAGCTATATGGGTTACCTTGTCATGAAAGGAAATTAAGTTTGTCAAGTAGGACTTTCCCCTCATGGAACCAGGTTGCCTGTGACTGATGACAGCACTGTCCTTCAGGATAATCTTCTCCATAATTTTACTGATCACTGCAGAGACATCAACAGGCCTATAATTTTCAGAGTCATCCTTCTTGCCCTTCTTGAAAACTGGAACTAGTCGCTACCCAATCAGCTGGAACATAAAATAGGCTCTTGTGTTTTTGAGGCACTGTAAACAGGTAAGCAATCTCTGTTTTAGTATACCATTTTAGCACTATAATCCTACTAGCATTACACAATTTACTTGTTGAGTTATATAGAAAAAGTCTAAGTACTGCACTGAATACACTGTTCAGGACATAAAAGTTTGACATGTGGAGAATTTACGGCCCCCATATATGCCAAGAAAAAATGTTGTTATTATACATAGAACTACAAGGAAATTTACATTATCAATGAGGCAATAGCATGTCATGTACTTCAGTTCATAAAATTGACATTTTTAATAAAAGGTGTTAGTTTAACTTAGAGCATAAGCAGAGAACATAGCCAAATATTTTCCAATTCATTAGGCCACAGGCCCATTGCATGGAAATAAATTCTTCTGATGAGTCCTGTCACCACACTGTAATTCCAACACTGTCATTTTCTGAAATTAAGCAGACCCATGCCACCCTTTGCTCTGCTGATGTAACTCCAAATATTTCATGTGAGTTTCCCAGGGCTGGCTGTGATGCTGCATTATAGTGGGAGCCATCTCACAGGATGCACGTGGGGAATGGAAAGTGTGTTTTGCCCTGAGTAACTGGTTTAAGATTAAGTTATAAGTTGGCGAATCAGGAAAACAAGCTATTTTCAGTTTGTCCTCTCTTCCAAGTAATCATGCTGATGCCCACTCACACAAGCGTATTTGTTCTGCATTTGTAGCACTATAACAAGAGCAGGGTTTTGAGGATCTGAATATAAGCTGGATGTTCTGCCTCAATGTAAGGAAGAGAAGAGAAAGACCCAAGTAAGAGCTGCAGCTTCTGTGGTTTTGGGAGTATCATGTGCAGCCTGTTGGAGGGGTTTCCCTACTTTATTGTGCCAACTGGCAAATCTCTTACTGAAACTTCTGTTAGTTTTCAGTATTACTACCAAAATCAATTGGCAGTTTTAATCCTTTTGTTTAGGTAATTGCAATCCACTGTAGAACAAAAGATTTACGTCATCTCCAAAAGTTTGTAGAAAGTGCATGGAATTTTTTGTTATTGTTGACATTTCCTTTCAGCCATTCATATTTATAAAGGAATAAAATTGCTTAGCACAGCTTGGCTAGTAATTGCATTCAGTATAGACATTTGGAAACAAATATTGCTAAGCTATAACACTGTTGATGTTGGTAGGTGAAGGTTGTCAGGTTGTCTCATCAGATGTGAACTGGTCAGAGGGATGAGCACATCCCCTCTTCATTTCCCCTCTTTTTATGAAACAATCCATCATGAGTTGTGGAACACTTAATTTAGCATAAATTATGAAAAAAAAAGCTCACTTAAGGGAAATGGAGCACACACTGCTTAACAACAAAGATAAAAGAGTACTTTTTTTTTTTTTTTTTGAGATCTGGCTAATAATTGCACACTGAATGACATCTTTGTCAGACTCACAGACACAATGTCTGCATGGTGGTGTTTGGGAAAATATCTTTGCTCTCCTGAGACCTCACTTGGAGCCCTGCATCCAAGTCTAGGGTATCCAGCAAAAGAAAAATGTGGACTTTTTAGAGAAAGTCTAGAGGAGGCCATGAAGATGATCCAAGGAACCTGTCCTGCAATACAGGATGAGAGACCTGGGGTTGTTCAGCCTGCAGAAGAGAAAGAGCTAAGGAGGCCTTACTGGGGTATTTTCAATATTTAAAAGGGGTTTTAAGAAAATTTTTACCAAGGCCTGTAGTGACAGGACGATGGGCAATGGTTTTAAACCAAAAGAAGGTAAATTTAGTCTTAGTCTAGTATATAAGGAAGAATTTTTTTTGTTGTTGTGAGGTTGATGAGAAACTGGAAGAGTTTGCCCAGAGAAGTTATGGATGACCCATCCTTGGAAATGTTCGAGACCAGGCTGGAGGGGTCTTTAAGCAATCTGGTCAAGGAAAGGTATCCCTGCCCATGACAAGGAGTTTGGTTGATTTTTAATGTCCCATCCAACCCAAACCATACTAATCATTGAAATAATTTTGTCATTCTATGATTCCATTGAAAATTAGACTTTTCTTCCATTTATATCTGCAAGATATGGGGTCCAAAGGGAAAACCATATGATCCAACACTGGGCACAGTTGTCCTCCCTTCTGCAGCCCAACTTCCTTGGCCTCAATGTGAGTGCAGTCATCTTCTAGGGATTATTAGAGAAATGATCCTAATTTGATATTAAGAGAGAAACTTTAATTGAGTGGAAACAAGAAATCAAGATGCAACTGTGAAAGTTTTCCTGGAGAGTGAATTTGCAATTAATGTTCCAGAGGTTTATACTGTGTCTACAAAAAGTAGCAACACATACACAAATTTTTCAGTTACTGTGTTTTAGCAACTAATAATATAAGAATATTTTGCAAAAAATAGACAATTTAAGTATACATTTCATGTAATTCTATCCTATGGTTAGGAAATGGAAGAAAGTTGATGTGTGAAAGTGTTGTTTCCCACTATATTTTAATGAAAAAACCCTTGGATTTGGTTGCTGAACATATTTTTCAGATTCAACAGTGCTAAGTACTATGCTCATACTTTTTTCTAAAGTGTTAAAAGTAAATATTGCTCTTGAAGTAGATTTTTTCCTAATGGTTTGTCACAAGAGTGTTTTAATTTGCTCCATGATTTCAGTGCCATGGTAACAGAGACATAAAGATAACATGTCTGTGGATCCAGTATTTACAGTGCTATGTAAAATAATGTAATCCTCTTAAGTACTTCTTGCATAAATCTAAATAGTATTACACACATAGATGCTCCAGAAAATATTGAAAATAAAATAAGTAGGCTTACATTAGCTGGCCCATAATATAATAGCCAGTGAATTTTACAGTACTCAACCTAATATGAGTATTATTTACATTCTTTTGTTAAAGAAATAACTCACCATGGTTCCTGGCTAGCAGGATTCTTACACGGAATAATAATGCTTGTCACAGATTCTCACTAAAATCAGTGAAAGTATGTAAATTCTTAAAGCTCTGTACTTTAAAATATTTTCCTGATTCAGATTTATATACCTTAAAGCAGTGGAAGTCTTTTCACTGATACTAGCAATAAGTGGGTAGGAATACAAAGTGCAGTAATAACCATATTTTTACCATAGGTGGTTAAGTAGGAGACCCTATACTTGTCTTACGTGCCTGTATTTTTCTGTTCTATTCCACTTTCTGTGCAAACAAGCTGGTGTAGCTGTGCTAATTTTTTTTTTTTTTTTTTTTTTTTTTTTTTTTTTTTTTGGGAAAAATTTTTAGAAAGGCGGCTTTTTTTTTTTTTTTTTTTTTTTTTTTTTTTTTTTTTTTTTTGTGGGAACAGTTTTAAGGAAGGAGCTCTTTAATTGTTCCTTCCTAAAACAGTAATGGGTACTTCCATCTTGAAGCAAGGAATGTCTGGGTTTTGTTGGTTATATTTTTCTATCCCCCGAATAACATAAGACCTCAAATATGCATAGGCATTATGTATAGTGATTAAGGTTTATATAGTAGAAAGGATGAGTTATATATTCAGTTTTGCCACAAAATAGAAGTCCTTTTTTGGCAAAGGAATGTCTGCTTTTCCCCTATGTCAGTCTGGTTGAAGAGCACATGATTTTCTGTAATTCATGTGTTTTGGTGTGTTTTTTATAATTTCATCTTTCTGGAATAGTTTTAAGGGAAGTTTTTCTGTATTCTAGTTTTAAATATGTTCTGGGAGAAACTAATAGGGTGCAAGAAGGAAGTTTGTGTTATTCAGTAGCCAAAAATTAACGTAATTGGAAGTTTGTGGAAGGGCATCTTACTGGTCTGAGTCTTGATCCAGATTTGTCATTGTTGTTGTTGTGGTGGTATCTCCTGTAGCGTCAGGCAAGTAGGTGGAATGGGGCAGGTGGTCCAGCTAATTGTGTTAGTGTTTATCATGTCTTGCATGAGAATTTTTACATTAAGACACAGACGAATGGATGGATCATTAGGAGTTTGGCAAGAGTGCTTTGTGAGAAGAGTAGCCTAGGAGGAATATCACTGTAATAAGCATAGCATAAAATACACAGATAAGCAGAAGAGAGAGCTTACAATGGCAAAACACACTGTTTGTATCAGCTTAACCTTCTGAACTCATAGTTTGGAGAAATTAGAGCAGTAGTTATTATCTGACATCAACTTTGGTTACTGAAATCTTTTACTACCGTCAGTGTGCAGACAGAATTGTCATTGCTTTTCATCTAATTGACAACAGAGAGGAAATTTTGTACCACTGTCAGGACGTTTAGCTTGCTGGATTGTGCTCACTGGGGTGATTTCCCAATACGTGATGTGAAGTAGTTGGTCATTTCAAATACCTTTAACCTCTCCCTATCACTACTAATTAAGAGGTGATTCTGTCATTTTGAGGACTTCATCTTCAAAGGATTTTGCATACTTCGTAGTAAATTCTCAGCTCTGATTTTATCTCTTTAGTCAAGCTGTACAGAGGGACCCAACACAGATGTCTGCTAGAAATCTTCTGCGGAATGTTACACATGCTTTTAGGAATCTCCAGCTTAGCAAGATCTGGCAGAACTTAACTACAACCTCCATCCCTCTCCTAGGTGCCCATGCATGTGCCTCCCATAAGCCTCCACAATACATCTGCTTGTGCCACAGTTTGGCAACAGATATTCATTCCACAATTCCTGCTAACAAGTTATTGTTTATGCATCCTTCTGATGGTTGGTCAATGACAGTTTCATGCAATGTATGTCCATGAATCTAAGAAGAGCATTGCTTACTTCAAACTTATTTTCCCCAGAAGAATGTTCCAATGTATGCTAAAAAGGAGCTTCAGGAGCAAGTCTTTCTTTTATCAGGAAATCTCACGTTGTGCTGCCATGAATGTTGGAGGTTTTTTTAAATCTTTTCAGTTATCTATTACTTATGGTGAGCATTCGGGCTCTGTTATTGTACACAGTGGAGTTTTGAACAGTGCATGCTATCATTCTCAATATTTGTAAAAACCTGCCTTTCAAGTAGTTCCTCATTCAGTTATGAGGTTACGTGGGCAGAACATAAAGTATCATATAGCTGGGCCAAATATCATATCCGCTGGACTGCTGGTTATTCCATATATTTAGAAAGTACATTGTCCGTGTAACCTCTAAATCTCTACTCTTGTGTCCTCTTTCATCTTTTTGCAGCCACCAACTCACCTCTCCTAATTGTGGTTTTGATTAACAATTTCTATAATTTCTCTTGAAGTCTTCAGTTTGGACTTCTTTTCCTTTTTTAATTTCTTTTTCCCAGCTTTTTTGCTTTTGACACAGATCCTTTATTTATAGCCATCTACTTAATTTCATATGATTTTAATAAAACCCATCTTGCACAGCTATACAGGAGTATACAGCATTTATGACATTTTGACTTGCTGAGATCATGAACAGTAATAGAGGTAGTAGAACTATCAATGCCCCAATGAAAACAACTGGAAATAGGAGGAAAAATGTGCAACAAACTGAACAACTGACTGCACTCCCCATCCCCTGTCCCTGACCTGAGTTTAAGTAGAGGGAGAGCTAATTCAAAACTGCAGTTGAACAAATAATCTGTGGAAGATAAAAGCAGTCTTTTGAAGTTATAAAATACAACTTATGCTCTCTTGTTTTTCTTTCTGGCTGTCTTGGAGGCAGTTCTCTCAGTTCATTGGAAATGGCTAATCTGTATGTTTTGGTATATGAATTTTTGGCAACTATGTTTTGCATAGTTATTTATATGGAGAAAAAGGTTAACTGAGTAACAGACTGTAATAAAATTCTCCACTGATAGTAAACACTAGGCCCAAGCTGAGAGGAAGAATTGAACTTAGAAAGCAGTTTTACACTGCTGGCATTAACATGTAGTCTAGAAAACACTGACTGGGCTCTGCTTCTCCTATTCAGAGCAGGAGAAACAAGGAAGCATGATGTTATCTGGTGTAAAAATACTATACTCCAATTTAGTTTTGAGTAGCATGATCCTAGCGAACAGAAGTCAGGTCAGATCAATTTGAGACCAAAAATCATTTCACAAGCCCACCTCAAAATGTTAAAGCTGCTTTTGCCCTCACAAGAGTATTTTGAGGATTAATGTCCTGTCAGCACTTAGAAAATGTAAAGTGCTAAGTATATATTATTATAACCCTTTCCATTTATTACTTTTATTGATGGTCTCGTGGTTTCCATGACGCTATGTTGATTTGCACGGGATTTTCCTGCAGTGTGCATTTCATCTCATGAAGAGTAAAAAAACAAATAGTTCTTTTTAGGCCTTGTGCCTTGTTGGATAATATCCAGTTACTAGGGGACTTGTTTATGACCCACTATCTCTGCTGTGAAAGCCTTACTGCAATACATTATGCAGCTGTTTGTTTTCAACTTTGTTTTCTCAACTGTATAAGCCTCTGCTGCTACTGAGATCCGTGTGCTGCTCCTAACTGAATCCTAAGGGGTTCCTGAGTGAAAAGCAGACTTATCACCCATTGAACTCTTGTATTTTTTTAGTAGTAGATGCCTTTTTCTCATGGTAGTTCTGTTGTGTTCAAGGAGTGGGACTGAAGCCAGGCTTGTCAATCACTGGCAATCAGGGAATATCTTGCTTGTTGAAGTTCAGTCCATTTTTTTCTGCCTCTTCTGGCATTGGCATTATAGCCAGACCTCCTGGCAGCCAAGCTTTTCTGAGGAAAATTCCAAATTTTATTTCAAAATTGTAGATTTACACTTTGGCTCTGCAACCTGTCTGTCTACCTCCCAGCCAAGTCCCCAGGTGGCATTTACTTTTGGAGTAGTTTGCCTCCTCAGCTTTGCTTTCCTGCAGACTTCAGGGATCAAGTTAGGCCAAGAAAAGCCAAAAGCATATGAACCATATGTGCTTTTTTGCTTCCTCTTCTGTTGAGAGTCTCAGCATGGAGGTTGCCCCTGGTCTGTCAACAGTGTTCTCTCAGCTGACAGCCTCAACCAGGTGGGTTTTCCTTGGCCCTCATCTCCCCTTAAGACATAAAGTGCTGTGGAAGCCACAGCTGCAGGTCAGCCAGCCCCTCTCTTGTAAAAGGTCGTGTGACAAGGCAAAAGTGCAGCAGGTTGTGCCCAAATGCGTGGATGAATTGCCACACAATAGAGATACCGAAGCTATCCAAGTCTGTGTTCTTGTGGCACCTCTGACATCTTTTAGAGCCTGTATGAATTTCTGTGCTTTTAACCATATCTCTCCACATTTTTTTTCTCCAGGGGGCTTGGGGGTGGAAAAAGCCAGAAGGTGTTGCGAAGGGCCTTGGACCTGTTATATCTTGTAACCTTTCATGTCCCTTGCTGAATCATTTCACAGACTGACATCTCCAGGAGAAACACAGGCCCACTTTCCTTGTGTGAAATACAGGGGGCCTTGTATCACATAGAACAGTGGACTAAAGTAGGTTGGAAGGGACCTCAGAGGGTCACCTAGTCCATTCTCCTGCTCAAATTCAAGCTAGGCCCATTAGTTAATAATCAGCAATGTGGAGCATGCAATGTGGTTTCTTTGGCAAAAATCTATCCCGAATATTTTTCTAGAGCATTTTCTTAGCTTAGCTTTCCTCTCTTGTTCAATTTAGTGAGAGAATAGAGTGCAGAGAGAAGAGATAAAAGGATGAAGAATCTAATGATGCAATCAACAATGTTTTGTTTAGCACCTTTGTGGACTAGAGCAGGAGTGATCAATATTGAAACAACAAAACCTCAAATCTGATGATTCCTCTAGACAGCACTCCAATTCCATCCAAGCAATTCCTTCTCTTAGTAAAAGAAATTCCAGCTGTTCATACTGAAGAAAAGAGTAAAATATTCTAGCTTCTTAGAATGTTGATTAAAAATAATCAAAACAGCCAAAGGCTTGAACTTTATCCAACACAGCTTAGAAGTCTGTATTTCCTTGTTCTCTATGGGGAAGAACAGCATGGTTTTCCTGATGCACCTAAAAGATGCAATTAATGTATTTTATGAGCCTAGTACCTGCTGTATGGTCTTCTCAAGGTGTTAACTGCAGACTGCTACAATCTCATGCTCACAGCATTGGTCCAAAAATGCTGTCATACGTGCTTGGAATAGCTTAACTCCCTCCTTCTGTGTCTACTCCATATGTCTGTGATGTGGAGAAGGACAAAAGTCCAGACACTAGGAAAAAAGCGGGCAAAAAGCCTTTTTGGCAGACTGTTTTTGTATCAAAAAGGAATGGGAAGTCATAAGGCAATGACTGCTCGAGACACAATTTATTAAGATCTTTGGGCACTACCCCTTCCACAGACATCAACTATCCCATCATGGTGCTCAAAGTGTCTGGCATTTTTCCCACCCAAGTCAGACAAGAACAATCAGCTTTATCTCCAAGAGAAACTGTCCTGCTTCTGGTGGAGAATGTGTCTTGTCTCTGGTGTGTACTGTCTGCTGAGAGAAAAGAAAAACACTAAGACATATGCATAAGAATTTCATGCAGAGGTACCTTTCTTGCATAGCTTTGTGGGCGGGCAACTGACCTCTTTGGCTGTTAGAATAGTCAACAAGAAACATCACGCAACCTGTCTGTATCTTGTGACCTCACAGGTGAGTTGATAAATGATATAAAGTTCAGAAAGTTCCTTGGTCTATGTGTTCATAGTCCCATTGTTCCTCACGGCGATGCTGAAATAGCAAAGAAATTGAAAGGTGATGCTTTTTATGCCATGCTGTCTCTGGGGTTATGACTGTCATGTCAGACAAACAAAACAGATCTTTAATCTTAGAAGTGCCAAAGAAGAGAAAAGGAGCCATATTCCCTCTAGAACCAGGTAGACTCAAAATAATGAGTAAATGATGTCATATTGCTCTGTAGATCCCAATAGAAAAAAACAAAACAAAACAAAACAAACAAACAAACAAACAAACAAAAAACAAAAAAACAACCCAAAACAAACAAACAAACAAAACCGAAATGGAAAAATAAAGAAGTAGAAGGTCTTGTGGAGTTTGAGTTTTTTGTTTTGATTTATTTTATGTATACTTTTAAGGCCATTGTTTAACGAATAATCTTTAGATATATGTGTGAATCCATTTGCTACAAAATGTACATCCTCATGTGAAGGAGAATAAGGATATTTATCCATGCATATTTAAGTATTTTGTTCATCTGAAAAATAAAATTCTACAATCTAACTTTTCACTGGAAAGAACTATAATCCTAAGTAGAAATGAACATTGATGTCCAAGGATTGAAGTTTTTCCTGGAGCACAAGAACTCCTTCATGCTTCTTCCTCTTGGTGCTGAGTTATATTTAACAAGATTTGTGGTCTGGGAAAATATATCAGAGTTAGCCCAACTGTGCAGATTACATCAATTAGAGAGAACATTGGAGGGCAGAGGATCCTCTGGTGTTAATGTCAGTCAAATTTTGTGCCTATGCATCTAGCAGGTTGAAAAAAAATCCCATGGAATGGACTTCTATGTTGTGTTACTTGATTGCAATACATTTGCAGCTGACCAAAGATTAATTGTCCTGAATTCTTGTTTTTCAGAAAGTCTGAGACCACATTTATGTTGCCCAAAAATCACTCAGAAACAATCACCGTAACCATGTAAACCCTTTAAGTTTATTTCTGTAAAATATGTCTCTGCTAAATGTTAATAAAAATACTGAGTATGAAAAAGTTTGGCCACACACTGGACTTTCAATTAAATAGAAAGCTTTGAATGGGCCAAATATCTGTGTATTTTCAAGTTAGTGCAGTAGCTGAGAAGTGACTGTAAGTTTCTATCTTACCCCTTACGTATGGCGTAAAGCAAAATAATAAATGAAAATCTGACTTTCTGCTTTATGGCCATATAAAAGCATTGGATACAGAGAATGGAAGTGACATATGATGAATGTGAGGAAGTTTACAAAATCTTCATGTGCAATGCAAACTTACTTGGCTGTTTCTTTTTCAAGGAAATCCAAGCAGGGCAGCAAGACTTTCAAATCTGGATTATAAAATAAATAGCATTAAAGGGAGAAGGTAACACTTGCCATTATTTCAGCATTCACTATATTTTTCCAGTCTCAGAGAATGATCAAGTCTTCTTCCAAATAGTAAAATATTTAAAAGAAAATAGCTTTGATATATATGCCTGTACATGCCAAGATAGGTCAAGTGCTTTATGAAAGGGATGCAGAAGTTCACTATACTTTTCCTTTTACTTTACACAGTGGAACAACCCCAAGTTATAGTATCATAGAAATGGAAAAGACCTATTAAATGATGCATTTCCTTGCCAGTGGAAGTGTGCTCCCAATATACAGAACTTTCCATCCCAGGCTAATAGGCACCTACCCTGTCATTTGAGGAATCTACTCCACAGCAGAATAAAATCAGTGTTGGAAATTTTCCCTGCATCTCAGGCTAAAAATTGATTTTTTTTTTCTCATGTATTGCCTTACTCACACCTGTAAGCCACCCTTTTCTGTGCTTCCTTCTTAGGAATTCAACTATCAAACTCTTGTAAATTTTTGTGATATATAATCCAAACTCTGTGAAGTCAAACAAGTGCAAAAGCAATATGCGAAATCTGTTTTTAAGCTGAAATTCCAGACAAATTGTTTGCATTTACTACAGGTGAAATATCTGCCTCCTCTTTCACAAAAGTTCACAGTTGTATCAGTTCAAAGCTCTTTGGGCCAATTCTTACCTTTCTCAATGTCTTCCTGAACATTTAGATGACAGAGATAAGAAGGGCAGTATCACTGGTACATTCTACACTTGAACTTATGTTAATAGTATCGCAAATTTGACTTTAGAAACTGCTCAAGAGGTGTATTTCTTTCATAGAAGCCTGCTGCCTCATTTAACATGGGCTCCACTTCCTCTATTCATAGCAAGACTTAATTTAAGAAGCAGAAGCCCTAGTGAGCATGTTGTGTGTTGAGCTGGAACATGCTCCTCCACAACTCTACATAGTAAATGTAGTTTCTTGGGCTTTATAACTTGTCTGTTAACTTGTGCCTTCAATTACTGCATTATTATTTCTTTTCATACTTCCATTTGATTTATCTGAGTGTTTCCCTTAAGCTCTTAATGGTAGGTAATGTGGCCTGTATACAAATGGTTAAAAAGACATTTGAAAGGTGCAACGAAGATAACAGGCAAACATGCTAATCTTCTTGTTGGAGAAGGGCTGTGTAGTTAAGGGAAGGAAAAAAAAAAAACCAAACCCAAAAAACCAGCACTGGTTTGCATGGGAATTTGTGGGTCAGCTGCCTATTGTTAAATTAAGTTTATATATTCATTTCCAAGAGTATTCATTTTCACTACTTACTCTACATTTTGCAATGGATACAAGCCAGGTTGGGGATTTACAGCCTTCTATGGCTACTCTTGCCGACACATAGATCTTGAGAAGGTGTTCAGTGTGTATGAAGAATCTTTAAAACAAAATTTGTTTGCTGCAGGCATTCACTGCTCCCTCTCTTTCCTTTCTTTCTCTCTGCCTATCCACCACCTTAATTTGTCTGTGGACTTGGCTTCTTTGTTCTTTCATGACTAATATTACCATCTGTGACATTACATATCAAGATAGCAATGCAACATATTAAGCACAGGAAAACCCGGAATGTTTGAGCTCATCCAAGCATTTGTTGCTTAAAGCTCCAGCATTACTTGTAGCCACCTGAAGCATCCCAGAGTCTCTAAAAACACATTGCAATAAAACAGCAGGTTTCCATGTTGTTATTGAAATTGAGATATAAGACTTATTGGAGCTGCTTTCTTGCAAACAATCTCAGCAGCTTACTCGGTTTTATTTCTCACTAAAGGCTCATAAAATGAGCTTTCTTTTTTATAGTGTTAGCCTAACTACCACCTAGAGCAGCTCACTTTGGGAACTCCCCAACTCACTTTTGTAAAGATCTCCTGTTCTACAATGGAAGTACCAGTCTCAGGTCAGACCTATGACCACAGCCTGTGTGAACTATGCCCTTATGCAGAAGGGGCCCAGCAACCAGGCAGGACCACATACAAGTGCTTGTCTCTGCCACCTTCTGCCCTCCCAAGGATGAGGAGGGGGCAGCAGGTGCGAAGACAAATATATCAAGTAAAAGAATCTTGAAATGGACGTCTCAATATGCAAGATAAAAATCAGAATGGAGGTCTCCTCCTCCTGGTTCTTGTATAGTTCTAGACAGATCCACATCTTATTTACCTAACAGGGATTGCAGTAACCACCAAGATCTGATATTCTGAGAGACAGACCTTTCCCTCCCACTGCTGATTTTTCAGACAATGAGTTGCTTCACCGTTTATCTCAAAACCCGTACTTTTCTGCAGACATCAACCTGTCCAGTTTTTCTCTGCATTAATAATTTTCCACTTCAAGTTCTGGTACCTTCATGTGGAATTCAATATTGAATAACTCTATGTTTCAGACTTTATCTTATTTGCATTATTACATTCTACAATTTAAAAGAAAAGACCTATAGCTATAGCACATAATAATAAAATAGTGAATTAGAAAGATCTGTGTAAGGTTAGGGAAGTTTCTTCCTGTCCACATTGGAAGTCTGTTATCTCCTTTCTAATTTATCCAGATTGCCACTAGCACAAATGAGGTAGGAGCAAGCTTCATCCCCTTACAGATGCCACCTGCAGCACCCACAGCTCCTAAGAGCTGAGGAGTTTATGAATCTATTCCTCATACTGCCATAAACAAAATAGGTGTGGGTATGTATATTATATCACAACACTTCTATACCATTTTTTTTTTCTCCTTTATATGGTCATGTACAAGTATTTCCTGTCTAAGATGACAAATAATCTAGTGGATTCCTGTTGAAAAACCCCAAACAAATAAATATAATTATTCTTTCTGTGTAAATCATAGAAATGAGAGCAATATTACACAAGAGAGATACAAAAAAGACTATGGTAATGTCATGAGATGGATTGGTTAATTTGATTTGGCATGATAGACTTAGGAAAATATGTAATGGTTGTATTATTCAGAGGAAGGAAAAGGTGAGCTGGAGAAAGGAGGAAACTGGAAGGGCAAAAAATTGGAACGAGCTGAGAAAGAGGAAGAGTGTGCTTCAACAGAAATCTTTTGCCCTAGGCCTGCAATCAGCCTTGCAGGGCCAAAATATTTGCTAGTGGTGATGTCACTAGCCTGTTTTGTATGGACAGTGGGTCATTTATGAGCACTGTGTTGACATGTTAAGTGGTATATGATTTATCACTACTGTGTGGTAAATGATCTTCCTCTGAACAGGAATTTAAGGATAATCAATGTGCACATTAGATAAATGTGTGCAGACTCACACGTGTGCTCAAGAGTGCACAAGTAACACTATAGATGAAAATCTATCTGCATAGAAATTGACAGAAGTGCAGGTGTTGCCCCAAGTGTAGATACATTTTTAGTCCATAGAACACATGTATTGAAATATGTGTGTAACTTGCTATAGTTCTCTGCACTGCAGTGAGAGATACAGTGTGATAAAATGTATTCAATATTCATTCCTTTTTTTTTGTTCAGATCCTGCCTGTTTCTGTAGCTGATGCTTTAAACATTAAGTGTAATGGAAATGCTGATGGTATAGGCATAGGTAACTGAATTAAACGTGTGGTTAACTTCTGCTGTCCACCCCAAAACACCTTGGGTAACACAGGCCATAGTTAAAGTTGATAGTGGCTTCTGTTTGTGAGCTCTTTCTGGCTCGGGTCCATGGGACCCCATTAGCTGAGATCTAACCCAAGGAGGTGGAGCTGGTTGCTTTCCTCAGCAGGGTGAAAAAAGTCTTCAGCAGTGAACCACATTGCTCACCATCCCTCAGAAGCTTTTCATGCCACCGCTACCCCCTTCCTGTGGCTCCAAAACAGACTGATGAAGCACAGGACGCTTTCCCCTTGCTGCGGTTGCTCCTGGCCCCAGGCACCCGTGGGGCAGCAGCAACCCCTGTGGAGATGGAGCTGGGGAAGGCAGGTGTTGTTCCCACGACCAGAGCCCAGCTCCCAAGGGGAAAAAGTGGGGGTCAGGAAGTTAGCAAAGGTCAGCCAAGTCCCGCTGGCTCTTCTTAATCCTCTTTTCCACCCACAGCCCCTTGAAACTCCCCTGATTTCTCCCAGTGCGGTGTCTGGGGGAGTTGCTCTACTGCTGCAGGATTCAATTTATTTTTCTCGCTTCCAAACTATGCTTCTGCAGAGTCTCAAGTCAGTTTTGCTTCAGCTGGTGTCGAGCAACACACAGGAGAGATGTGACTCTATTACACTGGTTTGTTTTTCTTTTCCTTCCCTATTTTTAACCTTTGGGGTTTTTTTACTATTTTGACAGGAAATCTTGCTCCTTTTTCTCTTGCATAAGTATGAAGTAACCCTGTGAAAGCAAATATGATTACTTGTTGTTTACATGTGTAAAAATAAAAGGACGGTTTTGCTGATCAAGTTGTATCTGAAGACTAGATTGTATAAAGGATTTACTTATTTGTAATTTTATGCTAGCCAAACAAAAAATAATCAACAACAATAAAAAATTCTTTTGGTCTAACCAGAATTAAAATTTGTAAATTTTACTGCCAAATAACAACACACAAATTTGAAAGAAAGGTCATTTCAGGTCAGAAGACATTTCAAGTAGGCTTTTTAACATTGATTAAAGATAAACATAGATAAATTTCAAAAGAAACCCTTAATACAAAATGAGAACTGGAAAGTTTGAGAACATCAATATGATTCCACTTGACATTTCAAAATGTTTCTTCTGACTGAAGAGTTTCATTCTGCTGTAATAAAGATTGTTCCTTGTAAGAAATTAGAACAAGCTTTTTGAGACCAATGAGGCTTCCTTACATAGAACTGGAGAGGTTAAAAAGGAGTTAACTAGCAATCTTCTTAGGAATAGCTGGAGAATATACTTTTTGGGTTTGGATTTACACAAAGCATCCAGGCACTAAACCAAATTAAAATATATAGACTATTGTGTCAAAGGAAAGTTTTATTCAAACAAAATTTAAATAAATTCATACATTTCACTAAGTTAAAATATCAAGTAAACAAATAATTTTGCACATATGTAATGGTCTCAAGATTTTGTAATTTCTCTTCCACTTTTAAAACAATAAGACCCAAATGTGGATAAAACCATCTCGCTCTTCCCACTCAAAGCAAAGAACTTTTTCCAAGTTCTTATCAAGAAAAAATGTATTTCTTAGGAACCAGTGATTAAAACAGTATAGAATAAGAGTTTTAGTGCTCTATTTAAGGAAAAATAAACAACTGTATTAGCTAATTTAAGTTCAAATAAACAGATGCATAAGCTGGGCTATCTCAAAGCAATACAGAACTGAACAGAGACCATTAACACTCAAAACAATTCATAAGGTTTAGAGATTAACCTCTTCAAAGCAAAATGTGGCCAGGTCTTGTATGGTTGCATTGAGGGAGTGAGTGATAACAGCTCTATATAGTGGCGAGGTGTAACTGCATATTTGCTGAGCATGGATGCTGGTACACAGTGAAGCTCACATGAACTTAATTTTAAAGATGAAGAGGAAAAAAAAATGTGGTTTTGTTTACTGTTTACTGCAGCCAGCAAAACTGACCAGACATAGTGGTGTCCAACATGCTTTTGAGCCTTAGCAAAAACTCTAAATTTTCAGGAATATTAACTCCCATGTGCCACACAAAAGCCCCATTTGAGACATTACCTAAATTTTGTAACATGGTATTGAGCCTTTCTTATTCAGCTCTGTGTACAATTAATAAGTGGCTCATGAAATTTTTTTGATTTCATTGTTGTTAAGAAATTTCATGCTTTTCAAATAAATCTTGGCTATCTGTGCAGCTGGGTAACAGAGATGAAAAGCACAGAATCTGTGCTTTGGTGCATTGTGAATTTTCAAACAGATTTCACCAGCTTCCCAAGTCTACAGACTATTTAAAAAAACCCCAAACTAACCAACCAATGAACCAGAAAACAAACAAACAAACAAAAAAAA
>VWYP01016894.1:144386-159399 GCA_013400435.1 Pycnonotus jocosus
AAAAAAAAAAAAAAAAACAACCAAAAAAAACCACCACCAAACAACCCACCACAGCAAAAACCCACCAAACAGAAAACAGAACCGTTTGAACTAGCAAAAGACTATTGTGTATAGGTCCCAGAACACACGATAAATGAGGGCCTCATGCAATAGTGCTGACATCCTGATAGAAAATACAAGACTTGCGTGTCACTGATATGGAATGAGTCTTGACTTCTCAGGCAAGGGAGAACAGCAATTCTGACACCCTAGGGTTACTCAAATCTCCTTTGCACTTGCCTGGGGACTCTACATCACTACAGACCCTCACCTGACACCTGCCAAATTCTTTTTCCAAGCATTGTTTTGCAAATGCTTTAGATTCAAATCAGCATGGATGGCTTTGTATGAATTTTTGATTCAATCAGACCTCTTCATACTTCTATAAAATAATTCAGAATCATTGTGCAAATTTTAATATTTCAGTTTATTGAGGGAAAAGGGGAAGTATTTAACATCTTTTGAGAGGCACTCAAGGTTTTTTTTCCTCAGGAGTCCAGTCCAGGTTTTATATAGACTTCGGTACAAGCCAGGCTGGATTTTGGTGTTTTAGCCAGCACTATGTGATTATACATATAGAAATGATCAATAAGGTTTCTAGTTGCAGAGGTCACTATTAAAACCTTTACAATTGCCATTTGCACATAATTAACATTACCACATGGTTTACTGTATTCCCCACACTATGAATGCTGCTGTAAAGATAATTAGGGAAAAGTTAGAATTGTAAAGATTTGAATTTGTGTATTCCTTAATACAGAGTCTCAGTGCTACAATTTAAGGAACTCCCAATAACTGCAGAAGCTGCAGGGGGCTTTGCATGGGAAAGGAAGAACAGTATTTCTTTTAAGAGCTTCTTAAAACTTTGTTCCACCTATGAAACCCTCTATAGTCTGTACTGTTATAACCTAAATAATCTATACTATAACTCCAAATTTACATATTTTAATTACTTTGGTTTTTCTCTTCTAGAAATGACTCTTTCTTCTGTTGGAAGAATTCCACTTGGAAATATAATTTTCAGGATTTAATAGAAATAGCTGTAAGAACTTCTGATGGGTTTGAGGTCAGAGCTTTTAAACTGATTTTCACAGTTGCCAGGTTTTACAGCCCATTTTAAAAATATGTGCTAGTGTTAAAGAAGCCCAGCTGCACTGAAATGATCCACATGATGTGGGATGCTTCAGACTGTGGATGACCTCTTCAAAACACAGGAATAAGTCTTGATATTTTAGGCAAGAGAGAGCAGCAATTTTGACACCCTAGGGTCTTCCTGCCAGGTGGGTATTTATGTTCTTCCAAAATGTGGGTCCAGGGAATGTTCATTTTGGAGTAGGAAGCCATAAGCTATTTCAGCTGAGATGTGGTATCTCTGTGTCACCCCATAGCCTGCAGTGTAGACAAGTCCTGAGTGTGTTTGAGCTGTATAAACATAACCACAAGCTAAACAGTTTCATTGTTCAATACAGTTTTGTACTGTGCTTGGAAATGAAATTATAAATGCCTTTCCATAAAAGAACCCTAAGGGTAACAGATGCCTAAAATATATCGGCTCCATTATCAAGAAGGAGATTATCCAAGCTGAATACACAGTATCAGAGTTTACTGTTTTGTATATAATCTACATTCTTAACATTTTGCTGGAGTGCTGTTAGTTTGGGTTAGTAGGACTTACTGTACTCTCAGCGTTGAAAGATGAATAGGCCTATCAACTGAACAACATAATAAATCTGTTAGGCTGCACATGTCGTGCTCCACCTCTCTGTCGTTCCTGATTGTGTATAATGTAGCCTAATGCAATATGGCAGCTGTTAGCAGAAAAATGCTGCAGCAGCCATAAAAAAGTGATTTATGTCTTAGTACCAAAGCAGCTAATATTAAGAAGCTGATGTTTGGGAGGGCAGCAAACAAGTGAAATGTGAAACACAGCATATATATATATATTCATGAAATACAGGAAGCTGTGAAATGTTAGACTGACAGTGAAATTCTCCCTGGGTATCCACTGTAAGGTCAGATTAATAAAGGGGGTAATTGGTGGTGATGGTTGTGGATGTTCAGAGTTGCCCACATGTCACAGCTGCTTATGTTAGAGTGTCCTAAGTATGTTAAATGCATCTCCTGACACGAACCCAAAGATCCTTACTACCAAATGACCTAAGAAAGGCTAATTTAAGGTGGCAGCTGGCAGAAAGAAAAACATGTCAAGCAGGAAAGTTGTTCTTAGCAGCTATAATGTAGAGAGGAAACAGTGGGATGAGAGAAATAATATGGGCCTCATTCCTCTGCTGCATTTTTCTACTGGTGAAAATCAACCAGTTTAAGGCTACAGTCACAGATTAGGAATCTCTCCCTGGATGATGAAAATGAATCAGAGAAAATTCTGTCTGGTTTACAACACACCTAATGTGACTAAACTCGATCGTGTAATATCTTGTCAGTTTTGTCACTTAACAGTGTAACAGGTTAACATAAGACACGGTGAATTACAGCTGTCACATCAGATTAATCCTCAGTTTCTGTTCAACATACTCTGTGTGTATATATACTAAAAACACACATATGTTTATGTACATATATACTCATGCTGCTGCTAAGTGTGATGTCTTTGGTTCAGTGGGTGGCACTCTTCCTTCTCAGTCAGTACTAAAGTAGTTCTGCCTCCCATGGTACTTAATACATAGTGGAATATGGTTGGGTCAAAGAGGTTAATAGCCCTACTTTTGTGAAAAGTGCCATGGAATCTTTCTTAGCAAGCAGTGAGATCCTCACATTAAATACCCTCTGAAAGAGAGCCTATGACTTGCTCAGAGTTACAAACTGGAGAGTTGCTGTGATGCAGAAATAGGGGAAACCATGCTACGTACCTAAGTGACTGAGTCATCCTGTCCCCACAGATATTTACCAGATGCAGTGAAACTTTGCTTGCGTGGATATACAAAATCATAATGAAAGGTAGTATGGCTGGAAAATACTGAAGCTTTTCTTTGGCATTTTTTTAAAAATAAATATGAGAGAAGCTTTCACCTGATTGTGTGTAGTCATATCATAAATAATTTGGATGGAGATCTCTCAGACTCTTTGCTGTCATATTCTGGATTCAATAAGTACTGAATAAATTGAAGCAAGTGAGACCTGTGGCAAAATGGCCACATTTTATGTTGTTGCTAGAGGCCTTGCCTTGGAGAAAATTCCAGTCCTTTTAGGAAAGGGCTATGAAATTCCTAGTTCCTATGCTTTAGATGGCCTAAAGTACTTTCTAGCCACTGGTTAACCAGAGATTGTTCTAACAGAATGTTTTATGCTTTGAAGTTTTGATCATATCCATGGCAAAATGAAACAGCCAGGAGGACTCTATTTTGTTAAGCCCTGTTGAGCTCTTGCCCTTGCCCACTGTGTGGCCAGAAACTTCACCCTGGCAGCTACATGGGCCTTCCGGACAGCCACTGAAATTTAGCCATCAAAATTTGTGTGGCTTCAGGACCAGGTCCTGGTTTTGCAAATGCCAACAGTGCCTTAATATTGCCCTATAGAGGCTTATGTAACCACAGAGCATTTCTGTACCTAACTCCACAGAGACCTAGTACTCACTGCTACCACACTGAACTTTTCCATCATGATTCAAATCACATCAATGTCCTTGAAGAACTATTCTCCAAGGGCATCAATCTTCTTGTCCTCTAACATACTGATGGCCAGTTTCCTGAGGGTTCAACTGCATATGTGGCTTCTTTCCCCTTCCCAGACTTTCTGTCCAGTACCAAGGAAACCCCGCTTGCATGTTCAGAAGAGCCCAGTCTCTATTAGCCCATTGGTGTTGACTTCTGCCTCCACAAGCCACTTGGGGATTAAAATACCAATCGTTAATCCATACTATCATCTTTTTTTTTCAGCACAGATTTATGCCAGAGGAAGGCAGCATGCCCTGCATTGCCATCAATAGAATTGACTGGCTTGCTGGAGCAAAATGCCAAGGAACTCACACTGCCTCCGTACCCATGACTGGATTTATCTTTGCCCCGAGCTCCATGTATAGGGAACCTGTAGCTGCTAAATATGGTAAAATGGCTTGGGAACAATCCTGTCCCATTGAAGCAGGGGGACACAGAAAGGCGTACCTAGCTCAATAGGAATTCTTAGGAAAAATACTTGGCAAGGGCAGCAGGATTCATCTCACTATCTCTGGGACTGAGACATCTCTTAATTGTGTCTCTTTGCCATAACTGTTTTCACAACCTACATGATTAAATTCTATTGTGTAATTACGCTACCATACTAATAAACAAAATTTTTTACCAGTTTCTCTCCATCTCCCTATTAGAGGATGTGAAATAATATCTTCACATTTCTGGTTAAAAAAATCATAAATCCCTATGATAGACAATACTGAAATAGTATTTTTGTATTTATTATGTTGTTCAGTCACTACTTATCCCCTGAAAATTCCAAATTAGATATTCAGACTTAAGACTTATTCCAAGCACACAGCAATTTGTCAGATAATAACACCCCTACATTGGTGTGGCTTGTCACCTGAATAGGTTTTGAAAACTAAGTACAAACCATGTTAGAAATTACTTCAGCTGTCATTACTTTGTGGTATTCAAGGTGAAATGAGGTAATTTTTGAATAGCGTGAAGTAAGATTGCATAATAATTTAGGTCAAAAAGTGAATAACAAGTCACATAGCTGAGATGAGCAGAATGTAATGAGTGTAGAACTGCAAATAACAGGCATCTCTATCCGTAATTCTAGGTCGTGTTATACTAGCAATTTCTTGAAGACCAAGTAAGAAAAAATGCTCACATTGTTGCCAGGAACAGTTCTTACAAAATTTGATGACAAAGATGGTTTGTATGGGCACTGATTAAAACATCTTTAGAGATATGAGGTGTAAGCAGTATACAATTATTGGAAAGCTGAAGAACTTACCCTCTCATGTGCCAAATGTGGCAGTTATTAAAACTGCAATAGAAAGAAGCAATTCCTGCTCACTACAGAAAGACAGACCCTTTTGCCCAATTATAAAAGAGCGTGTGATACTGGAAGCTAAAGGCATGCAGGCAAATTGAAGCAAGTTCTACTTCCCTGCCTTTCTTTTTTGGAATGGATGAGCAATACACATGGATCAAAGCAAAGGGCTTTGTTTGTGGCTGCAATCTCTACCATTCGTCCTTTATATGCCAAATCACATGAAAGCATTCCAAAACAAATTTTGCCAAATACTCCTAATCTTAAAGGATTATGATTAGGTGAACTTGTTATTCTACATAACTATTTTACAGAATCATCATTTTTATTTATATGTTATATTTCAGCTTGGTCAAGTGTTCTGCTGAAAAGAGTATGTTTCTACATAAAAGTATGTTTTCTATCTTTCAGTGGCAACCTATGCTTTGGTTTTGTGTCCTTCCCCCTTTGCATAAATCACTAAAGCAAAAAGTCCTTTACTTTTCAACAACTACCTTAGTAGATTAAAGACTTCCTTTGACAGAAGCACCATGCCCACCTTGTTTGCAAGACAAGGAATAGGGTCACATGTAGTTTTCCATCTAAACAAATAAATAAGTTTATATGCAGCTTTACTTCCAAATCAAAACTTCAAAAATCTCTCTTATTCTGCTTGCTGTATCTTAGAATACTTCTCTGACTTCCTGCCTATTCACTTTCTCACCTGATAAAATACATACAAGCATTTCCAGGATGAGCATTGTAAGTAGCTTTACATGCTCCTTCCACCCAGAGTTGTCTTCAAGAACACCTTGAGTATCCTTGCAGTAATTCCAAATTAGGGATTTTATTCAACAGACAGAACTGAGTTGCTGTACTTCTCTTCACATCAGCTGAAAGTACGTGAGCTTGGTCAGACATCATGTTTTCAAGGAGCTCTGTGTTGTGCTTATGTACCTTTTTGGCTTATGTAACTTTTTACATTTTTATATTTCTTTTCCTTTATATTCAAGTAATAATGAAGGAAATTTCTGCCCTTGTTTATTGCAGAGCTTGTTGGATCCTGATTTCAGTCATACTGGACTACGTCAGACATAATTAGAATGCAGTAACTCAAAATCTCTTCTGGTGTCACTAAGATCAGGTCTGACTCACTTCTCCTATACCTAGTCTTTAAAATCAAATCTGTTCTTTTTCTCTTTAAAACTGTAATTTTGTTCAGCTGTACTTTAAATTGTAGCATTACTTTGAAAAAAAAAAAGACCACAAAAATGACATATCAGGCTTCTATATTTGTCTGACAGTTTTTCTGTTTCAGAAGTGCTCATTTTATAAGTTAAAAAGCCGTCTTTCCTAATACTTTCCTAATACTTCACCCAGAATTGCACAGGGTGTTATGATTCGAGTTATTGACGCATCGTCTTCATATTCTGTAACCACTGAAGGCCACTTTACATTTTACAGCCTCTGTTTGCTTGCACCACCCTGACTTCTTCAAATCATGCCCCTGGTAACACTGCCAGACCTTTTGCATTGCATAAGCATGTAACAGGTCTAAAAGATTGTATTATGCAAGGCAAACATACACTTCAGGAAAAAAAAAAAAAAACAAAAACAGCTAAGACTTCATATTCGAATGGCAGGAATCACAATTATTAATAACAGTAAAACTTCCTTTTTCTATCAGAATCAAGGATCTATTCAAGGTCATTCTTTGCATGCCAGGTTTGATGCACAGCACTTTTAACACAGAGATCTGGTTGCCATTCTGCTAAATGTGTCAAGAAAGCCTTAATTTGATATCAGAGGAAGGTCTAAGAAAATGAAAACAGTACCTTCCAGTTTGACAGAACTGATGCTTTGTTCAGCTGTTCAGCTGCTTTGTCAGGGAATGTGCTGATAAGGATGTACAGGCAGGAGTTGTCAGAGAAAGGGGTTAACTGAAATTGTGGATGTAGCACATTGTGGCACCAAGCAAACTTCCACATCTCCTTGCAGTCAAAGATCTGTCTTTCATTTTCTTTTATAAAATATATCAAACAATTTAGCATTAAGAGTAAAACTTTTGTCATATTGAGAATATCAACATATTATAACGCAAAGGAGCAAAGGCTGGAAGTTAAGGGAAATTTTTTAAAAATGGAAGAAACAAAGAAAAAAAATTAAGACATGAAAGGGTTGCATTTAGTTTGGAAAAAAACCCCCAAAAAACCCACCATCTTTCCTCTCCCTCCCTGCCTTTTTAAAAATATACTTGAAAATGCAACATGTGGAAAAATCTACAAATGTCTAAATTTAGGGTCTGTGTTACTTTACTCTGCATTTCTTTATCACACTTTACTCATCCATATATCATTTTGTAGAAACCCTATGTGGCAGACTGATGCATGTCTTACTTTACAAGTATTTATTACCCACTGATGTGCTCCTATCTTTGAAATTACAACCACCTCTCCTTTTCAGTGCATGTTCCCTCCTTTTTCTTATTAAAAAAAGAATCTTGTCAAACAATTTTGTATATGTGAAAATACTGTGAAGACTAGTTTTGGTTTTAGCCTCATCTTTATTTTAGTTTGCCTTGCTTCCCCCCTCACTTTTCTTTTTAGAAAGCGTAGGCCTGAAATAAGAATGTAAACAGCATGATCTCTGCTGCTGTTGCATGAATGGAGCAAGGCAAACCTGGCCATTCATAGGCTCATATGCCCATGGGTCTGTCTCCACAAGGGTTCCTTGGAATAGCTAGGAGGATTTGAGCTTGAAGGAAGTATGACTGGCCTTTGAAGAAAGCTCAGAGGCAATCATCACCGGCTCAAAAATGAAGATAATACAGTTTTGTGGTTTAACAGGAAGGGATCTTAAAAAAACATATTTTAAAACAAAGCCCAACCAAACAAGCAACCAAAACCAGCAGCAATAAACACAACTACAACAAAAAAACCCAAAACAACCAAACAAAAACAAACAAGCAAAAACCCAGCAAAAAAACCCCAACAACAACCCAAACCCACCAAGTAGCTGGCTGCATCAGAAGGATAACCAAACTGTCTGGTTTGCTGTCACATTAATATATTCTTGCCTTGTTATGTAGAATGAATTCTCTCTGTCCACACCGGATCAGTGTTTTCTCATAACGTGATCCACCATGTTACTCTACCAGAGAAAGTGTGGTATTTTACTGAGGTAAAAGTGACATACCTATCTGAGAATCAGCAATTAGCTTTTCCAATCAGAAACATGATGACCTAAAATTTATGTTATTTTTCTTCCCTCTCTCTAAAAAATTGCATGTGAAGGGTTTGAGTAAGCTGAACTCGGAGAGAGCAAAAGAGAGGCCTAATTGCTGTCTTGACCTACTTTTACACCCCAGTCACTTAAATCCAGGGGTTAAACCTAGGTTCTTTTGCTCTGGATAAATGCAAAGGAGAAATACTGACCATATATCTCAGGAGGTAAAAACCATGCAAAAGTTTACTGGCAAACTATGGAAAATCAAGGAATTTTGGCAAATTATTTAGTACAACACAAAACACTTAGCAGAGCATAGACTTAGCCCATTCAACATAAAAACCTTTAAAGCTATTTGATGTTCCATTCTGTGAGAAGAGAGTTAAAGAAGAATAAAGGGAGAAAAACAGAAAGACAGGAAAGATATAGAAACACAGACATATAGCCAACTCCTGGATTCCAGTGGTGAAAACTCCAAGATGAAGGTAGGGTTAAGGAACAACATACTTGCCTCATGGTAGGCTTCTTACAACCTTGACCCATCCTGGGCTTTCTTCCCAGGTGGGATTTATGGTCTCTCAGCCACTCAGGGACTGGGTTAGGCAAAACTGGGACTGCCTCCAGGGTGCATGATTGACAGACAGTGTGGGGCCAGGGGATATGTGGGACAGAGCACTACCTCACCAGAGCAAAGCCTGACCCACCCCCTACCACACACTCCAAGAATCCCAAGATGTCTAGAGAGATTTTTTTTTTTTTTTCAGTCTCTGACACCTACCAAGTGACAGTTTCTGTTTTACCCTGAAGTCTGCCGTTCTCTTTCGATACCCAATACCATGTCTGCATTTTCCAGCCATACCAACCAGTCAAATAAAATGCTTATCTTCCTTTCTTACTGATGATGTGCATTTAGCTCACACTGGTCGTTATAATGCTCAACACCCTTTCCAGAGGGACATTTCTATGCATTCAGCTCAAATCTGTGCAAGTGTTCAAGACCAGGTTGGATGGGGCTTTGGTTAACCAAGTTTTGTGAATGGCATTCCTGCCTATGGCAAGGGGATAGGAACTAGATGATTTTTAAGGTGTCTTCCAAAATGAACAATTCCATGATTCTATGATTACTGATATTCAGTATATTCTTTGTTTATTTTGTGAAGTTCTTCAACAAATCCATGCCACCAGCCTTTTTTTTATTCCCTTTTTCAGATTTTCTTGCTCACAGTGCAGTCCCTAATGCAGAGTCAGACACTAATGACATCTTATCTTTTCTTTCATCTGTTTTAATTAAAACTATTACTTGTGTGCTGTCCTCTTTATTCCATGATGGGTTGGTTTCTTTAGGAAGAATTAGTGAGGTATCTTTGTAAATTCCTCCTGGAAAATCCAAGATGAACGTGTGGGGGGGGTTTTCCATGGACTTGTTGATTCCTTCATAGAAATGAAACAGGTTTTCCACCTAGCAAGCACACATTGACACTTATTGTCATTTATCTTATTTGATCTTTTAGGTCATTCTTAGATATTATGGATTTTGCAGGCTATTCTTATTCTTTTCCAATTTTATCTATATGTTTTAGAATTATTTACTGATGTTTCTGTTATTTTCAATTTTTTCTCAAATATGATTTTTTTCTACTGCTCCATCATACTGACTTTTGGGCTGTTTTTCAGTACTGTGACTCTATTGCAGTATCCTTAAATAGTCAGCAAGCTGCTTTGAATTATTCAGCCATCCCTTTTAGCCTCTTGAAGTCTTCATAAGATTTTGCAGTTTATTTTTCTGCTGTAGCAGAAGAAGATAGAAAGACGAATAAGTACAACTTATCTTCTTCCCATTTCACAACAATATTATGATAGTAGATTATTGAGTTGGGTTATGCACAGAAGTTTCTTCTTCGGGTCTAGATGCTCCCTGAAGAAGCCATTTGGGGCAGTAAAAAAATCAATCTCTGCATCATGACCTGATGTGATTGTTACTGCATGGGAGTAATTGGAAACACTCCCCTGTTGCTGTGGTTTCTCTCTCTGCGGTCCCTTTACTTTTCCTCAGATGCTACAGACCCTCTCAGTACCTAGGTGGGTCACTGGCTGGGCAGGTCTAGTACTGGGCTGCTCCTGTTTGGACTTGGAGATTCTATTCGTAGAGAATTTCTCTTATTTTTGACATTATTTATTTATTTATTTATTTATCTGATCTCTCTTCTTCCTGTCCAGACATGTGGGGGTGGCATAAAGCTCCTATGCCTGAGGGTACTGTCTTAGGCTATAGAAATAGGAATGGGGGAGCAACTCCTGAAGCCTAAACCTAGAGACAATTTCGCCACAACAGCTGTGTACAAATGACCAGGCTGCCCACTGAAAGCGTGAGAAAGGAGTAGGATTTGCATGAAAAGGTGTGCATCTGAAAGCGTGCCAAATTTGAACCTGATTCATACTAAGGTAGTTTGCCATTGCTGAGAAGGTCCTGAATTGCTTCTGAGGGTTGTGTCATCTGATAGAAACTTAAAAAAAAATACATGTAATAAATAGTGTGATATGTCACTTGTTGACCAATCTGTCTGCCCAGACTCGGATAGATTTCTGGCCTCTGTATACTCTCCTGGTGGGAAAAGCGATGAGTGTCTGATGTCTGAAAGTAGTGCTGTGTCTTCTTCCTCAATTGTGCCATTTCTGGGGCTGGCATGACCCTGTGTCAGTGAAGAAGACACACAGCTCAGCTGAGACCTAAGATTTAGACTTTTGAATGGACTCCTTCAGTAGAAAGACCCTATGAAATTGCATAATTGCATTCTGTAACTGGATTTTTTTACCTCTAGCCTAATTTTAGTTATCTTCACATTTTTCAAAGCTATTCAACTCTCATCACTCTCATATGGACTTCAGTAAAGTGCATGTGTTTTCTACCACCTTACTATCTGCTCTTTTATACTCAGTGATCTTTCTTGGAAAATAGGACTTCATTTTACTTTCAGTTAAGCCACCCAGGTCTGTAACACCCATCTGCCTTCATTAAGATCAACCCAACTGCATCTTATTCAGCCATAAGAGGCATTCTTCTGTGTGTCTAAGTTGTGGAGAAGCAGTGGCTCCCCAGAGCCCCTCTAGGGATCTTTAGTAGTGTCTCTTGCCAACTTTTCTCTGAATGTTTCTCTTGTTTGAATAAAGCTGCTATGTTGGTTTTGTCTGCTATTATATGATATTTTGGAAGCCATAATTCTGTTTATATACATTTTCATCTTCTCAGAAACAGTAATTTTCTCATGTAATAGAAACTGTATGAGTCAGATGTATTAAATAATACATAGAATTGTAGAATTGCCTGGGTTTGAAGGGACCTTAAAGATCATCTAGTTGCCTGCCATGGGCAGGAACAACTTTCAGTTGACCAGATTGCTCAGAGCTCCATCCAGCCTAGCCTTCAACACTTCCACGGATGCAGCATCCACAGATTTTCTGGGCATCCTGTGCCGGTGTCTCACCACCCTCACAGTGAAGAATTGATTTCTGATTTATGTCTGATCTGATCTAAATCTACCCTGTTTAATTCAAAGCCACTGTCTTGTCACTACAGGTGACAAGAAGTCACAAAAAGTGACAAAAATTCCTCTCCAGCTCTCTCGTAGCCTCCTTTATGTACTGGAAGGCTGCTCCAAGGTCTCGCAGGAGATTTCTTTTCTCCAGGTTGAAAAACTTCAGCTCTCTCAGTCTGTCTTTGTAGGAGAGGTGCTCCATCTCTGTGATCGTCTTTGTGGCCATCCACTGGACTTACTCCAGCAGGTCCATGTCTTTCTTATACTGAAGCCCACAGAGCTGAACACCATACTCTAGGTGGGGTCTCACAAGAAGGGATTGAATTTGTACCTATGTCCTCCATTCAAAGACAAAATAAACCCATTCCCTGTCACAGTCCTCAAAAGACAAAGATACGTAGATACTGTCTAGTCATGTGGACCTTTGTCCCAACCCTTTCACTTTTGGTGCTCAGAGTCTCTGGCTATTGGAGGGAAAAAGGAAACCTCATTGTTCACTTAACTCTGTCCTGCAAAGAGTATTTGGGATTCTCTAGCAGACAATGACTTTCTGCACTATTTTCCCAGTCAATGCAATTTTAGCAAATCTGATGAGAAACAATAGTAGACAGGAGAGATGAGATCATATGGTGACATTGTGTGATAGAGCTCTTTTGAAACCATGAAGCACCCAGAGGTCATAGAAGTTGGGCAGCAGGTATTTGCAAGCCATGAATTTGATCACTGTGCTATACTTCTATCAGCAGTGTAAGGGAGGACAGTCACCTTGACCCCTACGCAGTACCTCAAATCAGTCTGTGTTTGCATTTCCAGGAGACAGACAGACTTAAGTAAGAAATGAATCACTGAGGGCAGCCATAGAACTACCAAAACTTTGACTCTGTTTGGCCACTGACAAGCACGGAAAGAATCATGATATGCACTGAAACTAACCCAGTGACTCAACAGCCCAAGCAGCAGTGTGAAGGTGCTCCTCTAAGGTAAGAAATCCATACTGAGTAGCAACTATGTATGTATCTGTTTACCAGAATCATTTGGTGTTATATACCTTTGTATATTATTAACTTGGTCTAATTTATTTAGGATAGGTTTTTTCAGTATTAGCATATTGTTCTCCCTGTGAAAAATGCAGCTCTAAATTCTCCACTGGCTTTTTTAGGTGGAGCATTTCAACAAGCTTGTATAATAGCAACAGTTCTCAACAGTATTCTTAAATTAAAAAGGAAATAAAATGGCTGGAGAAAATGGAAAACATTTGGATTGCACTATCTAGTACTGCATTCAGTGTCTTGAAAGAGAAAGAATAGCTCTCTGTCTTACACCTGAAGTGTAAGCTTCAGTTGTACGAGGTTAATGCACTAGCAGTTGGAAGCAAGTAACTCTTATGGTTTTATTCTCTTAGAGCAACTTCCAAATCCAGTTGGATTTGTCTTTGCTGGCAATAATAGTCATAGAATAATCATCATCTAGGTTAGAAAGACCTTTAAGGTCACTGAGTCCAACTGTATGAATAGTGATCATAATAAAGGGAAGAAAGCAAATATTCAAACATGTCTTAGTAGTCTCTGAAATAAATGCTTTCTCTAGCACTGATTGCATTTATTTTGTTTTAAATGTATTTTCAGTAAGAGGAAACCAATTCAGTTCTCCAGGCTTTGTAGAAAGGCCTAATTATTTAAAGGCCTGCTGATAGCTGTGATGGCCTATGCTCGAATACCATCCAAATAATCTGTTTAAAGATCAACTTCAGAATTCTCACCCCACTGGAATGTAGCTGGAGTCCATTTATCACCATTGGAATGCAATGACTGGTGAAAACCCTTCATAAATTCACCCTACTTTCAAATATGAGGGTACTCAGATAATTTCTCACTCAGAGCAAGAATCAGATACTTATAATCAGGCCTCTGATCATTTCATCTGACTACCTATCAATTTATAAATTAACTTATGTGAACTAACAGCTTTCCAATTTTTTTTTTCTCAGTAATGAAAATTCCCCTTTTATCTGTGTAAGCATCTAGTTCTGGATTATTTCAAGGGAACTGTGGTGATAGTAGCTGGAGACCTACCAGTCTACAGGCAAAGGGAAGTTGCAGTTAGCTTTAGCTTTTGTATTCCATGTGTTTCACAAGGAGAACTGAACAACCTAAAATTCCATTACTTGTTGAGCCATTAATTCAAATGTCCATTTAACATAATCATGCTGAAGAGAAAGATATAATACTGTTCAGCCCAAAGAGGCATTATTTCCCAAGTTCCTGTGAATTTCCCAACAAGGAATGCATATTAAGGAACAATTACACAAGGCTTGGTGAAACTCCCTTTATTTATTTCACGTCTTGCTGCTGTTGTATGAGAAGAGCAAAATAACAAAAAGAACAAAGTAAAATAATGTAACAGCTGATCCAAAGATTTTTAACATGTTGAAATCCCGTCCCAAATGCAAAGACTCTTTCTTTCTGCCTTTTCTTTGCATTGATTTGCACAAGCATTTTCTCTGTGAGCCAAATACATCTCTGGTATAACTTCACTGAAGTCACTGGACTTACACCAGAGGTGGTTTTGGTCCTCTGTCCTGGGTAAATACAGTAGGAATAAATTGGTCACACAGGCAGAGTGTCTGGCAATAAGTGCACTGAGTGGTCCTGGCAAACCAATAGTAAAAATCTAAAATAAAAAGCCCAAATAAGTCTTTTACTTAATACAGGGCCTAAAAATCTACTGGGAGCTGATGAATACTGCCCACTAACTGTACAAAGTATAGGTAGCATGCCTTCCAAATATCAAAATACCAGACGGAATGCCGTGAAAATAAATAACCTCTAATATAAACAAATGAGAACATATCAAACTGTTACATCTTTAAACATAATGTAAATAAAAAAAATACCAGTCCTTCTACACAATAAATATTAAGAAACCATTGACATATAAGAAACCATTGAAATGTACTTGTATAAATTAACAACTTTAATTACATTAGCCAAACAGACATTGGTTAAAGCACTGCATGTAGTATGCAAAATAATAATAATAACAATAATAATAATATCAACAACAAAACACAAAATGATAAAAACAAAATAGGCTTCATAATATCTTGGCTTTCATAATTTATATATATGTATATACATATATATAGTTGTGTGTATATATATATACTGTAGACATATATATAATATGTATATATATATAATATAATACAATGTAATTGTAATATATTATATTGTCATATTACATTATATTATATTTATATATACATA
>VWYP01016894.1:159447-348767 GCA_013400435.1 Pycnonotus jocosus
ATAGATTATATATATATGTATATATATCTTCAACCCATTGTCAACGTATTGTTTTTGAAAGTATTTAAATACAAAGAAACCCACTGAGAATTAACAGATTCATTATATCTCAAAAAATAAATAGCTATAAAACCCAGAAGTGCTGCTTGTTTCGGCCCATGAAAACCTTGCTTCTAGTTGTTCACAAAAGATCAAATTATGATTTTATTTACTCATGCTCAAAATATTTTACTCCACATGTAATGCAGTGAGAGTATATGGGAGAGTAAAGCTTTTTTCAGTATAAGTAAAGGGATCTGGTTCTTATACTGATGCGCACTATTGACATGAGATTTAACTTAAAGAACTTTATCATTTCCGTTCTATATCTACCTACACTTCAGAAATAGATTTTGCTCAGTTTATTAACGCTGACTGGTAACTTTCTAGAAAAGGAGACCCTCTGAAAATCAATGGCACTGCTTACAGGTAAGGCACAATTCCACATGAATAACTATAGTCCATCAATTTTTAATTTTGTACATAGGCTTTACAGATGCCTGAACTTCTTTACCTAAGAAATATTGCTGCTAGCCTCTACATGGTCTTGTGATGTCACTGTTAAGTGAACTTGACATCTTAATTCTCAACTAAACACCAAAAAAAGAAGGTATATATAGTGGAGCCCTACTTTGCAGTGATTTGGTAGGAGATTGTTTCTATAGAAGTCAATGACAAAACTCCCATTTCATTCAGTTCTACAGTTTTGGGCACTAGACCATATGAGTGCATAATAATTACAAGCATCTGTAAGCATTTCCTTTTGCTAAATCTAGAGGATACAAATACATTCAGGCCTCCCAAAGAAACATCTTAGCATGCACTTATGCCAGTTTCTTAGGCTTTGCATCCAGTGAGCATCTGACATGGAGATGTGGAAAGACAACCAAATGTAGTCAACTCTCAAGCAAGAAGATTATGGAGATACTGAACAAATACATTTCTGTGATTAAGTATATACAGAAAATGTATTTTCAATATAAAAACAATAAATATGGAAAGGAATGTGTTAGCAATTAAGAGCCTTTCTCTTTTTTTGGTACAGTCATACCTGAAAGGAGAAGTAATTTTTAAGGCTGCATGCCCTAGAACAACTGCTTAAACATGGTAACAATTTCTTATGCTATTTTATGTACATGCAGATTTAATTAAATCAAATCATGAGGGATGGGCTATTTTGCTGGAATCAGTCAGTCTTGATTAACATCCCAATTTCTTATTTTACTTTAACATACAGTTTCTCATTTTGCCCTACTTTAAATAACTCTGACCACAAATCAAAACCCCATGGCTGATTCTAGAGATTAGAGGGAGAAATCTTTAAAATTTGTGACCAGTATACACACACAAGTGAAAGCTAAAAAGTAGGGCTTGGGAACAGTTACCTCTTGATTTGAAAACTTCCTTCAGTTTTTGGTGTAGCTATCATGATACCTGCTCAAAATATTGAAAATCTTGTTTTCTTTCCTCACTTGGAAGTTATCTCAGGCTAGTTTCATGTTTTTCAGGCCAGTCCCTATTCATCACATTAAATCTGCTATCAAGTTCAGGATCAGAATTCTTTTTAAAGGCTCCTTCTCCTTTAGCCAGAAAAAACATGAGTCTAAACCTACTTTGCTAGCAGCCAATGGGAGTTTTGCCATTGTCATCTAAGTGAAGGTTCTGCAGTTTCAGGTCTCCAATACTCTCTAACTAATCACTGTTGAGAATAATTTTTATCAGTGTGAGCTATCCGACCTGTTTCTCTTGCCACTGTGTTCAGAGATCCACCATGATGCAATTTTACTCATTTAAATAATTGGATTAAACAGTGTTGGCTGTGGTGCCATTCATTCAGGATCCTTTCTCTCCCTTGACAATGCCCACAGCAGAAGGAACCTGTGATTCGCCCTAGCACAACTTTGCTCATATAAGTAGTTTTACTGATCTTGTAAGGAGACCAGTTGACATCAAAGGACCTGTTGACATGAGTAAATATTCTGGGACATCTGATGATATAAAGGGTTCTGGGACATCCAATTTTAAGGCCAAGTACAAAGACCAGTGAACTAAATTATACTCTCCTCAACAACGCTCACAGACTATGTCCCTGCTCCCACTGCTTCAAAGTCTGGCTCTGCTTCTAGAAAAATCAAAAGAAATTCTGACACATGCTTCAAATAAGCAGGGTCAGCAATTTCCTTAAAGTTAAAAAGATAAATTAGTTGTGCATCTTTTTATTTTTCTGATAATTTTCCTACTAGCATTTGGTATCCCTCCCTTTTCCCCAGAAGAAAAAAAAAAAACAAAAACCCAACAAACTTCTGCAAATAATTTAAATCAGAAAGCCTTGATATTTTACAGAACACTTTAGTGACAAATTTAGTGTTTAACCAATTATATTTGTTCAACTTTTGTTTTTTTGCAAATTGCAAACAAGTCTGTAAAAAAAAGCTTTGTATAAAAAGTACACAAATGTATAACCCATTAGCTGTACTATGCAATCTAAATATTGTGGAATAAATTAGATAGAAAACTTAGCTTGTATATACGCATGTATGTTGATATCTATTCAACAGAGGAAAGGGCAAATTTTTTTTCTTTCTTTTTTTTTCTTTTTTTTTCCCTTTTCTTTTTTATCTCTATAGATACATACAAATACGGACACGCGCCCATGCGCACATACGTATGCACACGCAGAGAACACACACACACATGCACACACAAAGAGTTTTGGCTGATAAAAAAATGAAGGCCCTGATTACACTGTTTAAACATGGTTCTCGCCATGAAGGTGCTAACACACTATCCCTAGCCAGTGTGACTGGGTTACGTTGTGCTATCTTTTTTCTTTTTTGACAGACTGTGCTCTCAACAAGATGGGGAGCTGTGTTAGTACTTCTTTCCGGGAGAGGCATTTAGAAGCCTGTCCCATCAGAAGGCAGCTAACTGGGGCTTGGTTCAGCAAACCTATGAGAGTCTGAAGCTTCAGGCTCAGGGTTATCAAACTCAGTGTAAACAGGGCCTAAAGGTTTCTCCCATTCCCTCTTATCATCTCCCCCTACCCAAAGACAAATGTAAGTTTAACATTCTTTCAAATATTACAGCGGAAAAAAATTTTAAAAACAACTACTGCCTACCTATGCCCTACGGGTTGGACCCTTCAGGTTAGGTGTTGACACTGAAAATTAGGTCTTATGGGTAACGTGCAAACCCCTTAAGAGTTCTCATGCTAGAAGGTGGTGGTTCAGAAAGCCAGTATTTCAGCAAAGACTGTATTTCAAACAGAAATCCAACCACGTTTGCCATTTTCTGTATATTTGCAGGAGCAATCGTGGACAGGGCCCAAGGCTGCTTGCAATTTTACATCAACACTTTTTAAGTGTATACCAGCACTTTAGGTTTCTCTCGCACAAATACCATTTTGAACACATAGCCTCCCACTTGGCAGTAAGAAACAAAAATCTTTTAACATACTGTGCTTTGCACACAAACATTCATTGTTTTAAGAACAAATGAACAAATGAAGCCAGAAGTGCTTATACTTTGTGTATACATACATATATACATACAGAAATATATATATATATGTATATCCCTTGGACAAAGTTGTTTCCCTACAATGCACATTTGCTGTGCATCAGGACCAAGTTTACTTTTGTACATACAAAACAGTACAATTATGCTCAGATGGACCTCAGATCCAAGCACCTTGGATCCAAATCCCAGAGATTTTCTGGGCTTACTTCAAATGGCAATTTTCTGTTGAGGGCACTATTTGAATTTAACTGGTTAACAGATATTCTAGCCTGAATGTAATCAACTCACTGACTCTTAATTCAAACCCTAACTCATTACAGGTGAATGGTACCAACCACAAACAGACCTTATAGAGGCTTGCACAAATGTCTTTGGTGTATGTGTCTATTCATTTTAAGGTACAAAATAATAATTATTATAATAATAAAAATAGCTATTTTGTGTGCTGCAGCAGTTTTCGTATAGCTCACAATAAGTGCAGCTCTCAACCCCACCCACACCCAACCACCCTCCCTTGCAAATATTTGTTAAATAAGGATTAGACAGGTCAGACACCATTGTAGTGCAAATAGTAAACGATTAAAAATTTTTTTTACAAAATATAGAAATGTTTGACTCCAGTAACTGGACAAACATGTTCCTTTCAAGTATCTCTCACTGAATTTTTTTTTTTTTTAACAAGCTACTTCAATTTTTAATAAAAGTCTCTTTTTTTTTCTTTCTCTCGCAGGTAAACAGTTTCAAACCATCTAGGTTGCATAGTTCTGACTTTGTAAGCACCTTAACAGAATGTAACTTTTATTCTTTCTTTATTTTTTGATTCTCTTTTTTCTTCATTTTTCTTTTTTTCCTTTTTTCTTCTTTTTTTTAATGTAGTGCAGAAGATGAAAGTGTACACACCTGCACACTATTGACCTGTGATCAATGTAAGTATATGTATGTGTATTGTGTTTGTATGTATAGAGACATGTATATAAATACATATCCCTATGTATACAAACACAAACACTACATACCTACTCAGTTGCTCTGTAAATGTGGGGGAAAAGCGCCAGTGACTGTAGAGATCATACACATGGCTTTTCATTGACCTTTTGGACTTTGTCCAAATTTCCGCAGGTTAGATGAGCTGCTACCATGGCTTGACCTGATGGGTAACTAAGGGAGGGAACAGAACTTCCTTCCCCTAGTAGTAACTAACATTTAGTATACTATGTAAAAAGATAAGGAGCATACTGAAAGGAAGGGGAAATCCCCAACCCATACCACCATTCAGACCTATCTTATTCAAGCCCAGCCTCATAACATTTTCTTCCTTTTTTATAGCTGAAGTCTTTTCTAATCCTCCATAAGTCTTTTTATTTTTTTCTTTTTCTCTCTCTCCCTTTTCTTGCGCTCTTCTGGTTTTATTTATATTTCTGATGATTTTTTTCATTCACTCAAAAAAGATTATACCATGTCTGGTCTCTCCTCTTCTTGGGCTTTTGATACATCTTCTTAACAAGAAGGGGTTTGTGCACACCAGCGTCTACGAACAGCCACACTCCTCCACAATCATATTCTGTATGTCTTTCTTAATGATGTTCTGTCCATCATCGTAGTAGAGCATGGACATAGGCCGGAGCTTGGTGGGCACACAACATGATTTGAGGTTGGCAAAGGGGCTGTGGCCCCGCATACGGTAGTGATTGATGACAGTGGAGTGGAAAGATAATGATGAACCAGATGTGCCTGCTATATGGCTGGGACACTCTCCTTCGCAGTAGTTGGCGTGATAACCTGTAGGAGCAATGATCCAGTCACTCCATCCTATGTCCTTGAAGCTGACAAAGAACTGCTTCTTGCAGCAGATGTTGACTTTGCCATCACACTCCAGGCCTCGTCTCCGCCGCCTGTGCTGGCGATCCTCTGAATGCCGGGCAAGCATCATCAAGAAGGGCCGATGTGACTGCTCCTTCTCCTCTTCTGTGAATTCTCCAGCTTCCTTTTCTTTCCCTTCCCCATCATCTTCCTTTTTCTTCTTCTTGCCCAGTAGCACCAGGTTGGCTCCAGTCTCTTGACACAGATCACAGGCAATCCGCACATCCAAAGAGCTCTTGCCTTGGTCCAGGAGTCTCTGGACACTGCTGGAGACAGGGAAGATGTGCCAAGTGCTCTTACGGGTGTCCACTGCCTTTTCTGAAATCAAAGTCTCACTCTTTTCACCTTTCAGCCCTGCATCCTCTGTATCTTCTGCTCCTTCAGAATTGCCTTTTGGCTGCCGCTGTTGTTGAAATAGGCGGATGGTGACTTTTGTCCTGCTCCGGTTGGCCTTGGAGACCTTCAGGAAAAGCCACACTTCAGCATGCTCCACCACAGATAATTCACTGCCTTCCTTGGAAATCTCAAAGTGCAACATTTTCTTGGCTGTGCCTGATTTGGTAAATGGAAATAGACAGGAAGAACTTGTTAGTATGTCTGCTTGCATTTTGTTAAAGAGACTTCTGTTACTTTTTCCAGAGGCATGAAGTGCCCTAGGTTTTCTATTTGGTTCTTTAAAATTTTACGGATCTTCTGTTCTAACCTTCCTTCATCCCCTCCTCAGTTTGTATTTTGTGAAAATTCTCTTTTTAGAAAAGTATATATTTGCCTGTTTTCCAGCATATTTTAACCAGAGCATTTTTCATAGTAACAATATAGTCATTAATGTAAAGCATATCATGGCAAATAAGCATCAGTGGCTGCCAAGGGTTCATTTGCTTAAGCTGTCATTGTGATCACTGTTAGCTGGAAGGCAAAAATACTTTATGATGGCAGTCTATATGTACCATATGCATAAAAATCTACATCTAATATCAGGTTAGGGAATGAGCTCCAGTGCTCCCAATTCTTTAGCAATACTGTGAATATTATGTGGGAAAGGAGGTTTACCCTTTCTCCCTCTGTAAAATACATCCTTTATTTGCATCTTAAAATGAGTTATAAATATCTATTGTTTCAAAAACAAACACATGCTATAATATGACCCTCAGCTTTAAGATGTTTGCAGAGTTATATTGTAAAGAATTGAAGAATTGCAGCAGGCAGACTTTTTATCCTGTTAGATGTTAGCTGTAGATCTTGTTCCTATTTTAACACACTGTACTTGCTGTGATTATAGTAATGGTGAATACACTGAGAAATGAGCTAAAGAACTGTATAATTATGGGGATGATTCTCTGGCATAATTGTATCAACTTGCTGAGATGTCATTATGATGATTGTGATGGTGAGGAGGTGTTTCTCAGATACAGAGCTCATATCCCTGGCAGAAGTTGGAATGAATAATGAGGGCTGTTTAATGATTTGATCACTAGAGCATGAAGCAGTTAAGAGAGAATGAATTAGCTGGGGGGTGGTGGTGATATTATTTTTTCAAGAGCAGTACTTTTCTATTTTCTTGACAAAGAAAAAAGCCCTGATGACGTCTTTTGTTCCATCTCAGCATGGAGGCCAGGATGGACTGAGGTCACAGATTTGCAGTGTACAGATAGCTGGCCTTAGTGAGAAAGAAACAGTATTCATAATAATCAATTTGTCATTAATACTATTCTTGAGCTACCCATAGGTGTTTAGGAAATTTTCTCTGCAGCAGTTCTTCTTGTCAGTGAACCAGAAATTTGCACCCTAAAAACAGAAGTAGTTTGACACATACAGCAAAAATTGCCCTCATTGTAGCGAGGCTCTTCTCCTTGCTTCCCACTGCAACTGAATTCACAAGTATGGGCTTCCTGACCATTCCCCTGTTCACCCATTCTCAGGTGAGATGGGACTGGAGCAAAATCACAAGAGACATCTACCTTGTGTTTACTTGCAAATTCAAGAGTTGCTGATTTCTGAACTTTGTAGGCAGGCTGTGCTGCACCTTGAGCTACCTATTGCTTTTCTTCTCTGTAAAGTACTGGCACTGACACATTCAGCTTTCCCTCCTGGCATTCCCAGGCCAAAGAGAGAGACATTTCTGAATTACAGTGTCCAAAGGGCAGAGTGTTTGGTTTTGTTTTCCCTCTAAGTGAAAGCGTGAAATTAGACTTTAGCTGTAGACTTTAACTGTCACTGAGATACAGAAACACATGGTTTTTGTTGACTGCTTCTGCTGATGCCAGTCTCCAGAGTGAGTTACATTAATTTCTTAGGGAGCTACATGAGCCAGTGGGACTGTGCTTTAGAAAAGGAACTAGCTCATTAAAAAAGACAGCGCAAGCTAACCAGTACCGTGGAGCATGATGAAATTACTCTTTTTCTGTTATGTTTTAATTGCTTAATTCAATGATGACTGAATGGTTAATGCTGGTTTTTCCATTTTGGTAATCAAACTATGTCAAAGCTGCCAGCTGTGTTGGAGCAGAGGTCAGGCGATAGAGACCAATCTTACTCCTGACTCAGTCTCAGAGCATGAGGAGTTGTACAATGATGTCCCTCCACTCCAAAGGGAGTCTGGTCCAAAATGCTGGTTTTCTTGTATGCAGGGATGTTCTAGAGTGTTCTCTATGAGAATGGGTACTTCTAAGGGCTGTGAGAACCAGATGGCCTCTGGCTTTATTCCCCCTGACTCTGTCTTTTAAAGCAAGCTTCTAACTTTAGGTTATGCCTTGCCAGTCCTGATAAATCCTTTCTGAGGGAGACCTGGACTTCAAGGGAACCTGAAGGCAGGTGACGTTCCAAGTGTGGGTTGCTGCCAACCAAGACTCTCCATCCAACCCATCCTGCTTGCTGCCTCCACCCAAGGAAACCTTGGTGGAAAAAAGAGGTGGTTTAGATAAAGCTGCAGAAAGTCTTCTGGCACCAGCAGCCTCTTCCCTGCTGCTGTCTTTCCCGAGAGCTCACAAACTTATGTGTGGAATAAGCATGATTGCAGGGAATTGCCATACTTATTTTGTGTTCTTGAGAAACCAAGCTGGGCATGGACAGCAGTTTTGGCACTAGCAGAGGTCCTATGCATGAGAAAATCAACTGTGCTGGACATGGCCAAAAAGCCTAGTCTAGGCATCTGCTCTGGAGAAAGCAGGTAGGGTGTGCTGCAGACCTCAACAGTGGAAGCAGCTGTATGACCCATCTAATCTGAAAAGTGAGGCAGCCCTGCATTACAGAATAACCTAATGCTGTTAAGTGCTAGTGTATGGTATTTCACATTCTGCTATTTCCATGCTCGTGGGAGTTGAAAATAGTTGCAAAGTGACGTATCCGCAACAGCAAATATTCATATTACCTTTTGCACTGGCCAGAAGCATGGTGATGCAAGCAGTCTTTTTGACAAATATTGCCTGAAAGAAACAGGACCTCAAGAATCCTCTTAAATAGCTTTTCAAATGCTTCGCTATGTGTGAAAGTAGAATTCTTCCTCATTGTATTTGAACAGCATGGTGAAAGTACGTGAGTACTTGCTTTTTCTTTACTTAAGTGAAGTGAGCTTGAACAAGGTAGCCTAAGATATGTCCTTATACAGGGATAAACTTGTAGGTTGTTGGCTACAATAACAGCCTCTCTGGATGTGGTTAGCTACATTTTCAGAAACAAATGGTGGATTAAGATTCTAAAGAAAAAAATTCAGGATGCTTATCTGAGCCTGATATTTCTGAATGAAACAAAATTCTGAAACCTGCATAGTTAATAAAAGGTTTTATAGCAATTAAAAAACACTTTCCCTTTCATAGGTCTTTTTAGAAGGAGACTGGGAATAGTGCAAGGTTGAGGATAAAAAGCATGCTTTCACATTAGGAAAAAACGAAGCTTTTCTGAATTCTCTCCACATTCACAACTAGTTTGTTACGATCACACAGAACAAATGGTATGAATCCCGCAGTTTTTAAGAGGTCACTGTTCTCAGACAAGCTCATTTTGAAATCAGAGTTTGGCCTGGGCTAAAACCAAATTGAGACTCTAGGATCTGGCTTATTACGGTTACACATTCACTTTATAACAGGATCTTTGTTTCCAAAAGGTTCAGTGCTACAATAAAATAAATTCTTCAAGTGTTCTGAGACAAAAAAAAATTTTTTAAAACCACTATATTTAATTTTCCTCCAGATATTTCTTAGGGATTTAGCAGTCTTTCCTTTTAGGTCTGAATTAATGGTCGGGATCAAAGCTTTGGAAATACATTCTGTTCATCAAACTGAAGGTAAAAGGGAGATTCCTGAAATTTGGGGGTGGTATTGCTTCCATAATTACATTTTGTTTTCCCTTTTGTCCTGCCTTTATATTTGCCACAGCAGATTTGCAAGGGTCTTTTTCCATTTGTAATCATCCTGCTCCTCCTGCCTGACTGCTGAGGAAAGACCCACAGCCCAACAGTGATAATGCCTTCATCACTTCCATGCTCATATAAACAGCAACGTCAACAGCCTGGATTGTTATCATAGCAGAAGGCAGCTGAAAAAGGAGACAAGGGATTACTGTGGGCTCCTTTTGATTGCTTTTCCGCGTTTCCCTTTCCCAAAACTTTGGAGAGGCCACCTCTCTGCTTTATTGCTGAACAAAGCTCCTTCCAGAAGGAGGGCTGCGATGCCAAAGGAGCATTCTAGCAGGGCAAGTGACACTAGCAAATGATGTGAGAAGTGGTTAAAAATACAAGCTCTAAGAAGTAGTGCATATATGGTAAAAGGTTTAATGGAAGGAGTTACTGAATGGAAAGAAAGTGTAGCAGTATATATAGCATGGGAGTTTTCTCATATCTGTTTTTCTCTTCACTAGTGCTCATGAACCTTTTTAGGAGAGAAACCTGAACATGCAAGCAGAGGGGAGCCTGCACAGGTACCCTCCTCTGCACTTCTGGAAGGGCTGGCCAGGGCTCACACAGGACTCTGCGGTCAGCACCTGCTCCCAAGCAGCACTTGGGTGACAGATGCGGCACAGGGGCCCATGGAGAGATTGGCAGAACCCTTGAGGGCCCAGGCATGGGGGGGGGACTGGAGGGGCAGCCCTGCATGAGGTAGCTCATGCTGTGTTCCAGCAGGAATCTGCAGGTCCAGTGTGCTCTTCTTCTGAGGCTAAGGATCCTCCCTTCAGTATGGTTGGCTTTAATTATGCAGTTCAAGTTCCTTTATTTGCAATTTGCAGTAGGATTCGAGATCAAGCCCTGTTAGCTCAAGCTATATACATCTACTAGGTGGGGTCAAAGCTATACAATTAAGAGTATCTTCTTCTGAGTAAAATGCAAAGATATTTAATTTTTTTAAACTATATGCTGTTAAATTATTAAGGCTTTTTCCTTCATAATGAAAGTGATTATCCTTTGTGACATTATAATGTGGCTTATTCTTAATTTCTTTTAACACACAGGATTTATTTTCCTTTGAAAAATGCTCGGTGTGTAAGAAGGTGCTGTCACTTTAAATTTCTATGCTTCACCAGTGCTGAATTTTGAAACGTTTTTACATTATATCGTAAGTGCACTGTTTTTCCATACAAAGCAAGCGGTTTTTTTCCTTTTTTAGTTGCTAACTTTACTACTGCCTATGTTTAGATTTGGGGGAATTTGTACTGCGTGCCAATCTGTAATTACATTCAAAAGCATCCTTCCCTTCACTTCTCATTTCCGTTCCCCAGGAGACAGAGAAAAAATAGGTTACTAGAAAGGTTCCTCTAAAGAGAGTGAAGAGAAGAGCATGGTTATTGAGAGATAATTGCTCAAAATGTTTACTAATGAGTGACCACTGGAATTAGATGAATTCTTTGCAGCGTAGAATTTATTCAAAGAATTTAGTGTTATCGTGTGGTAATTATCCCCTAGGCAGATTGATGATTACAAACCTCCTATTGCCACAGTTAGACAGTGGCCATTTTTGTGAATGCATTTCAGCCTATGGATGGCTGGCAAACAATTTATTCTGATTATTCATTATCTGGCATATGTGACTGATCTTCCAGGTTGCATACTTTCAGTCCTGCTCTCACGCTGTTGCCTCTTACAGTGGGAGGAGAATTTACAGCACAATTAATACCTTATCTTTATGCTCACCTGCCATTAGCTGCCAGAAAAGGAAGATTTTGTTGTAAGAGAAAAATAAACTGCAAAAAATATCAGGAAAAAATAACTGTTCCCCAAGTGTTCGTGGGGGGAAAAAAGCAGTAGCGACTTTATTTATATACTTTTTCTTGAAAAGTTAACCCAAAGAGGCATTGACAAGGTCATTCAGAATGTGAAATAATTCAGTTCTGGTGAACCTTGACTCTCCTCTACTATTTTGTTAGGAGGGAAGCACTTTACATCCACAGCTTTGAGTTCTTTCCAAATTGAAAGCCCTTCCCCCACATGGCTTTAAATATTTAGAAACAAAAAAGGTGTTTGTTTGGTTGAAGTTGTTTTTTTTTAAATTTGACTTCTTCATTTACGTCTAAAATAGCTCAAGCAAAGTTTAGGATCATTTGCACCAGTAAAATATTAAAATACCCCAAGGTAAAAAACAATCCCAAGTCTTTGGCTTTTTTTTTTTTTTTTCTTTTTTTGAGAGGGCAATTTTTTTGTGCATACGTGTAATAATTTGCTGTAAATTCTAAAATTAAGCAGCTCAGAGGCTGCCACTGTGTTTTCATTAATATATTTGATTTCTGTGCTCTAAGGCCCAAATCCCAAGTCCACTGAAATGAATAACAGAACTTCCAGTTGCTTCCAGTAAACTAAGCCTCAATCCTCAATCAAAGTTGCAAAGCTCTATTGCATTAAATGACATTGCCTTGTGATAGGCATATCTCTATATTTTGATATAGATATAAGAACTCAGCATAAATCACTTGTGTGTATGCAAAGTAGATATATCCTGCACACAGGAAAACACATGAATTCCCATTCTTGTCTGCAGGAATGGTATGGGTACAGGCACACATATGAGCATGTCTGCTCTGGCATACTTGTACATAAGGACATACATGTGCCTATACACACATACTGGCAAATATATATTCAGATATTCCCTGCTAGCACACAAAACTGTGGGCCTGGCTACACCGAGATGGACACATACAGTTCTTTCTGTCTTTCAGGTATGTTTTTTTAAACTGTTCCCACCTTCTTAGATTCATCTGTGCTTTCTGAGGTTGTTCTTTAAACCAACCAACCTCCCTGAATTCTCACATTTTGATAAAATGAAACAGATCAATACAGAATATCTTTCCTCTTCTGGAAGAAACTTGCTTTCATTTGCTAAACTTGAAATCTTTGATTTGCTATGCCAAGGGGGGAAAAAAAATCAAGGGAAAATAGGATTGTTTTTTAAAAGCCGAGGAGATGGCATTTAAAAAAAAAAAAAAAGTGAGAAAATCATCTCAGATGATGATTCATGGTCACATTTCTCAGTATCTTGTAAAACATATGTATTTATAATTTCTGATGTCTCTAGATTTCCAGCGCTTCTAGCATCCATCAGTTTATCTTTTACCCCTCTACCTATTTCCTTCCTGCATTATTTTCCTTGCAGCTTTTTACTCCAGTGAATCCCTGCCTTTTAGATAAGCTAGAAAAGAGAAACGAGTCCCACCCAGAGCAGCGACAGATAAGCATAAAGATCTCTGGGATTCAGAATCCAATTAGGTAAAATAAGAGTTTGCAGGAAGGTTGCCTCGTGTGGAGCAAAAAGCCTTTGGAGTGTGCCCTCTCGTGGCCGTTCTTTATTCAGCATGAATACTTGTAGCCTTAAATACAGTTATTTTCAAAAGAAAATGGTTGAAATGATTCAAAATACATAAGCGAAACATCCTTTGTGTTTTTTCCCTCCTGAACTGCCAGCTTGGTTGTACAGGGTAGGTATCTTCTGGCAAAATACATGAATATGTACGTACATGTATCCCTCTGCAAATGAAAGTAGGTATCACATGATCAAGTGAGTTCACCTTGAATTCTGTATGAAGTGGTACAAAACAGTAGAAATCGTCTAAAAAGCTGGCAGACTTAGACTTTTTTTCTTTTTTCTGGTTTTTTTTTTTTTTCCCTGGAATTTCTCACGGTGAAAAACCTTTAGATTTCAATATTTCCATCCAATAATGCCTATCACCTTCTCGGGGGCTGATGTTAGCAACCCATTTCATTGGTAGTTTAGTTGCCAGGATCAAATTCAGTTGGCAAAACCCCAGATCTGCCTAATAAGCTGTCTACTTAAAGTAATGAACGAGTTAGTAGCCAATCATATTTAAAAGGATTGAGTATATCTGTTATCGAATCTGTTGGATTCACTTGTCACAAAATTGTATGACCCCTCTCCTCAAAAAAGTATTTTTAAGGCTTTGAAGTAACACACAGAACTCTGGCACAATTACCCTTACAGCAGAACTAATCGAGGTTAGTAATCTTAGTTTGACATGCTAGTAGAAAGTAATTTTCATGTTTTACTTGTAAGAGTGCCAAAGGACAGTAGGGTGCATTTGTAACTTTTGCCCAATACTCACAGTCATTAGTTTTGCAGAAATCTGTCTGGATTTGTTAGCTGTGAAAACTACCTGCCAACTATTTTGCTGATTTCCTGGACATAACTACACCTGTGCTTCAGACAAGTTTACTGCATTTATTTCCCCTCTAATTGTCTGAAGTCTGTGCTTGTTTGAATTTTGATCTATTTTAGAATATAGCAGTCTCAAGCCAGAACTGCGTGCACGGGGCACTGTTTGTCCATTCACTTCATCTCTTTGTATGTTTGAGAATATGGCTGATGAAAGATGGAAATAATACTTTTTTATAAAGACAAATAGTAAATGTGGCATCTGAAAGGCATGGGGAAAGGCCGGTTTATGTCAAGCCATACCTGAAGAAACAGGAAGCCTAAAGTCTTATTTTGCTTTTTATAGACATTTATTTGATACAATATGATATGTTTTCATTCATTTTCATTGATTTGTTATTGCCCTCTAGCAAGGCAGAGTGAGTTTGACATTAAAAACAGGAAACGCATCAACCTGGCTGTGAGCGGAACATGTTTATTCTCCTGCTTGGTCTTTCAAATCCTTCATGATATTCCAAGTTCCCACAGAATGAAAAGTGGAGACTGTCCCTATAGCTATATTCTATTACTGTCTTTTTAACTCATACTTCCTACATGGCATGCCACTTGCCTTTGTTTTTTCCCTCACTTTCCTTTACAGGAAAAAAATACTGGTTTAAAATTTGACAGGCAAAACTGCCAGGCACAAGAGGACGGGATCTCAAGTAGAGTTTACTTAAGCTGTTGTGAGTTGGCATCTGTAAAACATGGTAGGTCCTGTGGTGTTAGCAAGTCACCAGATACGAATGCCTGTAAATGAAGAATATGCTTCAGTAATCTGCAGTTACTTCACAGAGTGGGTTTATCATTTCCATTAAAAGCCCAAACCAGAGCTTGGTTTTTAGGTTGCTAATTGTCCCTCCCTTGTCCCAAATCAAAGAGGTATGGAAAGGTAGCAGGTATGGAAAAAATGGACAGAGCAGCCCTCCTGCCTAGGCTTCCAGAATTGTCTTAGTACAAAGGAAGAGAACTGTGGCAGAGAGGAGAAAGCATGAGAACACAGAGGATGCCCCTGTCCTGCAGCTCCATAGCATATGTCCTCTTCAAGTAATTTGTCTAGCAGCAGTAGAGCAACACTACGTAAATCAAGCTGAGTGACGTGTCAGTGTTGGTGGCTGGTGGCGGGGATCGGGATCGGTGGCGGGATGATTGGCCGGTGTGTGGGCAATGGCATGGTTTGTGCTGCTCACGTGACCCCAAGAGCCAATGGCTTTGGGAGCTGCTGTTGGAGGGTATTGTACAGAGTAGGCATATATCAAATTCCAAATTCCTTTGTGTCAAAGCTCAGGAGAGACAATAATGTGTTTACAAATGATTGCAACTCCCACAGTGAAGAGAAACCACTGTTCATGCCATATGTGTTCCACTGTGCTCAGAGCGAGCTGCTGAAAACCAGGTGGGGAATCCGACTCATAGATAGCTTAGAGGTTTCCTTGCTTTTATAAATTACTTTCTAAACTAATGGTGAGCTACCCCTTCTAATGACCTCTGGCACTGACACCTTCTCTGTGCTTTCTGAAATCGAGGGGATGGAAAAACTGAAAAGTCTAAGCTCTCCTGCTGAAAGAACTGATAATGTGTATATTGACAAGGACTCCAGAAGCAAGGGCTCCTTGTACAGTTGGAAATCAGACAGCCAGCAGGAATGTCTGCACTTAAAAGCATGCACACTTCTCGTGCATGGCTTTCCTGCAATCAGAACATCTGAGTCAACAGGTTTTCAGGACTGGAAACTCTGAGTGTTGTCTTAATTGTTTATACTGCTGCAGCAAACTTTTAAACAAAAATGCTTGGAGTTCCTTTGCATACTTTGCCTACCATATGCTGTACCAAACAAAACAATGACATTCTTTTAAAACCGTCTTGGCAACAGGAAAAATGCTTTGGCTAGACAGCATCATAAAAAGTTGCTGTTAGTTAGATGATAGACTTATTGCAAGTAACTGCTATTGATGCATGCATTAACATACTCATGTACACTAACAGATATATGTGCAGATACATACACATAGAATTAAAATGGGTTCTGGTCCTATCCATGTAGGAACAAGGCTGCAAAGCACAACTTTAGAGCTGTTTCCTATGGGCAGTTTACATGAGCCTTAAGACTTTACTAACTAAATATAGATACTGAGCTCTTACTGCCCAGGAGTTAGGGGAAAAAGAAGTGTGAAAGAGTTCAAAATACACCCTACCAAGGTTGCATTTTTTGGCAGGAGGGTTTTAGCAGCAGAATCTTTTTTCCAGTATGCAGAAGTCTGCATTACAAATTGGATCAGCTACAGAAACTTGTCTAATTCTATTGAAGTCATCTGACAGTCCCTGCAACTTTTTAATGCCGAAGATGCTGTGTTAAATTAAAAATTTAGGAAAAAAAAAAAAAGACAAAAAAGAAGTGAAAAAAACACAAAAAAGCCCTCTCACTTCTAAAACTTAAAACTGCTTTGTCTGATTTTATAGCTTCCACTATAATTTTTACATGAAAGGGTCGTTTCTGAAGTAGTTTACAGTTCACTTTCTATCTTGATAAAGTCCCCAAAAGGCTACAGCCTTTTTTCTTTCACCATCAACTATGCAATCCAGCCCTTTACTGCAAGTACTCTGGATTTACAGGCAGAGTTTGGAGTACCCTGCTGCAGCCTGACTTTATGTTCGAGATGGGTTAGAGAGCTTCCTCCCTGTGTGACTGACTGTGCTTAGCAAGTGTAATCTGTAGACAAAACTAAGTCAGAAAAATCAAATTCCTTCAGAGTTCTACCCCCTCCCCCCCCCATTCCTCCTTCTCCCTTCCCCCCAGTCTCATCCTACAACCTTGCAGAAAACATTATTGCTGAGAAGAAGAAGAAAGTAAGTCAATTACAGTTTTGGCACAAAAGATATTTTTTAGTTTTGGCACAAAGGATATTTTACAGTTTTGTTTTTTAAGCACTCACCTGATTCTGCAAAAGTGATGATTTCTGAGGTTTGCTCCACAACTTCATTCATTTCGGCTCTTCTTCCAACATCATCCTCTATTTCCACATAACCATCCTCTCCCACCTTTCCCACGTGGAGTTTTTTGATGGCATTTAAAAGTGCTGCCTTGGGCACTGGCTGGGTGATATTAGGTCTGTCCCTCAAGTGCAACATGTTCAGTATGTGCTTCTTTACTGCTTCCACCATCTCAGGCTGTGAGCTGGGCACATCCTTTGAGAGCGTGGCGAGGGCACATGATGGACAGTCAGTGACTGAACTGTGCCCCTCGGATCCTGGGGTTGGGGAACTCCTCACTATAATCCAGCAAAGCACCAACAGAAATCCTCTCTTCCAAAGCAAAGGCATTCTGGCAGCAAAAGTTGTTGTGATTCCCTTTTTAAAAGGCCCTGCTTTTCTTCCCCCTTCACGAACAGTTTTTTGGGGGGGCTGGTTTAGTTTGTTTGTTTGTTTGTTTTTCCTTCTCTTCAGCAAATTCTCTGGAACAAGAACCAAAAGTTTTCTGTGAAGTTTTGTTTGCAGGTTCCCTCTCTGAATGCAATAAGTGCTGTAGATGTTTGTGGCTGTCAGGGAGAAGAGTTCTGACTCTGTCTCAGAGTAGGAGAGAGACACAGAGAGAGGGAGAGAGAGAGAGAGGACGGATTGGCCTAAAGTGAGTGAGTGAATGAGAGGGAGGGTTGTCTCTGAGTAAAGGCTATGATTAGGAAGGCGGAGGAACAGGCAGGCTGGCTTCCTTAATGCTCATTGCTCCCCTAACACACACCTCTCTTCAAATATCACTACTCGTGTTCCTTCTCTCCCCCCTTTCTAAAATATCTTCTCATTTCTGTAAATTTTCTCTTTTTTCCCCTTTTNCCCCTTTTCTTCTTTTTGTTTTGTTTTGTTTGTTTTATTCCTTCAACAGTATCACTGGCTTAAGTAAACAGAGGAAACATGAATGAATGAAAAGAGTGAAATCTTTAATGAGCACCTTGCTCTTGGTCCTGCCTGGCATCCTTAGGGATAACAGGAGGTGTTAAATAGCTTGTGAATGAGATGGGAATGAGGGCAGGGGCTCTGAATATTTTGAACAGAACATTATTCTGCCTGGAGTAGAAGAAAAAAATCTTTTCTGCTCACTTCTAAATGCTGGGGGTTATCAACACTGGCAAGAGGTGTGACAGGCACAAAGTAGCACTGTTGTTTGAAGGGCTCTGTCATACATGATACACTCCCCAGCTGCAATATGCAGTCAGGCATGGAAAGCCTAAGCAGGAGTTGGTACATATATGTGACATGCGTTGGTAGTGCCATGTAATATCCCTATTCCTATGCTAGTCTGTGCCTGGGAGTTCTGGGATATATATATTTAGGTTTGGGGTTAATCAAGCAATGCCTGAAAAATGCTTTGAATGTGAAAAGTGTTACATGTCATCTGGCCAAATCATACTTGCTTCTGACTCAGGCAAATCCCCATCGATGCCAATAATAATTCTGTCTGAGTGAAGACTGAGTAAGATCTTCTGCATTTGGCCCATTGTAATTAGAAGGCACTTATTACTTCATTCATTTAAATCATAGAGAGCAATCATAATATTAGACTAAGACACTGGAAATTAAAAGAAATCTAAAGCACTACAAGAAGCAGGATTTCAGCCAGTGTTGGTAGCCTCTTGTCAGTTTATGCCTGGGAGGGCTTTGCTCTGCAGTGAAAATGCGTTCCCTGTGCCACTGCCATGGCTTCAGGTTGCCTTTACATTCTGTATACTCCCTGTTCTGTTCCTTACCCAGCAAAGTTGAAGTTTGTAAACTCGCTTACATTTGAATTTGGTAATGGAAAAATGACAGCTCTAACTATAAATTTCGAGATTCTTCCCTCTCAGGCATTATCTTGTACAGATTCTCTAGAGCAGCTTCTTCTTTCTTAGAAGTAATGTTTACCCTCTTCCTTTTCATTCCTTTCATTCTCTCTCTCACACACCTCTGTCTTCTCATATGGGCTTACCTCCTACCCAGCAAATATTCCACTCTCAGTATATTACTGTCAACCATTGTATTTCACAGTGGAAAGGGGTAATTTATAAATATAAGCATTGAAAGGTCTCTAATTTCCCTGAGATGACTACAGGCACTTGGGCTAAGAGACAGGCAAGGAATTATAGGTAGAGTAAATGAAACATACAGAAGTAATTGAACAATCAACCAAAGTCTTACAAATGTTATATATTGCTAGTCCTTTTCAATTAAGATCTTTTATAAGTCTTTTACTGTTATAAGGCATCCAGAGTACCCCCTCATCTGTGTTTTACTGACCTTAGTTGCTATACTGTTATATACTGTTACACTTACAGGTCTGTCAGCATTATAAACCCTGCAGCCATTCTTATAAACAGATCTTTGTAACACAAACCTCACTATAACACATCGAATTTTCTTGGATCTTGTGAACAGCCCAAAGTCTGTTGTAATTATATGAAGTCTGAAAGTCAGCTTGAAATAGAACTAAAAGTTTAATTGGATGAAAAAATAATTTTAGATGAAAATATGCATTCATGATTAGATGTACTAACAGATGACATAATTAAAGGAGTTATATATAGTTCTAATATAGCACCTATCCTAAGAGTGTCTGATGAAAAGTGAGGGAGAGGCATAAATCAAAATAAAATACAGATAAGAGTGTCTGAGTTCTTGCTGTGGGATGTATGTTGTCTCCCATATACTACAGGTACAGTTATCGCATACAATCTCTCTATAGAGGTATAGCATATTTTACTTGCATGCCATGATGATGACAGATTTAATCCTAAAGGCTAACTTTCTAAAAACCACTGTTTTCTAAAATCGAGTCTTCCAATACCGCTGATATATGGTTTGTTTGTACTTACATGTATATACATATATGGACAAAAATACATACAGAAATGTGTTTGAATACATATAGAAATGGTGGTTCAGACTCTTTCTACAAATTACCTGAGCTGCAAAGTTCTTATGTGCATTCATTCAATATAACCCTAACAGTATGCAACAGCATGCACAGGAATAAAAGTTTTAGTTTTAAAGGAAAAAAAGCTGATTGAAAGTTTTACCTCTCTAGTCCTGACTCTCAGAAGGAGACTGCTGTATTATGCTTTAAGAACTGCTGAAGTTCCTCTTTGTTCCTCATAATGCGAAGCTTTATACTCTACTCCTCATAGGAACAACCAAAACTGGGGCGGATCACTGCTGATTGGTTAATCCTGTTATAACAGGAATACTTTTTTTGGTAAGAGACATTTCTTTTTCTAATGAAAACTCCTAATTCTCTATTCTCTAACAAAATACCGTGGATCAACTTTAGTGGTGATTTCTGCATCCATTTAAAGAAAAGATTTAAAATCAGACAAATCAAACATTAGGAGTCAAGAAGATACACTCTAACTTGTTGTATTGCATGGCTAGATATAAATATTATTAGATGTAGGTAACACTATTCTAGTTCAATACAGTATTTGCCAGATACTTAATTACTACCTTGCAATTGTTTTCTTCTTCTTACATACTTAAGGTTATATCAGATAATCTTTCTGCAAACCTGGATTCTTTTCAAATTCAGGAAAAAACATTGAGTAAAAATCCTTTTGCTTTGGATGATTTTTTAAAAATTCAATCTCTGAAAAAATATGTCCTTCTGTTTAAATTAGGGATCCCTTTAAAGCTCTTTTAAAAATGAATCATATTGCTCCTGTCCAAGTCTCCTGGCTCCTTGACGTGCAGATTGCATCACACTATTAAAAATTGTTTAGACATCTAAAAATAAATTACAATGAATGACAAGTCACATTTTTTGCAAGTGTGGTATTAACATTTGTGGAATAAAATAAAAAGCAATTTTCATTTCAATTTACATTAATGAAAATCAGAAATAACTATGCCAATTAGGCAGTACAGAAGTAATACATAAAAGGTCAAAAGTAAATCCAAAATCCATCTCCTTTCTTAAACACATATAATAACTGGCTTTATGTGGTACCGTTTATGACAAATAGAATGATCATGCAGTCTTTACTCATTCATAACACCCACTGATTACCAGAAAATCCCCATCCCTCAGAATTTTTTTTTGGCCTGAATCGTACTTATATTTTTATGTCCTGTTGGTAGTGTAACTTTAATCTGTCTTGGAATATATGGCCGATCTGGATCAAAGAAAGATTTCAAACTTTAAATTTACAGTCATACCAGGGAGTCCTTATAGCAGTGTTGATCCCAACTGGTGTGTGTGCTGTATTCACACAACAGCTTTGGTAGAATGAGAAAAAAAATCAGAAGTTAATGGGAAACATATGACCAGATAGGTTGTTTTGTTTCCCATTTTTAATATGCATATAATAAGTGAAACAGGTTGCAGTAGTTTTTCTGCAATCTGAGTGTGGTGGTTCCAGTGTTACAAACAAAAGCACTTTTTTTTTTTTTGGCTTTTGGCGCTTTTTTTTTTGCCTTTTTTTTGCTTTTTCCCCCTCTTTTTGTTTTTCTTCAGGAACACTTGCTTCAAGAAACAGATAATGAGCATGTAATATAACTAGTTAGTCACAGGACTGCATTTTTAGTGGGGGTCCTAAACCCAAGTTTTGCCAAGTGACTTTTCCACCTTGCAATCCTATTTTTCCCAGGACCAGGCTGAATTTGGTTTCAACTGACATCCTAAAACTCTTTGAAATTAGTTGCGTAGTGGTGGTGCAGTGCCTGTTGCAATCTGGCAGCAGACATATTCTCAGCAAGAGACCTTACATTGCATTGGTAGGAGAGAACAGAAAACTTGCCCTGGGAGTGGCGGAGCTGTCTTCTCCTTGGGGTCAGAGCGGTGCTGCGGTGCCGGTGTGACCGTCATTCCCCTCCTGGGGAGCGCCCAGCCGGGACCGAGCTTCTCCCGCTACGGCGGCCGGGCAGAGGATTCCCAGTGAGAAAGTGTGTGGTCTGTGACAGAACGAGAAAGTTACCGGGTGAAGCACAGCAAGCATGTATGTGATTTATAGCGCAGGATAACTTCTGAAAGGAGTTTAGGAGAAGTGAAAAGCATTATTCATTTCAGAGCATGCTCCTTATTGCCTCGGGGAATTTGTGTACAGCTTTACCAAAGGCCTAATGAAAGCTTTACTCGGTGACTAATTTTTTTTCACACCTATTTGTCTCTTTATAAATATTTTTCTCCCCATCCCCCCCGCACTCCTTTTCATTTTGTTGAACACAGCAACACCTGCTGGCAGTGGTCCGGGAGTACTGCTGGAAAGACCCACTGATCTAACTCTTCAGACCAGCTGCCATTAAGCACTGCCAAGCCATATTAATGAGCTGCCTCTATTTTTACCCCTTCCTGCCAGAAAGGGCAATTGCTCTTGGGAAAGACTGTAGCTGGGTTTGGGGTTTTTTTTCTTTCTTTCTGATTTTTTTTCTGTCATCTTCGGAGTCCAGATAATCATTGTTCAGTTGGGATTTCTAATTTAACTTCTGATACCACCAGCTGAGACCATACAAAACATTGGAGTGATGCTGAGCCTATCTTGCTGGCTCATTGGCATATTTTAGTTCCTTGCTTTATCAGAAATAACTAAAGGAATGGGACTGAGAAAGAAAGGTTAATACTCTAGCATCCTGTCTCTTTTCTTTTATTATTATTTTCCAAATTGTGAATTTTATCTTACAAACCTTTTTTTTAAAAGGCCCAATGCCGCTTCATTATTCACTCACTGGATATTGTGTGATTTACTGACTACTTTGGAATTCTGAATTGCATACAATAGTATCTGTCCATCTCCATCTCTGCTCTGAAGGGTAGCCCCTAGAAAACACACTGGCACAGATTTCTGTGCAAATCACCTGGAATTTCACTCTGTTGTACCTTATTTTCCTGTCATAATAAGAAAAGATATGCCAGAAACTTATATTTAGAAGCTGTATGTTTCTACTTTTATGTAAGTGGACCAATTAAGGCTGGTCTTGCTGTTGCTACTATCTCAAATGCTTATGTGCTGTTCAGAGGGGTCAGTGATTTCAATAATAATTAGTGAGCTGGTCAAAAAATAAAGTTCATCTGAGGATAAGAACTCAGCCTAGAGGGTAGGGTAAATAAGAGCTTTCTTGCCTTTCTTTTTAATATTGATGGACGACACTTTTTACAGGGGGGCAGAATAAGTTCTGTTTTATAAGAACCTTATACAAAGTCAATCTGACAAATAGAAGCAAGTATGTTAATTTTCTTTCTAAACTATACCTATGTTTCCTGACATGTCACTCATTGATATTTCTTCTTTCCAGCTCTGGAACAGTGCACTTTAATAAAGATATTTCGTGTTCATTCTATTTTAGCATATGTATTGCCTTCTTACACTTAAAAATAAAAGCCAAGGCATATGAATATGTAAGCCAGGTGATACAGATGATGTTATTGGTGTGATACAACATGACAGAAATATGTGTTATAATCAGAGCTTGTTTAAAATTTTTCATTTTGGGAAAAACCTATTTACAAAGAGAATTTTCTTGTATTTATAGAGAGAGTATGGACTTAAGTTGTAACTGGAGAGAGCAGTCCACAGAACTAAAGTTGTTCATGCAGCTTGTTCATTTGACAGGTGACTTTTCATACATTACTGCAAAAGTAATATTTTTTCTTGAGAAACAGTTCTGTAATGTGTAAAATATCTTGAGTGATTCTGTCTTCAAAGATATTTTGAGATTATGATTAGAGTCACCTCAATGATTTAAACTCCAGAGGGAAGGACCACCAGCTGACAGATCTTATTTGGCTCCAGGTAGGATGAAAACATTTATGGGTGAATTAAAGCTATTATTGAAGGTCCCCCAAAAATAATTTGCATGCTGTTGAAGACATTGACTGTTGCTCAAAGCACACATCAAAATAATTTCTCATGTAATTGTACATCAGCCAGTGGAGTTTTATCAAGGATATCTTTGCACCAACTTCAGAATTATGGGAAATGGTCTTATTTCTCTGAAAAGCCCTGAATTCTCTGTTCTGTGTTCCTTTTACTACAGTTAATCAAAGCATAGCACACACAATTGCTTAAGTTACAGACTCCTGTTAACTTTTAGGGCAAACTCTTGATGCTACCGAAGTTAGTGCTGACTGTGGGAGCAGAAGTCAGTTGAATCAAGCTTTGACTCTGAGGATAAGTACAAATCATTGATGGACGGCAAGAGAAACAAAAATCGTATTTTAGATGAAAGCTGCTTAGATGATCCTTCACTGATATACTTCTCAAAGTAATATTGCCTGTGGATTTTAGAAAGATTTACCACTGTGTTTGCAAGAGGAATGTTGGACCTTTAGTTAATATGAATTGAGGTAGCTCTTCTGATTTCAGAGATGGAGTTACATCAGTAGAAGGTCTGATGTAAAGCCTATTTGGTTAACTTAACTTCTCCATATTAATGTTTAGGTTGTGGCTTTTGCTTTTAAAAACAGATCCCAGTTTTCATCTCATTTGAAAGGTCCCAATTTCATCTTGGTTTAGCTCCCTCCATGATGAGGATACATTTTGCATATTAAATTTTGATTACTTATAAATCTGATGATGTGTGGGAGGGAATTGAATGGAGGTCATAAGCTTTCTCTTTTCACTGAACTGAACTCAACAAGAGATTACACTGGCAAATCTTCCAAGGTACTCATGTTGTACAGGCCATTGGGAAAGGCCACTGCAGTGTCACACATCAGCAGATACTCCCATCTGTGAGAGCAACCAGCAGACAACTGACATAAGTGATGTACTGAGGACACCAACAAGTGAATTTTAAAAAGTATATATTGATCTTCTGCATGATTGCTGCTTTGACACTGTGAATTCCCTGTGGAGCAAATCACTGTGGATGAAGTAAATACGTTCTGCATTGAAAAATTTAAGAGGAAGCCTGACTGCTTACAACTGTTTACTGAATAGAGTGCTAGATGGCAACCCAGGAAATCTGGATTTTATGGCTCTACCATCAACTGCTGAGGACAAATACCTTATGTCCCCATCCATAAAGCTGAAGGAATCAGTATCTCTTCTGAGATCTGTGGGTCAAAAATGACAAACAAGCCCTTGCTGATGTTTTGTTTCTCCTGGTCACTAGTTTTCATGTGGGCTATTTAAAATAATGTTTGAACCCATTTCCAAGACAGGCACAGTTTAAATCTGAGAGATGGATTAGGCTTCAATTATTATTTTCAATTATTTTCAGGGAAACACAAGAAATTAATGAGAGCATTTCACATGTGGGGAAGTGAGAGGAGTACAATAAACAGTCAACATTTATTGACATAATGAAGCTGCTCCCCTTCTCTATGCACATGCCCCTGCCCCAACATTGTCTTAACAAACATTGGAGATTATCCTGAGATTCCAGGTTCAAATGTAAACCTATGTTTTGAGAATTTATCTCAGATTTTTCCTCAAATCTGGGGTTATAGGTCTTGAGATTTAACTTGGTAGCATGAAGTTGAGCTTTTGGAATGGGTATGAGGTCCTCAAATCTGGATTTAATTTCAATTCTGTTAAATTTTCTAAGCTGGCTTCACATTTTATGGTTAAAATTTTATACTTGTAGTTCAGTGCAGGTGGGACACGTAACAGGTAGACAGTTGAAATCCTACTTGCCCGTTGTCTGTTTACAGACTACAATGTGCACGAACAACTAGGCTTAAGCCTCTTTATCAGTAAGGACAAAATAGCACCTGCCAAGCTCACAGGTCTTGGAGAAGTGCTTTTAAAATGAGCTTTATAATACACAGTAGCAGTTGGGGGAACAGAGCGTTGATAGGCAGCAGTGATGGCCAGTTGCCTAGAATATCAGTTCCTCTTCAATAACTTTTGTATGCCAACTATGAACTTATAAACAGTTATTTTCTTTATTCATTGTCTGCTTATTGGTGTCATGCCCTCATGATGACTCCTCTAAAAGGGGTGACATAAGGTAGCTCAGAATAAAGTTTTTGTGTGCAAACAGGGCTCAACTGTGCGTCTATGCACACATTTTTAATTGCTCCTTTGAAGCTGCCCATTCAGGGACAGTAACCAAGCATCTAGGAAGTATAAAAACAACAAAGAAGTGTTCAGATGCTTCTCATAAAGCAGATTCTTCTTTGAGAGGGTTAGTTCTGGTTCTTTTTTTTTTGCCCCTTAAACTGAATTTATCTCACGTGATCAGAGTCAAATTGACAGCTTTGAACAATAATTTAATCTGCTCGCTCAGAGGAGAGAACAGCAGGGACAGCCGCAGGACAATCTTCCTCACCCAAGTTCTTGGGTACACAGTTGCTCATGCCCTCGGTTCAACAAGTTTTGGAGACATTCAGCAGAGCTGCCTGCTGTAGTGTCTTGCTTTGAGAGGGAGATGAGCTGAAAGAAGTTAATATTTTCATACAAATCAGAAAATAGCCAATTGTAGAAGTGTATATATTCAGGTAAGTATTAATGAGGGGTATCTGCAGACAAGGGAGAGATGAGTCTTGGATGTATCATTTAGAGGTATCCAAACTTAAAAATGTAATGTGCAGTGGCGGTTCAAAAAGCCATCAAAGAATTGGATGTTAGCAATAGCGTGAGAGCAAGACACAGGGCACCATGTTTCCTCTATATATATATGGTGCATCCATAAAGTGGATGTTGTCTGCAGTTCTGGTCTCTGCATCTCAAGCAGGACATAAGAGAGCTAGAGAAGAGAAGCTAAAACTATTAAGGTTTTGGAGCAGCTGCTCAATCAAAAAACTGAAAAGCAGCTTGGAGAAGGGAAGGCTGAAAGAACATGTGCTTGGGGATTAGCAAACCATGAAGATGGTAGATAAGGTGAATACTGAACTGTCACTCACCAAATCCTGCAGTATTAGCAGGAATGCGTTGAAACTAGTAGGAGAAGATTTAAAACAGATACAGAGCTTACACATTGGAGACTGAGCCTCTGGGATTTGTTGCCACAGGAGGCTGTGGAGGCAGACAGTATTAGGAGACTCAAGAAGGTCCATTTAAAACTACCAGAGGGAACAGGCGGGGACATATCCTTAATACAACAATTGCAGATGCTGGGGATCGTGAAGGGATAGGCCTGCAGAGAGCGGCCAGGCTCACATTCTCTCTCCAAGTAACATCAATTGTTGCCAATGTTGAAATGAGCAAAAGGGGTTAGAAGAACCACCAGGGGGACTACTCAGGAAGTGGTAGTGAGGCACTCCTGTCTCAACGCTGTGGAAAGAACAAGAAAGTTCCTGAAGGTGATTCAGGGCAAAACGTAACTGTTCCTGCCCTGAGTCATCTTCAGAAAAGCCCATCTCTTGCCACCAGTTTCAAAGGAAATTACCACAGACAAAAGGAAGCGTTGTGAATAACCATGTTTAATCACAACTGACACAGGTTGGGTTTGAAATGCTGCTCTAGAACAGAGAAAAGGGTCATATATAAAAACTTAATCCAGACACCTCACAGTCATTTTGGTGAGTGCTTTTAAGAGCAAAAACACTGTATCAGATTATTGGTTAACTTTGATCAGAGGCAATTGGAAACATTTCCTCAGCCAGTGATGAAGAATCACGTCAAGGTCTGGTTAAGATGAAAAGTTAAGAAAACATCTTCTGTATACATTAGACTGCTCTCTCATAGTCTCGAAGCTGAATCACTGGGAAAGACTGCCTCTGCTGTCTAGTTTCAAAGCTGGTCTGAATTGCCCAGGTATGGCTGGATGTCCTAATGTTTATGGGAAGTCTGCTGCTTGTCAGCATCTGGAAACAGAAACAGGCTGTTAGGCTGGAATTGCAGGACAATATCTGACTCAGAAAGAGGGGTGAAAGTCAGGAGGTGATTCTTTTATGTAAAAGCCACCCTAGTAAATTCATTTGAGCTCTCCAGCTCACAGGCATGAAATAACTGCTTAAGGGACGGCTAGGTATTTCAATACCTGACCTCTACATATAATGAGCTATTTGGACATCTAAATATAGGCATATTTGGACATCAGAGTTACAGATGTAAGACATATTTTGGCATATGCTGAAAATTGGGTCATCCCAGAAGAAAAAGTTGTTCCTAAGCATATTCTGAGATTCCGTAATAGGCTAACACAGAGTATGAACTGTAGAGAATCTAAACTTGTCTTATAAATTTGTTCTAACTGAAAAGTGAAGCTAAGTATAAGGGATAAAAATTACTGATCTCTGGTAGCATGAATACTTGGAATATATATATATATGTATTTAAGAATTCAGCTGATTAATCACTAAATCGTTTGAAATAGGTATGTCACTTTTTTAACTTTGAAGGTATGAGGTGGGAGTTTGCTGTTCAGGGGTATCAAAGGAGTCTGCAGTCAGGATGAAAACGGGAATATGTTGCTACCTAGTAATGAACTGTAAAAACATACCAAGATGCACAAAGCCTCAGACAGAAAATATTTAGAATACAGTTAACTGGTCTGCGGTTGACCATTTCAGTACCTGTAGTACTTCTCAGCTCATCTTCTGCATGAGTTTCCAGATACTACCACTGGGACCATTATTCACTGATTCAGTTTAGAAAATTCTGTTTGTTTCCTTCTCAAGAAGTCTTTCTGAAAATGAGAAGTACAACATTATTAGTACTTGGACAAGAAAATGGTTAGCTTTCACACTCTATCTTTTGTTTCATAGTGTTCAGAAAAGGCATTTGAATTGTCCTAGCTTGGGGAACACTTTTGTAATGTAATGTCCAGCCTCTGCAGCTCCCTCTTGGAACTGTTGTCTTAGTGCCTGTAGGACAGAGTAGTTGAACACTTTATTTTATCAGTGCAAAAGCTGTAGGCCTCACACAAAAAAGTTTGAGGGAAAGAGCTCAAAGTATCTGGCCTTCTCTCAGAGCACTTTGTAGTTATATCCGGGGCTGCACGATATAAGTGCTGTTACCCTGTAGGGGTAAGACTTCAATTTACCCTGGAAGTCTTTTCACGGAAACATTTCAATTCAGTCGGTAAATATTTCCAAGTGGCCAAGTATAATTTTAGGGAGGGCAAATTTGCAGAGGTTAAATAGCAAACAGGATTGTTATAAGTCTCTATCAATTTGAAAAAAGAAAATGTAATTAAACCCAGTATTCTCCCACAGATGAGCCAGAGGCTCAGGATTCTCCACAACATATCTAACTTTTTGTGTTTTTCCTGGTAAAATCCATGCTCTGAAGATGCCCAAGCTTCTTTTGTAAAGATTTTCTGTAATTTGCAATGAAAAAAGAAGTTATTACAATACCAGTAGATGTGGCAGAAAACGTGTATCATGCAGCTTTGTGTTGGAAAGACCATTGGGATATCTTTTGACTGGTTTTGAGTCTGAGTGTTTGTGCATTAACACAGAAAAAGAAGAGCTTGCTGCGGGCCAAAAGAAACATCTTGCAACTGCAAAATGAAGTGGAAGAGTTAAAATGGTGGCTCCTATTCAGAAGTTCCACCAGATCATCCTTCGTTTCAAGGGCCCTTTGTGCTGTCAGACACTGTTAGCCCCTTGTTAGTCACTGCTAGAGAAAAAAACCCCTCAGTAACATACAACAAAATTTGGTCAGTTTGCTCAGCTGCTGTTGATGTCACCCATTGCCCACTAAGAGTAAGTTACTGTAATAATCCTCCCCTTTTATTAATCATAACTTTATAGAAAGCAAGAACAGAGTGACATCATTGTTGAAGAAGACTGGCTAAATCATGCTCAGCTTTAGTCAGCTTTGCTATAACATTTCTTGTGTGTCACATGAAAATAATTACCAGCTCTCACTTTACATGTCTGACCAATCACCCCCCTTTTCCCCCTTTATGAGGCTACAGGTCTGCCTATTTCAAACACCTGCTGAAGGTGTAATCTATTTAGAGATGAAAGAGAATATCTTTAACTGGAAGTTGGGACATTCCAGGGGATCCATATAAGATGAAGTCACTTGCTATATAAAACATCAGTGGTATTTATTATAGTAAAACATCATCATCCATAGTATAATATATTGAAGTGTTTCAGATAGAGGTTATCTCATACTCGTCATGTGATTCCAGCATTGATAAGTTCCAGTATACATTTTCTGCACATTTTTGTTTTGGATAACATAAAATGTTTGTCTGCTTGTATATCTATCTGTATAAAAAAGAGAAATAAGCTAGATTTTGAAGACATTTTTTTCATTGTTGATTTTTTGAAGGATATGTAATTAGTTATTTGCTAAGAAGTCAATGTTTGCTGAGCTATTGCCTAAGACCAAGAAAGAGACAGATTCTACTCTTCACATTTGCCTCCATATTTCAGTAATTTTCAAACCAAAACACCTTTAACAGAAGTGTAGTTGGGAAGAGTAATTTAAAGAGTAAACAAGGGTTCTTTCATTAGGGCAAATGATTCTTTCCCACCAGAGAAGGAAACACACCAGGACTTAGTTTGACAGCATGTGATGTTTGTCTGCTTGTTAGAGATATTTTTACTTACTATCTGATGCCTTCTTTTACTGTAGAGACTCAGAAAACATAAAATTACATATTAACATTCTCTTTGGAAGGGTAATCATTTGAGCTTCATGTGTTTCTCACCAACCAGCAGACCCCTAGGTTAAATTATTTTGTATTTCTCCCAAAACCTTTATTATGTTTTTGTGTTCCTGTTTGAATACCTTCCAAAAAAAACCTCCAAACCCACAAAACACCTCCCTCCACAACAAACTAACAAGCAAACAAACAAAAAAGGATAGTTTGATAGACAGGAAAAGCACCAGTTTATTAGTCCTTTGCAATACAATACAAAGATCTTTGCTCATTTTAATGTTAATTAATGTGACCTCTTAATTTTTTTCTCCTGGGTCAAAATGCCACATACTGTGAGTATGACAGGTATTCTCTGTTGAAAGATGTATTGGGTTGGTCTCCACAGTGCTAAGACACCTGTAATGCACTTGAGCAGAACTTACAAAGTTCAGTCAGCAATTAAGACAGGTCACTTATATAGACCATTGTCAAGTGTCCACTCTGCCTAGGTGATCTGTGTTATTACTATTGCTACTATGGCACCAAGCTTTCACTGCCTTTAGCAGTTACCAGTAAGGATTAAAAATTATATTCTACATAATGTATTCAGATTATAATACTGAGACACTGGAAGGTTTGGTGAAATTAAAATGATTGGCACTGTTCTAAGCAGATCCCAATGTGCAATAAATTCTTATCTTCTGTACATGTTTTAAACTAAGGAAAGGTTGTTTAGCATAACTGAATCTAGGAATCAGGAAGAGGGTAATGAAACTAAGTGGGTTTTTCTAATAATCTGAATTTTCTCTTTATTTTATAAATATTAAAATCCAGAACTTGAGTGATAACAGAGCATTGAAGTCAGCTCCTTCAAAATGTTTGAAAAAATGCATTTGACCTGGGTTTTGTTAACATGAGTGCATTATGGCAAACAACATCTGTAATTATTGCTAAACTTGAAAGTAATCCATTACAAAGCATCTGTGCAATCTCCCATTTTCTTTTTTTTTACAGAAAAAATACAGAACAGAAGTAGTTATAGTGTTTAAACATGTAAAAAATACGTTTTCTTTTTTTCTTTCATTATTGGTGACATAAAAATTTCAAATAGAATTTGACCTGATGTATTCCTGGTGTTCCTTTGTACCTGATTTATAAGCTAATTGGGACAAGAATTATTTATTTCTGCAATTACCACCTATTGATAATGGATTTTCATTAATACTTTTTGTTTCCCTTACCAATTATTGGCACTCCTTTGCATCTAATTTATATTCATTGAAATAGCATGCTGTTCAATATTTCAGCAGAATCTCAAGTTTTAATAGGTACAAAGGGCTTTAAGAAAAATGGAAAATCATATCACTAAAGAACACCCATAAAATAAGGTGATTTTGAGAAATACATGTTACAATAGATAAGGGTCACTTAACCTCATGTCAATTGATCATGCTTAATCTTCCAGTCCACTTAGCTTAACCATAAGTTGCCATAACATTCTAAATATCCATCTTTCTCAAAGGTATTTGATTAATATGTAATATCATAATATTTGTCATACATACCATTTTGCCTGATTCACTCCAGTTTGTCTTGAAATGATTCTGTGTGATTCTGTGAAATATGCTATAACCCTCAAAAAGTAATTGACCATATTTGAACAAGGTCACTGGGAGAATGTAGAGAACTTGCACTGCTTCTGCTTGTAACATGCTATGTTCTGTGCATAAAGGGGATTTTCGTCTCCAGGCCATTAATCTGGCATCTTTCACGAACACAAAATTCACAGCCGAAAAGGTTTAGCCTAGGAAATAAAGAATTCTGTATCCATTTCAAATCTCGAGTAAAATATCGGCAGTTGGAAGAAAATTACCCAGCTTATAATTTGGCTGGAATTACTTCATGTGCTTATTCCTAAAATCCAATGTGCCTAGATTTGATAATTTGCTCCATATGACCTCACTCCAGTATTTGCATTTTCACATTGTAATATACTTGAATGTGCATTAGCATCATGCTGCAAAATATAATACGTTACCCAGCAACACTATAAGTAATAAGAAAATTTATGTTCTCTAGTATTTGTTTGATTCAGTTTCTGTATGCTCATTTATGAGTACATCTGCACATATATATATAAATCAATAAGTGAGAATGATATTTTTCTGTGCTTCACCAGCCAATTGTTAGTAGTAACAGAAAGGAGGTGGACTTTTGAAGCATGTCTGTATGGATTGTGTGTATGCACCACAGACATCATATCTCATTCCCTCCAACCAAACAGCAGGGGTGGATTTAGAGGGGTTCCACTCTGCTTCCTAATGGTTGGGATAGTAGAGCAAAGCAGTAAGAAACATTGCATTGTAGCATTCAAGTAGATGAGGCTCACTCAAGTTGATGTCTTAACTTCCTTTAGTTATCTTACAGAGTTAATAAATGACTGAGGTTGACTTTTTTTCACACTGAGGTGCACCAGGCCAGTCTAGCAGCCCCCAGCTTATATCTTGCTAAATGTTTTCTTGTCACTTTTCTTGCAAAAGCTTCCTTGTCAAGGGCTTTGCATCTTATTTTGGTTTCAAACTGACATTCATTTATTACTTTTGAGCCCTTGTGGAGTCCTCAGAGATCCTTGTTCAAAAACAGGTTTCTGCTCTTCTTGAAAATAGTCTCTCTTTTTGTGCTACAAGGCAGAGCAGATTGCACAGTAGGAACATTGTGCTTCTTAGAGCTCACAGGGTGACTCCTGTGACCTTAGGGAGAAAAGTGCACAGACCACTGGGAAGACTGGATGCTGGTCACCATCCCATGAACAAGGGGTCAAGGGACTTCTGAGTTTGTCAGAAGCATTGATGCTGTCACCATAGGTCTGTGAGATCCACCAGCTGTAGTCACAATTCACATATTTCCATTTCAGTGACTGTGTGCTCAATGCCATAAACCCTGGCATGTTTGGTACTGTGCAACAGATAGAGAACTCCTCCACCTGTTCAGCTCATCTTTCAGGACAGAGTTTTTTAACTCTAGCACATTTGTAATGTTTGCCAACTGCGTATCACTCCTAATTGGCATCTTTCTTCTTGGATATTTCTTCTTTGTATTCAGGATCTAAATTATCTTCTGATGATAGCTTAGATTGCCAGTAATAAAATATCATCACAACCATCGTCTCTAGCCTTTGTAGCTGTCTTTAAAAGGTTTTTCTTCTTAAAGTCATGTTCATCCTAACTAATCACAGGTCCCATTTTCAACCATCACTGCAGTATATTCTCTTGGAGTTCCTGAAGACTTTAATTAAAATATCCAGGTTTTGTTCCCGAGAAAAACACTGGGAAAGAAGTCCTACTCACCGTAGAGGAGAAGATTTGAAAATATCAGAAGTTCTCCATACTCTGTTCTGGGACATGACTGAGCTTTAAAGTACAATTCCTCTTTAAGTTCCTAATAGTTTCTATTGTGGCATCATAACAAATGTTTTCTTGAATACAAATGGTCTTGCTTTTCTAGGAATTTTTTTGTCAAATTCAAAGAAAGATTTCTGGATGTTCTGTCACACAGTACCTCTGAAGAAACTGTTCACTTTTTATTACTCAGCTGCATGTAGCTGCATGCCCTCAATTACTCTTTCCTTTAAAGTCCTCATGAGATCACTCAAATGTCCTTTTTTTGCCTGGATCACACTTCCCCCTGTTATCTCTGGCAGCCACATTCAAATTTTGCCAGTAATTCAGTGCTCCCACAGCTTGACAGATTGATTAACAGATTGTTACCAGGCTTACTATTTAACAGGCCAATTTTTATAAAAAGTAAAAATTGGGGTGACAATTACCTTGTGATTTGAGTATGCTTATCTGTTTCAGTTTTGGTTTTGCTTCAGAGGTGTCCCTTACAAAATCTCATTTGCATTCACACTATAACCTTGCCCTTTAGGCGCAGCATCTGCATCTTTGCTTAAAAACTGAAGCAACTTTCAGATCATTGTTGAAGCCACATCTTGGGTCCTGTCCCACCCTTTCCCCACAGCAGTAATTCTTGTTATTTTATTATTTGTATTGAACAAAGGACCTTTTGCTTTTTTCTTCAAAAAGAGTCAGGAAATTCATGAAGTCTGTGTGATTCCATGTAACTTCACACTTCTTTATTTCCAAAAGGCAGTCTTGTTCATGCATTCATAGTTCCTTTACTATAAAAGCTTCTCTACATAATCCTAGTTTTCTTCTCGCATCTTTGTCTGCCCAGTTAAATCTGGAGCCTTTTTCAAATTACTTTTTGTCATTTATGGAATACAAGTCCCTGATAAAAGAAAAGTATTGTTTAGGGCTATGGAAGTCCTCGGGACTGGCAGAAAAGAATAAGGCATGAAGGCTGCTAGAATATTTTTAATTTTTCCCAGCTGCAATAGAATTTTTTAAAAAATCAAAATCTAAATTAAGGGAAAAAAAACTTCACAAACCTGGAAAAAATATTAATGAAATATTTATGAAATTTTCTATTACTTCAAACCTTTTTATTTTTTCTAAATGTTCATACTATCATTACGAATGTAATTTGAAAATTATTTTCAAACCCCATTTGTCAATTTCTGAATGACTGGCACTTCTACTGGGACAGAAATTGCAGGTACTTTTTCTGTCTTAATTTCCAGGGGAAGATATAAAGGGAAACTGTCCCTTTCTACTATGCTTCAGCCCAGCCAAGTCAACATTTTTTCTTGAAAAGAAACTTGCATATGATGGAACATTTTCCATCCAAACAATTTCAATTGAATTTTATTCTCCAGAACTGCATTATAATGCAGTGTCATATTAAGCCACTGCCTTCTGTCACTTGGCTGTCCCTTTCATTTGACAAGATGCAAGTTCATTATATGCTGTAGTATTCTGATTCTGAGAGATTTAACCATACTAGCTAAGCTATAAAAATTTGCCTTCTGGCAGTGCCACCATTCTTTACGGCATCCAGTCAAAGTGATATGGATGGGTCAAGCATTAGATGAAAGGTATCTCTGGGGATGGGGGAGTCTGATGGAAAAGGGGTTCCTTTCTCTTGACAGAACATGTACCACTGTGTGAGAAGCTGAAATGATTAATACTAGGGTGGGTATAATGCCTCTGAGAGAACAAGCAAGGCCAAATTTCTGCCCAGTTTCAATCATTATGCTTCTCAGCTTAAGCGTATTTGCAGCAAACTATTTTCTTCAGTCTTGCTTCCTTGATCAGTTCTCACTTGACAGACACATCCTGCTGATCTAACTTTCCATCACAGTTCTACCTGCATGGTATCCTTCCCAACTCCTTCTGCACAGTAGAGGTGTGAAGGTGTCACCCTTCACTTCTGGGCTATTAGTGCTCAACTAGAAAAGAGACAAAGATCATAGAGTTCAACTCCTGGTGCATTCCAGGACACGATTGGCCCTCCTGGCTGCCAGGGCACTAGAGACTCATTTTCAGCTTTTCGCCAAGCAGCACTGCCACATTCCAGCATCTCATTTGCTAGTCTGTCCATACATCCAGATTTGCCCTGTCCAAGGTGCAGAATCTGGCACTTCTCTTTGTTCAACTTTACGTGGTTGCTGCTTCCCAATCTTCTGATTTGTTCAGGTCTCTCTGTGGGACCTCTCTGCTTTAGAGGGAGTCAATAGCTCCTCCTAATTTAGTGTCATTGTCAAACTTGTTTGATATCCCTTCCAGTCCCATGTTCATGTAATTCACAAAGAGGTTGAAGAACATAGGGCCAAGGATGGAGCCTTGTGGAGCCCAACCAGTAACAGGTCACCAGTCTGAAATCATTCCATTCCCTGTAACCCTTTGTGTCCAACCTGTGAGCCAATTGCTCACACACTGCATGATGTCCAGACATTTTGTCCAGAAGGATCTTGTGACAGACAGTATAAAAAGCTTTACTGAGATCCAAAAAGATTACAAGTGGTTCCTCTTGGTGGTCAGCTCAGTGGGTAACCTTGTCATAAAATGAAATTGTTTGACAAGCAAGACTTTCCCTTCATGAAGCCATGCTGGCTGTGACCAATTACTTCAAGTGTTTTTCAATAACTTCCATAAAAATTTTCTCCATAACTTTACCAGGCACAGAAGTGAGACTAACAGGCCTATGGTTACCAGAATCATCCCTCTTGGTCTTCTTGAAAATTGGGGCACTTAGCAGCTTTCAGTTGACTGAGACTTCTCCAGATTGCCAAGACCACTGGAAAACCATGGAGAGAGGTTTTGTGATGACATCAGCGAGCTCTTTTGAGTACCCTGGGATAAATACCATCAGGCCAGAAAAAGGATCAGGTTAGTGAAGTGCATCATGCTGGGTTTCATTTGTGACTGAAGGATCAGACAGCTTCAAAACTTAGTAGCTTCCACAAATTTAAGTTGATTTCTACAACATGTATTCTTAGTTTTACCTTTTGCTCTATAGACAAAAAGTGAAACTTCAGTGAAACTTAAAATGTGTCTGTTCTTTACATGCTCCACAGATCAATTCAATGCAAAAGTTCTAATATATTGTGGAGTCAATATAACTAGGTTCTTCTTTTCCAAATCTTCTCAATCGGAGCTGAAAGTCTCCTGAGAACAGTGGCATAACATATAGAGCATCCTTTTTTTACCATAGTTGAACTGCAAATAAAATTCATTTATAACTCTTGCTTCCTAACAGACAGTAATTTGTATCTTGAAACCTGACCACTAAATTGCAATTTGCAGAATCTAACCATTTCTGGTCAGGAAAGTCTCAAATGTGAACTCACACAGATGCTGAATTATCTCTGGCCTCACAAGAAGTAGTTCCTCAGGTCATGGTTGAGGTCATTGTAAGAGTGTTTTCTAAAGGCTTGTCAGTATTCTTGGGAGACTTAACCCTGCAAAGTGCTGAGCACTTCTGATAGATACTGAGCACATCAGCTTTCATTTGGCTTAAGGTAAAACTGAGGACACTCAATTTGTCATGAAAATGTTTAGTGCTTTGTAAGATTGAGCCTTGACCATTTTTTTTTTCACTTTACAGTCCCTAAAGAAACTTAAATTTAATTACAAAAACTCTGCTGAAGCTCAGGCAGAATGGACACTAGTACATGCCAATGGTATTTAAAACTGTCTGTCAGTGAAGTATTGAATTGCTCTGTCTGGGTTTTAATAGCTTTTTCTAAATGAGTACAAAAATAATATTTAAATCCCATGTAATGTAAAAGTAATTAAAATGTACTTTTAATGCAAGACAGTGCTTGCAGAAATTGTTGGATATCTCTCCAACTTAGGAGGGAACTAGGAGGGGGAAAGAGACATTGGGCTTTGGAGCACTTTTTAAAAATCTAGTGAAGGCTTAACATTTCTCTATTCACTCCTTGAAATCAGAGATAACCAAATGATAAGTGGATAGCTCTTCTTTTGTTGTTTTGGTTTGGTTTTTGGTGGGTTTTTTTGGGTTTTGTTTTGTTTTGTTTTGTTTTTTATTTAGTGACAGCTTCCCAGTGCATATTCCTGTTGGAGATGATGAATAGCCCTTTTGGGACACTGTAAGCTCCAATGTATTTAAGGAATATCTTCCATTTACACAGACCACATTTTTCTTGATCGGCCCATAAGGATGAGGGGACAAAAAAATAAGCTGTAGACTGCTTTCTCTCTCTCTCTCTCTCTCTCTCTCTCTTTAATTTTTTTTTCCCCCACTTCTTGACACTTGTTTTAAGCTCTGTTTTATGATTATGGCAAACTGAAGCTGCTGGGATTCAGTCTGCCCTTAACGTTAGAAGATACCCTTCCAAAACAAAAAGCTATCCAGTTAAAGAACCCACTAGTCATTACTTCTCCTTTTCAGATGAAAAAGTCACACTCTCTGAGGAAGACTTACTGGGAACGAATGTGAAGAAAGAACTTTTTTCATCCCAGCACACAAAACTGCAGCATTTTTGATGTACTGTCTTTTTAAGCTATACCTTTAACACAACCTCAAATACTTCTTATATTTCCCTTAAAATGCCACTGGCAGCAGATCAGTGAACTCCAACAACACCCTTAGATCTTTGTAGTACAGGTACAAGTCAGGTGAGTTGGCCCAGGGTTGACTTCTACTGCATGGGGTTCTCTGCCTTTTATAGACACTCCTGGTGGCTAAAATACAGTGACTGTAGTACTATTGATGGGGGAAATGAAAAGGAGATGAATTACAGGCAATAACACATGCATCCATCATGAACTCCTCTCCTGGAAGTGAGTGGGAGGTGAATCTGATTCACAGACTTCAAACTAAATGGATTGCAAAGTTTTGAAGTTAAGAAAAAATATTCCTCTGGGTCAATGTAGTGGATTCTGGGATTTTTGGGGGGTTTGCCTTCTTACAGAAAAATTCATGCTTTATTTCTCAAAATCATTTTACCCTAAAATGATTTTAGCTCCCAGTAGTTAGCTGCTGATGATGCTTGATGCTGTATTCTTTCTATGGCACATTATAGTTCTGGATGTTCATTATTATTCATCCTCTTTCCTAATTGTGTTACATAGGAACTGTTTCATGGCCTGTGACATGTGGAGTAGATGTTCTATGCACTGTTTGTAATTAAACATCTAATTCATAGTAGCCTACAGTGCAAGGAACGGTTCACAGATGGTTCCAGATGGTCCTTTCCAGTTCTGTGTTCTCACATTTTTATTACAGTTAAAGGGTAGCAGAAGCAAAAGGTAACTGGCAAGCTCTGTAACAGAGATTCTCTGGATTTACAGTGCTCTTTGATCTCCATTTCCATTGAAAGAAAGAAGGAAAAATATGTTACTTGAAATCAAATACCAAAATGGAGAGTGAAATACAAGGTTAAAAAGTATGGCAAATTATTTTGTTGTACTTGGTGGGAAGGTTTTCACAACTATATTTTATTCATTTTGAGTTGAATAGCAGTGCTTCACTCCAGCTACTAAATGAAGCCCTCACCAACTGGTTTCATCCCTCAAACACCATCTAAGAACAATGTCTTGCCTCTTCTCTGGTGTTAGTAGTTTTAAAATGCATTATACTGCACAGAAATGTGAAACATTTTCCAGAACTATACAGACATTTATCTATATCTATATCTTTATTTGTATCTATATCTGGCTAATGACTTGCATATGAAGCACTCTATATCTTGCAAAACAGACATATGACACTTTTGCTGCTGTGTAGAGGCTCCACACTAATGTTCCTACATGCTTTACGCATGCACTCTAATGCAGTGGAATGAAGCAACTCACTAGGAGAAGCCTCAGACCAAAGGGATTCACTGAATTGCAGAAGTGGGAGAACAACAGATCTGCTAGAGGAAAGGTCCAAGATCTTCTCTGCAGCAAGTAACTCATGCAGAATTGCCCCAATAATCCATTCCACTGAGTGTACAGCTTGCCCATGTCAGACAGGTACACACACAGAATATACCATCGTTACAAGGCTGAGGTAGTACTGAAGAGCTTATTTTACACATAGTGTGTTACATTGAGTTTCATGCTCCGTTGGTCATTAGTTATGGGGATAAGGATCCAGTTAAGCCCATATATGTTTGAAAGTTCCCACTTAGGGATGTGCATATCTCTGTTTCTGTGACTGTGTCTGTGACTCCTTGTATCAGAACCGTGACTGAATAAAACTCTAAATCCAGAATTAGGGAGACATGGGGTAGACTTTGGATTCAGACCAGGCCCATCCTTGTAGTAAGAGCCTATGAATGAATGGTAGTGCTTATTGCTATCTGTACAAGCAACTGCATTTCTAAAACTTTGACACAAGAGAGCGAGTTGACAATAGGACCAGTCTTGCACTTTTGCTGGATCAAAATTTCCTTTTGATTGAAAGACTCTGCTAGTGTCACTCCAGCATATTTTAAAACAAGAATTTCCTGTGGACCAAAATCTCTAACCAGGGGTTAAAAGTTAGCCAATCTTCTAATTTATCAGTTTGAATTAGACCAGGATCTGAGAACTGAGAAGGAGAGGGTACATCATGAGGCAGTTGTCTCCTGACACTCCAACAATCTATGGGAAATGAAGGGTTGCAATGTTTTCAAAATTAACTGATTTTTATCCAGAACATTTATCCCAATGGATAAATGTTCTGGACCAAATCTATGCCCCAGACCTCTTCATAAGGCGTTTTAGAAAACACAAATTTGGCATTTTATGTACAAACTCATTTTAATTTTCAGTGTTTCAACCTGCAGGAGTATTCATCTGGAGATAAAACACTGGATTTACCTCTGCATTTGAATAAGTAATGGGGAAAAAAGTTTTAATCCAATGTCTTTTTTCTGTCTTGGATTTCATATACGTGATTTTTTTGTTTTCTCCTCAGTCTGTCAAAGTCTCAAAAGTGACCTTGACAAATTATTTCTCTCACTTCTTCTGAGCGTGAATAATCCAAATTATTTCTGTGCTGATGGTTTGTTTTTATTATGGATTTCCTTGAGACTAAGAAGCTTGAAATAGCAGTTTTTATCTTAAAATGTTTAAACTTGTTTAAGTCACAATAAGTCTTTAGCTGTCTGAATATGTAGCTAGATATCTGCTCTTGGCACCTATATGGCCTTCACTGATGTAGTGTTTGTGCATCTTGCAATCCTAGCAGGGTTTTAGTCCCAGTCCCCCTGCCAGGCAGGGAATTGTTACCTGCCTTTTGCAGATGGAAAACCAAAGTGTGGCACACAGCCTATCCAGGGACTCCTGGGAGGTCCAAGTGCAAGTTTACAGCAGCATCCACTAGGTCAAGCCTATCTTCTTACCATATTATCAGAGCAGTTGCAGGAACAATGTAAAACAAACTTTATCATATGCTAACCCAGTTTGAGTTAAATTTGGTCCCTTGTAACAGCCATAGTAACTTAAAAATAAGGTTAAGCATGGACAATATTGTTTTAAAAATATCCACTTATATAATCAAACCAAATTAATAGCTATGGGCAAGTTTTCTTACCAGGCTGCAATAAAAGCAAATTGATTAAGATTGAGGGACTTCAATTAAACCAGTTCTGGATTTGTGGTGGTGGAACTTGAAAGAGTGAGACAGCAGTCTCACTAGTGAGCAGCTGTAATGACAAAAGGTGACAATCCTTTGCCTGCCAGCACTGAAAGAAATTTCTTGACGATTACAAATTAAACATTTTTCTAGATGGGCCATCAGTGAACATCATACCTCCCTACAGGATGGATATCCACCATCAATTAAGTTGATTTTCATATGTACAGTGAATCCAGGAGTGTAATCCATATGTAATCTAATGTAACCCAGCCCCCACACTGTTTACAGAGTTTGTAAAAGGAGTGTGAACAGGACAGTGAAGAGAGGAAGGCAGGGATGGGCTGAGGCAATCACCTTGCAGGGTGTGCAATGTCTGAAGCTTTCCTAGTCCTTGTATGTTCAGGTCAAAATAGACTTACCCATCTCTAACTTTTGCTTCTGCGTCATAAAATGGGAATAAGGATATTTTATGTGTACTTACCCAGCACTGACAATCACAGAGCCATTTGATTTGGGAGGGACCCCTGGAGGTCACCACCCAGCTTCCTGTGGAAAGCAAGGCCAACTTTGGAGTTATATCTGGCTGCAGGGTGAGATCGGGGACCAAAGGATGTCACCATTTTTGTCTGGTATGTGAGACCTCATGGATCAGATCGTGGGTTATGGGGCAGGGGCAGAGGGACCTCGTGGGGCAGAGTCTTCTGAACATTCATTCCTGATGCAGGCATTAGAGGGATGCTTCTGGCATCCTGAGCATCATGGGAGGTCAAAGCTTGACATGTGGCAGTGGGTGGGATGTGAGTTCTGCATTCCAGAAGCCCCGTAGCTGCCTCATCACCACTCAGTATATATGCCAGGCCTAATGGACAGGTTGGATGTGAGAGGGTAGCAAGAGGAGAGAAGCCAGCGTGCTGTTATTCTTGCAGGAGCAGCTCTGGCTTCCCAGTGTGTCCGTCCCTGTAGGTACTGCACGCTGCAAAGGGAGCAGCAGTAGATTCAATGACGAGTCTTCACAGCCCCCAGGAATGTCAAGGAGTAAGGAATTGCCTTAGTGCTCCCCTGCCTTGGGGAAGAATTTGGCAGGGATAGTGAAAAAGGAAAGCAAAAAGAGAATCTTCTGCAGGTGGACTGCAGTCGCTGCAGCCCAGCACGCCTGTGACCCACGCCCTGGCCGCTGCGGTCCCGCTTGCAGCCGGCTGTGCGTGCGAGCGGGCTAATCCCGCGGAACGGGAGCCGGCACCGCAGCGCTAATTAGCCGGGAGCGCTCATTAGAGCAACTCCCGCGCTTGGTTGGTGTCCGAGCGCCCTCTCCTGGTGCGGGCCGGCCGTGCGGGGCAATATCCCGCGAAGGAGGGGAAGGGAAGAGGAAAGGGGAAGGGAAGCTACCTTTATCCTATGCCTTGGTGTGTGTCGTTAGACCCTTGTACTGCCTGTAGCGTGTTGCTGAGCACTCAAAATTTGGCCTGGTCAAGTTTCCCAGACTCTCTCCCTCATCCACTTCCCCACCCACTAAAATTCTCCCCTTTTGATGTTATTTGGTGCCCACGAGAAATATTGGATTATCTAGCATCTTTTGGATCAATGACTTCTCTGATGTTCTATGGAGACAGGCATTAGTGCAGGTTTGCCTCTTAGTTCTTGTTCTGTCTCTGTGAAGAAGGAATCATTTCGAGCTATCATCTCTTCTAAACACCTGATTCTAACAGGCTGTGTTGCTGCAGAGAGGCAGAGGCCCCAGACCAGTTAATCTGAGGAATTTAATGCAAGTCGCATATTGGTATATATGGAAGATTGTTCAAGAGCAGCTTTATAATTGATTGTGTGTATCTCACTGTTTGGATACCATGACCATCATTAGAGGACACATAACTTACAAAAGCACAGTAGCTAGAGTAATGATGATCTTGCAGTGAAAGTAATTATCTTGCAGAACAGCCTGGGTTTGAGTATAATTTTCATTCATTTAAATAACTTCTGCTACATTAAATGAGCTGTAATCCACTGAAGATTTTTTTTTGTCTGTTCAAACTGTTCTACAAGGAATTTTTCAGCCTCTTTTAAGGGGTGAATTCCAGTAAAATAGGAATTACATGAACAACCACAGTAATTTGATATAGAGACCAGGAAAGACTGAGAGCATGAGGAAAAAGGAACAACTTCTATGTAGCTGTGAAAGAGTACCTGGATTGCCAGAAAAGCAAATTTCTCTGTTCTTGGACTCAAACTGCTGTCATGTGTGCAGGAGGTTCAAGAAAGCTGGTTTGAATGAGGGAGGAACATTCTTCAGAGACAGAGAAGACTTTACCCTTATTCAGCTCTCAGACTGAATGTTTGATATACTGTGCTGCTATCTGTAGTCTGCCCTCAGCTTTACTTCTCTCACCCAAAGATCCAGGGAGAAGTCAGTAATTGTGTAAGGCGGGAGATGCCATGTGGTATGCAAGGGAGTGGGAAATAAAGCAAACCTTTGGCTTACAGGCCACAGAGTTGACATAGACTGAGGTTGTGGGCCAGCCACAATTGTCTTGGGACTGCTGTTCTCTTCTGCTGGCACGTCATCTGCCTGCAACAATGTGCTGACTGAGCCTGCTTGTCTTTTGTAGCGCTTATCCTACCACTCCTTTGCCCTGTAGAGCATTTCTGTATTTCAGTTACAGATCATAGCAACTAGTTTCTTGTTCTGTCCCTATTCACAAAAGACAGGAACAGAAGCAAGAGATTTTCTTGGTACCACACAAATACACAGCACATATACACGGCACAGATACCACCCCAGGGTGTGGAAATAGGCTCCTCAGATTCGTTTTTGCTTGTACCAACCTGTGAATCTCTCTTTTGTTTTCATGAAGTTCATGTCAGTACTTTGAGCTTTAGATGTGGTATAATAGCACAGAAAAGGGTCACAGAGAGCCCTACCCTCTCAAGAACTGGCCTACATAACATGTGCTGGGGTGCTGTGGGTAGTACCCCACATACCCTAACAGCCCACAGAACGTAGGAGTAATATGTGTTCCTAGAAAACACCATAAGGAGAAGCTAGAGATGAACATGTCTTATTCAGCAAGCTCTCTGCAAACAAAGATTTCAGAACAAGCATCATTAGAGAAGTGTTCCAAAGTGCTTGTGGAACTCACAAGTGCAGCCAGCAACCAAGATGCCTATGGCTAAGCTGTGTATCAAAAGAAAAATTAAAAAAATAGCTTAGAGGAGTTAAAGCTTTGGCTTGTCTTTCTGTGCTTCCTCAGGAAAGGATATAAACTAGCAGCAAAATGTTCTCAGTATCAGCAAAAATTGTAGTGCTGTCAAAAAGATCTGAGATGTGTTAAACTTCTGCAGATGCAAATTGAAGTCGTATCAGATGTGATTGCTGAAGGAACTGTGTGCCCTGAAATTTCACAAGAAGGCATGCCTAGGAGCTCTTTGAATGCCCAGTGGGACACAAGGTTCTACTTATGGTCTAAAATACAGGGGGGTCTTAAGCATTCTTCTTTCAGAAGTAATTTTCTTGCCATTGTAGGGAATATGGACAGTTATATTGACAGCATGGGATGAAGAACTCTAACAGTGCATGTGGCCCCTTGAAGGACCTGTGGGAATAGCTGGTGCCTCTGTATAACAAGACAGTACCCAAATACTGGAAATTAGCTGAGAGCTACGATTCCCAGCTGACAGCCCAAAAGGAACAGACAGGACTAGAGGCACCTCTTTTAGAGGGATAGACTTTCAGAAGGGTCGAGGGACTAAGGGACTGTTGCTAAGTGAAAGAGTTTTTATTCCCCCCTAGATTAATTTTAAAGGGCATTTCTGTCCAGCTTCCTCAAAAAAAAAAAGTTTATTACACAGCTATGGCTTTTGTTGTCCTTGGCTAACAGAAAGCAAAACCAATCTCAACTGTGTATTCAAAAAGAAACTTGTGCTTAATGTACATTTTCTCTCATTACCCCTCTGCTGTTTCTCTAACCTTCTTTGGAAGAGGATCATCTGGAGGTGGCCTTAGATAATGCTGGCTTTTAAATATTTTACCTCCCTACCAGGTGTAGCCAGAGGGTTATAGTGGTGCTTTTCATGGAGATATCTGTGCTGTGTGAACAGGTATGCAATCAATAAACTTATTTTACTCAGAGGAGGATACAGAAAGTAGATGGCAACAACTTCAAGTCATTACTGTAATGTTTGACACATTACATTTTTTCTGTTTCACTGTCACAGATGATGCTTATTGCAACATCTGAGACTGAATTTTTATCACAGGAGTGCTTATAAGAGGAACAGATTTTACCTGCAGAATTTGTAAAAAGAGCTATATCATAACAGATAATCCCATTCCTCCTGGCATTTTTCCACTTCCACTTCTGGAATAAACAGCATTTATTCCAGAGCATTCCAGCAGATAATTTAAATCAAATCTTTTTGAAATAAATAAATAAAAATGATGGTCCACATCTCAGCATTGCTGTCCAAGTGGTGGACACATGAAAGGAACTTACTTATATGAGCTGTTTTCTCCTTTGCTAGAAAAATTTAGTCTCCTGATAGTTGCCACCACCTCTTGAGACTCAGCCTGGGGAGGGAAACAGATATGAGCAGGAGAATGCAAATGTGTCCATGGTGCTTTTCTCGTACCCTCTTACCTATTAGAGCTGCTATTAGAGCTGCTATTGCTTGTTTTATAATAGAAAATCTAGGTTTCAGCAGACTCAGTCTTGTATTCTTCTGCTTAAATAGGAATAAACTCCTTCCTATCTGCTGAATTGTACTTTACTGTCCTCATCATATATGATCCCCTCAAGCTGCAATGAGAGACCAGTTTCACCTCTTGCTTTGCACTTCTATCTAGCTGGGAGGCCACAAGTACCCCACACTGGCAGCTGGGACAGCCATGCCCAGTGTCTGTGGCTGAAAGCCTAACTCCATCATGACATTTCTTTCTGACTTGAGACATATTTGGTCTGTTCCCAGGTGAACAGTCTGGCTTGGCATATTGGCTGTGACCATCAAGCTGGGGGTTAGCTTTCTGAGTGTCATTCCTCACAGATTTTTTTTTCCCCTTTGCTGCTTAACACAACTGTAAATTTCATATTTATGACCTTCTCAGCAGCAATGCCCATATTCATACATTCAGTGTTATCAACACTGAAGAAACCAGTCCTGTTCAGTGGTGCACTCCAAAGATCCAGCTGGATCCAGTCACACGTCTTTACTGACCTTTTTTGCTTCGTTTAAGAGAGTGAGTTTGCTGCGGCCTTTCTCAGCCATCTCATTGCCCCATGAATGTTTTGAGCAATTGATATACCTCACTGGGTGTTCACTTAGTAACTTGAACTGCTGATATTCTTCGCCTTGCACATCATGATTCGCTATGCATAAGCATTGACACTGTATGATTGTTTATTAGTTTTGGCTCGTCTTTGAAATTTAGAGTAGGAATCATATTCTAAGAAGTAGGTTTTTAGGTCAAATTCTCTTGCTTTTCCCATAGTCTGTCATTTCATGAACTTGAATCAGATTTTTTTTCATTTGTGTTCTTTGGAACTATCATGTCATTTATCTAAGCATATATCCCAGGCCATAACAAACCTTGTCTTGCTCTTTGCTAACTTTTTTCAATACCTATAATACTGTGTTTTTCTTAAACTGTTGAAATGATCATATTTCTCCCTCTGACACTACATGGTTCTGTTCATTTCTTTCTTTCTCAAATGCCAAGATTGTGGCAGATGCCCTTTGCTTACTCTTATAAAACTGTAGATTTTGATTAGTGCAAAGCTAAAGGGGAGAAATCTATCTCTGTGATAATTTTCTTGCTCTGTGGAATGAAAAGGAATGTGTTTTATTTTTAGCTGGTGTAGATCTGTTTATTGACTTGCTAAGCACAGGGCTTCTGAAGTTGAATTGTTTTCCATATCTGTGTTGTATTTGCAGCTTAGGACAAAAAGAAAAGTTTGTAAAATACATTTTTCAGTTAGAAAGTCATTAATTTATATAAGTAAAGTATTATGCGGCATCAAAAAACCTTGAAACAACTTGCCAAACTTCTTTATATCAATACAGGTGTAGTATTTGCATTCCAATTAGGAGCAAAATGTGGCTGCAGTGTTGTTGAGAGATGTTGAAATAAATCATTGCCTTTTCAGCAATGAGTAACTGTTGTTTTGATTGATGCATAAATAACAAAGCAGATTGATAAAACAAAAATATTTTAAAATAAATGAACATAATTCTTGGTTGCTGAATTATTTTTCTATAAGGGTCCCTTAATGCAACACAATTACTTTTTACAGGAATATCTTTAGTAAGGTGCAGAACATTCTTCTGTAGCTTACCATGGCTGAAGTCACCCACAGAGGTTAGTGAGAATTGTAATAATTCTCAATGGGTTGTATTTTCTTCAGCTTTTCTCCTCATCATAGCAGATGCCACAGGGCAGAGTGCCAGCCATTGACTTGAGAGCATTTCAAGCATGGATTGCATGAGTGACCTCAATGACATGCTCCCAGGGTGTGAGCATAGACCAGGGAACAGCAGACTGGGTAATTGTGACTGTGGGAAGAGGTACCCCAGCAGCAGGGGGAGGCTGGAGTCAGCACAGTCCCATAGGAATGAGCTATGGGCATCATAAGAAGCATGTTGAAGCAAGAAGTTGCCTGAACTAGTAAAAGAAACTGATGTTGTACATCAACTGTTTCTGCTTGGTTTTGACTCCTGGGTAGCTGATGCGTATGCAACCAGCATATGTTTCTCTGTAATACAAAAATTTTGTCTGTGTCTTTCAATATAATCAAACTAAAAACTCCTTCTTAAGCTAGGTCATCAGCCATTATAGATGCATCACTTCCTTCCTTCCTCAGGGATCTCTGATACTGATTTTGAGGGGTTTAGGGGATGATTAATACTGACTTATCTTAATTTTAAATACCTTGTAATTTCCGTGAGTATAGATAATTCTTTGCTGAAGGAAGTGCATCAATGAACTTTTTAAAGGTGTCTGAAGCAAATCAGTCAGAATACATGAATGATCCAGTTGACACTGGGCAGATGGCATGTGTGGTGTTACTCCTCTTCAGTAACATGCACCAATATTACTGAGCTATGGCCCAGACTGTAAGAAAAAGTTGATGAATCTGCAAATATTTTTGGTGTTGGGCTTCATCCATATTATCAGGCTGAATTTTTATGGAAGTGCTTAGCCAATGGAATTTCTTCTGGCAGATGGATCATTTGAATCATTGATTTTCATCTCTTTGTGAGACATTTTTTTCCCATATCACATAGATCTGAGGATTGTGCTGGTTAGCCTCACTGTGCGTGGTCCACATCTAGAATCTTTTTAACTAATTTCAAAGCTGAATATTTATCCTAACATCAGAGATACAGCTGTATTTCTGACCTAGAGGATCATTATTTCATTAGGCCTGATTAACAACAGCATTATTCCAGTTTTGCTGTGTGGATTTCTATCAGTGTACAACTTCAGTAATGTAATAAATTAAAACCAGTGTGCCAAATCCTGATTCAGCTGAAGTCAATAGCAGCAGTACTGCTGACCTCACATAGCAGAGTGACCTGTTTGAAAGCAATTGTAATGTCCCTGTATCTCAACTTCTTCATGGGTTTTATGACTGAAAGTAGAGACAGAATTTTTGTTTGTTTGTTTTAGCTTTCTGCATGCTCTCTGCAGCATGCTATTGTGCTGCTTTTGCAAAACACAGTATATCTCTGTTACAGTGTCCAGTTCAAAGGATGCAGCTCTGCTGCCGTTGTCTACTTAGTTGTTTGCCATGCATTCACTAGGCCTACAAAAAGATCTGATTTACTGCCTTACTGTTACCCAACCAAGTGAAATTCTTGTGGCTTTAACTGCTTCATGTATCCTTAAGAATGGTTTTAATTTGATTTTAAAAGCATAATTGATCAAATAAAGGGAAGTTTAATGCCCGTATGCTTGATCCTTACTTAATAAATAGCTTTCGCTGCTCTGAAAAGCAATTGTTCCTCTTGAGCTTCCTGTCTGCATTTTTATACTTTAAAGCCTTTTTTTTTTATCATTAATATGCACTGTCCCATTTGATAGTGGGGATTTAACACCCTTTACCTCAGTGCAGCTATGACAGTTTTGCCAGCTGAGGATTTGGCCTTGATCTCTGTTGCCTTAATTCACACAGACTCCCTTCCAGCCTCTCTGGTCAAGGTTAAATCAGCTTCTCACAGCAGTGAATCAACCTCATTGATTCATTCTATATTCTACATATGAGCCTTGATATTATTCCTGTCTGTTTCAAGATGTCTGTGTCAAGTCCCAAGCAGCTATCTAAACATTGAATATGTCTTTGTAATAGGGTTACATGGTTCCCTTAAAATCAAGTTTGAATTTCAAGTTTAGAGGCAGTTACACGAATCAGCCACAGTGCCCGTGGTGACAAATGAAAGAAAAGGCATCAGATATGTGACATAGTTCTTAAGATTACTTTTCTGCTTACATGGTCTTTATTCTTTTCTCTTGTGAAAGTGCTGTATGTGTACCAGGAGGAGTGTCATCACATGAAGAAATGTCATTATGTACATGGGAGGAGCATTCTGTGTGAGGAAAGGTATATAAACTGTCACATAAAATCCTATTTTCCTCCTGTAGTTTCTTCCAACTATAGTGAACTTTGACTAGATTGATAGCTCCAGCCTTGCTGGAATAAAGTATCTCCCCCCTCAAAAAACATCAGGAGTGCTGTACCTCATAGAAAGTACATCATATTTATTTAAGGGATAAGCACTCAGCTTAAATCTATTCTGTCTAGCTTCTGGAAATTTGCAGCTTATGCTGGGCACTCTTATGAATTTACTTTGAACTACTTGTCACTGATTTAATTGCATAAGAATTCCATTCTAGTATCATGGTACATATAATTACAGTGTTCACATCATGTCATATACATCATCTTCAGAGGCATCCACTGAATATGTGAAAGTCAGGTAACTCCAGCTGCTGTTATTGCTTTTAGCCCAATCAGCTTTTGGTAATCACTCCCACTGTCTCTTACACTGTCACAGAACAGTGCAATGTACTATCTTTATTTTATTACAACTAATACAGAGTCCATAATCTAGTAAAAGAAAGTTTGGGTCTGATAAATAAAAGAATAAGAGATGAGTAGAGAAAGAGTGTTAAAAATTTTAGAGATTTTTATATTCTTTGGCAATTGTGGTTGTAGATCTGTTCTACTCAAACTAACCCCGCATGAAAATGAGATTGGCCTCATGCATACCCTAGCTTGACTTGAAATGGATGTCCATCAGACTCCCATTTGTAGATCGATGATAGGAAAGTATTTGGATATGCTGCTAAACCAGTTTTGCAGTCACAGCCTGGGCCAAGATCTGGACTTATTTTCCAGTTTCCTGTATGAGAAACTCTATACTATGTGAAAAATAGAGCAGACACCTGCTTCCGTACAAGTTACGTGAAAGTTCTGCTGGGCTTATGTGAAAAACAAAGTGTTCAGTACTTCATCCTGGACCAGTCTAAAGGCTGTGCTTTCGTGTCGTATTGCACAGTAGGAATGATAATCCAGCCACATAATTTTTGAATGCTGTTTCATTTTCCACCTGCCTTAAATCTACTTTGCTGCACACCAGCATCTCAGCAAATGCCAATTCCCAAGAGCTGTGTCTGCCAGTTTCCTGCCATAACCACCAAACCACACATGAACGATCCTCAGTACATGATGCATTCATTTGGCCTTCAAAACACAGCCCTGTTGCACTGGATCATTTTTAGACAAAGTCTTTCAAGTCACAAAGAAACAAAGACAAATTTGTAATGAAGACAACTATACAGTGTCCTGTTTCAATCTTATGGGCCAATGAGGAGTATATTATTCCTATCCAGAGGAACAAGGGAATGACATTTTCTTTGGTTTTGCAAATGAAGAGTTCATTGCACTGGAAGGGCAGGAGGGAAAAAACCTCTGATAAGACTCTTTAAACATCTTTATCTTACAGTTTAGGTTTTCTTCTTGCTTTGAAAACCTGTTATTTTAAATTGCCAAACTTCTCAGACTAGCTACGGTCGTTCCAAAATGTTATATTCATAGTTCTACACAGGCACCTGGTCCTTGAAAGGGGGAGGCTATGGTATGCGGCCTGCAGCTTTCCCCAGTTACAGATTTCAGGCAGGAGGGCAGGTATTTCAACGAGGCTGAGGCAGCATAGCTGATTCTGAAAGAACTGAGTCAACAGCAGGAAAGATTTTGCATGCCCAGAGTGGATTTGGACAATTGCTGTACCAGCAATGTATATGGAGTACCTCACAGTTGAAATATTTTGCTCTAACAGTATTATTTTTTTTCTCCTTGTCTTAATAACAATTTTCTCCCTGCAGCTGTTTGCACTGCAGAATGCAATGTTAATGGAACTTAATCTAAACAACCAGTAAAAATCTGAATAATGAAAATGATTGGGGCTTCTGGAAGGAAAAATAGTTTTAAGATAAATTCACATGTTTAATGTATTTGCTTCTTTATGTTTTATTTCCATATCAAATCTCTTATTTTTCCATTTTACTCTGCAACAGAACACGGGGAAAATTTGTTCTGTTAATCTGAATACCCTCAGTTCATGAGTTCCTGAACTTTAGTTGCTAGGAGTATCAAAATCTAAAAGCCAAGCTGAAAGGCAGCCCATTTCTGTAGTGGTCAGACCAAAACCCTTGATCTCAAACTGAAAATGTTTGAAATCCAAGAACCAAATCCTGGCCCAAGCTTCACAGCTTTAGTCCATCTCTCATAGTGACACTAACATTCTGCTTTTACCCAGAGGGTGATACCAAGAAACCACTTGTAATGTCATTAATCCCAAGATGTGTTTGTAGTCGTAAAAAAAGCTCAATGCTGCTGGAGGTAAATAGAAGATATCACAAGGAATATTCTGGGAGACTTTGTGTTTTTTGCTAGACTGGTCTCTAAGGCTCAGCTGCTCACCTCAGCTCCAGGCAGAGGCTGCATATCTGCTTCCTAGCAGAGAAGGAACATGCTGCACTAACTTGCTGCTGAGTGAAGAAAGTGGTTAAATTCAGCTGTGTCTGCATTGCCATGTCTGTACTATGTGCTTGCTGTTGAACTGGACAGCTATCATGGAAAGACCACTGATTTTTCTTCCCATGTTCTTTAACTGTAGTCACATGTGGCCAAGCTAAACCCCCGCAGTGCAACTGTTTTTTCCTATTTACACATGTTACTAAGAAACATCAGCTAAGGATATGTTATTACAAGTTTGTGAATGACCCCATTCTTGGCACAGAGCCAAGCCAAACATTTTAGTTCATTTAAAAAAGCAAAATGTGATAGAGTCAGTAGTTATGATTGACAAGGAGAGGTGGAGTGCTACAATGAAACAGAGAGACGGGAAATTCCAATAATCCAAATTAATAAGCATAGTCATCAATTCCATCAGTGGGATTATAAAACAGAAATGCCATTCTTTGTTTAACCAGGAAAGGACACAGAAGACGAACCATGAAAAAAAAAGACTGATTCACTGATCAAGGCACCCTGATATGATAAAGATGTTAACACTGAGATTTTTTTAAAAATCTTGTTTTTAGTAGATTCATTAAGCTTCAAATCTATAATAAAAAAGAATTTAAAAAGTAAAATTAAACCCCATAAATATAATTTAAATAGCAATGAAACAAAGAGCGGTAAAAAATGATGTGATGGTCTTATGAAATAGATAAAGAAGAATCTAAAATCCATTTCATTGTCTCTAAGGGCAACACAGAATGCTTCTCTTTGTCACAGCAGTACTGTTGTAACCCATTTCTTATTCTTCCTCTTCTCCTGTTTACATACGCCGGAAGAAATATGTTGCTTTGACACTCTTGTTAGAACTTAGTAACCACTAGTAACATTCTAGTAACAAAATTACCCTGTTTCTGTGGTTATTTTCTGAAGACAAACAGTAATTCAGAGATCACTATTTTCCTCTTTTTGTACTGTTTTTTCATTGTGGACTGTAAATGCTGGCATGAGACACACTGATTGCACTGGAGTAGAAATTGGAGGGGATGTTACTGGCGCGCCCACTTGTGCTATTCTGCTTGAGAGTTTGTCAGTGTTTCAATTGCAAACTGCTCCTTGCACAGATTTATAACTAGGTCATAAAAGTTCCCTCCCAGCTAAAATTTACACTTCTTTTAAGTTTTATGACACAAGCACAAAATAGAAGTTGGATTTTCTTCATGGAATATATTTAATCATAAGGCATAAAGATTTACGCACTTAAATCCCGTTCTTATTTGGGAGAGTTACACATCCAACTCCATCAGCAGGCATCAGCATAGGGTTCAAGAGGCAAATCATCACCTGGTTGTCCCTAACCTCTGTGAATCCCCCAGAACAAAGCCAGTCTGGCTCAGTGTTCTTCACTTTTGGCTGTGGCCAGATTGTTTTTGTCAGCCCTTTGACGAATATAATTTCAGTATGCTTTCTAAACTACTGGTGGAGGACAGGGAGACCCCATTTCAAATGTACCTTATGAAGCTGGAGTCAGAACAAAACAGAACAGACATTAGAGAACAAAACAAACACAACTTTTTTCCTTCCATCAGCACTAACACCCTGAATCCAAGATAATTGAAGCTAATTATGTCAATTGGCCTCACTGTCAGTTGCCAAAAACTATAGAAAGCAACAGCTGGAAAAGTGTCCACAATATCCACAGCCCAGTTTCACAGGAGGACCTCCACTGTTATGCCAGGTACAAGGTTTATTACAGACTCTGAAAAAATGACCAATCATTTGTTTAGGAGTTATATTTCATATCAGATATAGAATAGAGGCACTGTTTTCCTGTCTGTTACTATTTGTGCACAAGAACTGTACTTCAGTTCATCAGCAGTATTGACCAGCTTTGCCTGGAGCTGGCTGCAAGAGAAGCATAGGGGCTATTGTATCAGGGGCTCACTTCCTTCCGGAAGCTTTGAAACACCTATCAGTTTTACGTATCTTTCCCAAGAGTATTGACTGTTCTTCCACAGTTCTTCCTGGATTCTTGGAAGATCTTCCCATTCATCCAAAAGACAGATCTTCAGGTAGTTGTGATGAAAGCTGTGGGCTAGACAAATAAAGGACAGTGCATTTGAAATGGTGCCAAATCCATCTTAAGTGCAGGCTTTTTGCAAAAACACCTCAAAAATACTTAGGCTGTCATTTCACATTAGACTTTTTCTAATACTGTTGCTATTTTACCAATCTGGTTTTCAGGGATTTAGTTCTTTTTGTAGACACAGCCATACTGTATTTCCTTGTCCAATAACTAGGACCATGTGAAATACTCTCTGTCAAATCCCAAACCACCAAGCAGTGTCTTGGTTTCAGCTTTCATTATGAACTCAAAATTCAGACCAGGATGGTCTATTGAGAAAATGGTTTGTTAAAGTTCGCAAACCTTGCAAACAGACTTTAGGCCTAATTTGATTAACACCACTTCTAATGGTTGGAGGCATGTTTGAAAACCAGGCTGAAGATGGCTCCTCATGATGCATTTCCCAGGTCTTTGGCTAAGCCAACTAGAAAAACCAAGCCCCCACTTAGCCACTGCTTCTGAACAAAATTTGTAGTGGAGTCTGGCACTTTTTACCTCTCAGGTGGTTAACCTATGTTGGAACACAACATTGAAAGGGCCATTTCAAATTATTATGAAAACTGCCTCATTCTCCGTGCAGGCTTGGAACTGGCTAATCAGACCTGCATGTATATAGTGTTCAGGATTCTTGGTCTTCATCCAAAGGTATGCAGAACTCAAGGTTTTAAGTTACTCAGTTTGTTATACATTCAGAACAGAATGACAATTTCAACTCATAAATAAGGTAATTAGAAAAGAAAGCCCTGCTTCACCCTCAGTTTTAACTCTCTGAAGTGGCTCTTGCCACTACAGCATTCAGTGTACAGGGGTGTGTAATCATGACAGAGACATTTAGCTTTTGAGTTTTTGTCTTTCGTTGTGTTATATTCCTGAAAGACTGTTTTATCATCAGATGAAAGCATTGGAATTGAAATATTGCAATGTGGCTTACATTAGTGATAGTAATAGTCTGCTCCAAAATTACCCACCCAACATGCCTTTGAATTTGTTTGATTGATTTGACCCACCAAGGTCTCAGACATGGCTAATCTTTGTTCTCTGGCAGATTGTCTTCATTAGAACATTTCAGGGTTCTCCAGAAGCAGCATTCTGCTGGAATAGTGTCCTTTCACAGTATGCAGAACCTATGGAGAGTAGGTTCATTACCTCACGCTTAAATCAGTATTGGGGTTTTTGTGGTTTGTGTTTTTTGGTTTTTTCCCTATGAATGCTAGCTTCAAAGCTCGGGTTCCTCATGCCCATACTAAAAGAGACACCAAAATAGGCAGATTGTACATAAAGGGAAACCCTGTGTCTGGGAGAGGCACTAAATCAACTATAGATTGTGTCACTGTTGAAGCTAATTCTGGATAGCAACTATGAATGAGACTGACTAATGCTGCAGACTATCACATCTCACCCTAGCTAGTGTGACAGCACATGCTAGGCACCCCATATAAAAATAAGACATTTCTTAAAAAGTGTTAGAAACTGGTATGAGGTGACCTATTTGATTTGAAGTGTGGAGTTATCAAATAAAACAGCCATCTGTCAGATCAGGTGTATCCATGGAGCAGCAGTCACTTTGAAGGCTGCTGTGGGTTTGTAAACTGTCCATTTAAAATATTTTCTCCCTTTCTCTTGCAATACCTTAGTTTATCTCTATATTTAGATGTCCACCTTTCCATGCTTGATGTTCTGATTATTTCACTACATACACATAAGAGAGGTATTTTTTTGTGTGTGTGACTTAGAGGCTGAGCTATTTCCATCTCAATGAACAGGGGCAGAAAGAAAGGGGAGATGCATTTAAAAAGGGAGTAGAAGATTTCATGCACATTTGTCTAACACTAAGCATCACAACATTATCTGAACTTTGGGACATACACTGAGCTTAAAAGAAAAACCTCTAAAATTGATTAAAATAAATGTTTTGATCTTGGATGTGTAAATTGATTTGTCATAATCACAGCCATAAGGTGTTCTTGAGATTAAGAAGAAAATCTCAAACTATCTGGGGAAAGGGAAAATGCTTCAGGTAGAAGAATGATGAGAAGACTGCAAGAACCAATAGGAGAAAGAAGGAAAGTGATAGTGGATGAGAAAATGGATTAACCTAGTGCTGGCTGGAAAATGAAAACAGAATAAGAATATACCTGGACAGGAGAAGGAAGAGAGGGAGGGAGCAGAGTGCTAAAGAGGAGCCTAGATCATTAGGCAGAGAAAACCAGAGCTAACCGGCGGGGTAGAGATTTGAGGGCAAACAGTTAATAACAAGGTAGGCACAAAGACTGTGTATATCCTATGTTGGAACATGGGAAAGGGAGATATGGCAACAAAGAAGGGTAGGTGGTATGAGGCAGTTGCCATAAAGCAGTGAAAATGAATAGACAAATTTGAATTGTAAACCTACAATCTAAAATGGGAGTTGAGGCTTTCTGGAGAATAAGACTAGGACTGGGAGAAGAAAAGGGACTGTGCACAAGCACCCAGAGGATTCAGACTTGTTAGGCAAGGAGAGAGATGTGCTGAGAGCAGCAACTGGAAAGGTTTCATGAGAAAGATGAAATTTGGATCCTGAGGCAGAGATTCGGATCCCTGAGGGAAGAGATTAATGAAGGCAAAGCTGTGTCAGAGAAGGTGAGACAGGAGGGGTAATGCTGACATGGCATAGACAAATAGCTGAGGAACATGGAACAGTGCATGTGCTATTTAGGTCCACTCCCAGTTTCTCTGCTGTCAGCAAAAGTCTGTTTAAATGCTAGCAGAGTGTGTGTCATCCCACTTCAGTGTTGCCAATAAAGAGGTCAGCAACCTACTGCTATAAACTACTCCATTAATTTAAATTACCTATATCTATATAGGTTGACAGTGCAGTGCTTACGAGTAGTTTCATGATGGAACTTCTGTTTTTTCACTTTCCTTTCAAAAAAGCATGAAAATAAGCAAAGAAAATTACATATTGATAGTACTATTAAAGTTTAATTTAAGCATCTGGAAATTTTTTTAATTTGCAAAGTGCTCTGGACTTTGCAATCATGGTTTTGTTTCCCTGCCCATTCCCATAAATTTGGTCTCTGATACCATCTTTAATTGCAAGTACACTGGGGAATTTTTTGTTTTGTTGGGTATTTTTTCTCCACAGGCCATTTACATACTGACCAGTTTTGGGTGTGAATCAGGAATGAGTACTGGGGCAAGATAACATCTTTAGTACTCTTTCTTAATTTCTTCACAAACACTTGTGAGATGTACAGTGAGGTAAGGTGGCTGTAGGAAGAAAAAGAACAAATTGTATGGCTGCGCTAATTGAATTTTGCTCCACAAAGTTGGATTTTCTCCCTTTCCTGTTACCATTCAGTCCCTGTGCTTTGCCAGGCATCACACTTTTCCACAGGTGGTCACTAATTGTGTTTTTCCTCATTTCTGGGGTCCTGACAGGAGACTCTAGGGTCTGGTTTACGAAAGTGCTGAGCATTCACAGCTGCAACTGAAGTTAGTGGTACTTGTATTTTTAACACATAAAGGATTATGTAACATTATATACTTAGAAATATCCATATGACAAATTTTAAGTGAACTGAATAGTGAAGTCAACTGGCATGAAAAATACCGGGATTTAAATGTGGGGGAAGTTTGGAATTTCTCAAGTCAAAAGTAAAAAACTTTCTGTAACTTGGATCCAAACAAAGTAGGTGGAAAAGTCTTACTTAGAGGGCCCCAGCTCCAACTGAATGAATAACCATTTCGAAAGGGATATTAAGACTAAGTAGGGAGCTTACAAAGGATGGAAAAAAGAATCAACCAGCAAAGAAAGCTATGTCTTCGATGTCAGTAAGTATTCAGAGAAAGTGAGAACTGCCAGGAATCAGAGAGTTGAACTTTGAAAAGAAAATTAAAGCAAGCAGCAAGAAGTTCTTTGGCTATAGAAACAGAACAAGAGAAGAAAGGAGATGAAATTGAAATGCTCTATAAACTAAGGATAGGACAGGGGTTTGATTCTCAAAGTATAACCAAAAAAAGTGAGTAAATACCTCAGATTTCAAATATGAGTGATGATGGGAGGTTGACAGGCAGGGAGGAGGACCTGGAGAAACCAAAATGACGTGAAGCGAAATTCAAAATCCTTGCTACAATCAAGTGAGAAAAGTGGATAATCTCCGTGTCTGAAAGCTGGCACATGAAATTATATGTCACATGCAAAGTAATTTAATAATCCATAAAAAGACAATTACCAGGTAACCAACAAGAGTAAATTACACATTACTATAAACTTATATTTAATGTTTCTAGTAAAATAAAATTTTAGTGCTGCTGAAAAGAAGGAAATCTGGTTTAGAGAATCTACATAATTTCTAGGCTAACCTCCTCAATATGCAGCATTTTAGTCTACATTTTAAAGATATGGACAATTAGAAATCATGGGGGAAAGAACTAAATTACATCCAGGGTGTATCACACCAGGATAACATTATATCTGTGTTTGATATTTTATGTTTTCCACTGAAATTTTCTCCTACATTTTGTATGGATTGAGAAGAAATAGACAGGGTTTAAGGAGATGGTAAAGAGTACCAGTACAGGAATTGCTGGTACTCATAGGTGAAGGACTCCTGGCAAGAGAACATGCATAAATATTTGCAAAGATGATTTTGGTCCTTAGTTATTTGAATATTTTCATTAGTGATGCTGGCTCAGAATTAATTGTGTGCTAATAAAATCTGGTCTCGACTTGATGGAAAGCACTGTCAAAAAAAGGAGAGATCCAAATATCTTATGCAAAGAATTGTATGACACTCAGGACTGGCTTGTTTGTGAGATCATGCACATAAAGATGTAAAGCCAGAAATTTCTGCTTGAGGCTGAGAAGTCATTGATTTCCCTATGCATGAGGAAGAAAAAGGCTTGGTAATTTGGGCTACACGGTGACAATAAATGTTCATGTCATTTGAAGGAGACCAAGAAGAAGCAAATCAAACCCTTAAACTATGCCAGAGATAACTTCAGTAAAAATGGAGAAGAATTAAAACTACATTATAAGTCATGGGCAAGATCCAAGAAGGGTATACCATGTACAGTTCTGGCCCTGTACAGTAAAGAGCAATGAATTTAAACTAGACGTTTTGTCTGTCTTATGGGAGAAAATAAAAACAGCTTTTCCCACTTTTTCTGGTAGAAAAAAAGACTGAGGCAGGAAATTGTTAATCTCTATAAATACATGTGAAGAGGTGGAGCTGGTTTGAAGCAGTGAGAAATGAGAGCAGTGAGAAATGAGAGCAGTGAGAAATGAGAGCAGACAACACTGGATTTCAAGGAACCATTCTCTAAGCTAAAAAAATTTAAGGGCAAAAGAATTCACTGATAAANAGAAATGAGAGCAGTGAGAAATGAGAGCAGACAACACTGGATTTCAAGGAACCATTCTCTAAGCTAAAAAAATTTAAGGGCAAAAGAATTCACTGATAAAAAGTAGATGTATACTAGGTATTAGCCTAGGAACTGGGATGAGCTTTTTGAGCATCAGAAGTCTACTGAAAAGCTTCTGTCAGAAGAGAGATGAGCATAAGGACTGTACAACAGCTGTAGCTGTACATCCCTCCAGTGCATACTGGCTTTCCTGCTGCTTTCTCTCCCTCTGACCAGCAGCAGCCTGGATTCCTCCCTCCAAGCTCCACGCAGGTTGCTACACGTTCACTTTTAAAAGCGTTTGTTTTGCCACGTTCTTTGTGCCAGTACTTGCTGATTTTCTGAGGCCAGACATTACAAGCACATAAGTCACAGAAGAGACAAGGAATCTTGTCTTGCCAGCCCATTACAGTGTCATAAGTCTCACAGATGTTCAAATATATTGGTTTTGAAATGAAACTCTCACTATGTGGTTGAATTATTGCTTCTAGTGAAGGACCTGCTTCCATCCTATCTGACCTCCCTTTATTGTTTGGTGGTGTTTTCATGGTTGTTTGCATGTACTGGCGTATCTTATTTCCGGTGATGGCTAAAGCTCTGCATTTCCAAATACCGGGCTTGGTTCCATTTCTTGTAACACATGGACTTTCTGCTTTTGTCTCATAGCAATATTCTTGTTTTTCTCTACCTCTTGCATTTTGCCTACAAAAATGGGCTGGTAAGGTATCCCTAACTCAATATTTCATTTCTGAGGATGGTCAAGGCCAGATGTCTGAAGAAGGCTGTGGGAAGAGGGAAATGTAAAATACTCTTCAGGCTCCAAGAATTTGTGGCTCAGGTAATTCCTGAGCCAGAGATGGGGCCTTTGTTTTTAATAGCTGTGATGGATTTTTCTTCTGTGAATTCATTCATGAATTTTTAAATCCAAGTTAACCTGTGATATCCCACAACATCCTGTGGCAAGGGGTTAGCTGGATTTAATGTGACTTAAGCAAGTTAAAAGCTACCTTTTTATTTGTTTGAAAAATGCTTCCCACTTTTCATTTGATGCCCTCTGGTTTGTATACCAGAAGTAGAGTGTAGTTGTTTCCTATTTATTGTGCTTATACCACTTGTGATTTTACAGGCATCTATCCTAATGTCTCCTAGGCTGAAGGGTCTTAATGTATTTAATCATTCCGTAGATGGAAGCCAGTAGACAGCTTCTGTCAGCCTTGGTATCCTGCTCTGTATGTTTACCAAATTTACTAACTATTTGGGCATAGTTGACAGTAGTTCCCCCTGTGGCAATTTGTACTGGGATTTCATATGCAGCCAGAATTGAAAGGTGAAGTCATGGCATCCTTTAATTCCAAGGAGCTCATTCAGATGGTGTTTTGGTTTTGAGCCTTTAATGTGGCTCTGTCCAGTGCTCAGAGCAATGCTCTGAGCTGGCAGCTTTGCAGACTTCTTCAAGATGTGTAACATTGTCCCTGTTCCTCCTGTACTATTTCTGCCACTCCCATTTTATTGTCAGTATGCATACAGCCTCTCTAGGGTCCTCTGCAGATCTTTTCACCTCGTCTTGAGTGGCCCCAACTCAAGAATAATAAACATAGCTCTAAAAAGTAAATATCTTCTGCTGTACAACTTCAAATGCCAACTGGTCAGAGTCTGTCCAGTTTACCTCTCCTCCACCTTCCTAATCAGGCTGCTTGACAGCTCCTGCTATCACTTCCTACCTATTTCTCTGTATTTCTATTCCCAAAGCCACAGGGTGTCTCTTCCTCTGTCTCCTGACCTTGTATCTCCTACCTATGCTAAATTCTCTGGCATAGCCATCATAGCTATTTCCCCAAAGCAGCTTTCTTTGAGCTGAGCATCTTTGAAAAACATTCCAAAAGAGGGAATCTAGACGTAATCATGTTGTCAGCCCAAGAGCCAGAGCTTATACCCACAGCTCCACCCAACTTACCATTGTGCAGGGAAGAGCAGGCATGGGATGGAGCAGGCAGTCGTCTGGTATCTGCATGCACAAGAGAGAACTTCAGCCTGCCCAAAACCTTTGGTCCTGTCAGCTTCTTATCCCCATGCCACCACTGAAGCAGACTGAATGTCCTCGTTTCAAGGGCCTGTCAGAGAAGGAGAGAAAGCTTCCAGGAAAGAAGAAAAACTGCAGGAAAAGGAACGAAAAAGTTTAATTGCCTCTTTCCCTCCTCTTCCTTGCAATCGTCCTGAAGCCATACAGGTGAGGTACCCCCATCTCAAAGGTGCTGCGTTCTCTGCCCCTCAGACTAAGGCACTTCAGGATATTCTTACTCTTTTTCCAGTTCCATTTGGGACCTGGTATCTTTGTATGTTAATTGTCTAAGGCAGAACTTGGAGGAAGCAAGAGCCAGAAAACCAAAGGGCCATGCATGTAATCAGTGGATTTCCCCTTTCATCTCCTGGTCTAGACATGGCTTTTGTCTCTCTCTTTCTCGAGTCTGACCAGTATCTCTCAGAGATCAGATGGTGTCTGGCTTCCTCTTGTCTGCATTCAGATAAATTAAACTCCTGGTACTTCCTTGGGAATTGGTTGTGACTGTTATCCTGTAATTCACTGAATATCCAGTTTTTGTTACCTTTGGCTACTGCAATAAGATTGTAATTGAACACGGTAAGCTACACACTTGGTGTTCCTCAGTCTGTCTAGTTAGTAACAGGTTTAGTTCTTGTCAGAAAACTTGAGTAGCTACATTTGTGACAATAAAATTGAGATTAAAGATAAATGTCCAATGTGATGGCAAATAGCCAGGTGACAGGCAATATGTTCACAATCTCAAGCCAACACCGACATCAAGGACACTGAGTCCTTTTGCCCAAAGCAATTTTTCTAGTAAACCCCTGCCTTACCGGGCTAGTAAAAATCTTTTCAGGATTTAACTGTGTAGCATCCTTACACCTTCCTTTGAAGCCTATTTCTTGATTACTAGAACACTGATTCATTTAGTACTGGGTTTTGGCTGTAATGGTTAATGTCATTCATAGAACTACTGTTAGTGACTTTATCATGGTTAGATTTTGAGCTGCACAGGGAGAATAATTTCTGGCTTTAGCAGGTTTTGTGTCTTCTTGAAATGTGTCTTTCTATGCTGAAGAATATTGAACAAGGTAATTATTCTTGTTCTTGTCTCAAACTGAGAAAAAGTCTGATTTAGTTGCATGATTTGTGCTGACCTGCTGTTAGTGGGTTGGCCATTCAGTGACACCAAGCTTTATATTCTAAAATGCTCTTGTTTACATGGCTGCATTTTTTTCTTCCTGATGATTTGCACTGAGTAAGAATTAGTGAGCTGGCAAATTAATTGTCTTATATTACTTACTTAACAGTGTTGTGTTTCCAACAGACTGGAAGTAAGCCTAATAACTTTGTTAATCTAGTACATTCATAGAAACCTTTTTTGGTGATGGGTTAAATAAATGTAAAAGACACTTTCACTTATCATTTGCTTGCTACCAGTCTAAATCTTTGCCGAGGCCAAAACTGGCATCTGTGCGAACCGTTTGCTACATTATTCCCATGGCCTACTCATGCCTAACTGCCCCAAACCACAAATCATTTGCTCATTCTTGTTCAAGGATCAGCCTAGCCCTCTGGGCTTTGCAGAATCCAGCAATAAATCTAGCTCTGATGACCCAGATCTTCTGAACCCTAACCTTAAAATTGGAGTTAATAGTCCAGAGACCCCTAAAAGCAAGAGAATTAATCACAAGCCATTTGTCTCTGTTAGTCTAGCTGCTAGTACTACAGGTCATGCAGTATCCAATAATAAAACTACCTCTCTAGTCCTTGCTGTCCCAAAAGTAATCTAAACCCTAACTTCTAATGTAGCCTGAACCCCAATATCTAGTCTTCAATTAACAAAGTTTTTTTAGTCTGTTGGAAAATTAAGAGATATAATCGGTTAGACTTGATGTAGATGACATCAGAAAGTGAAAAATAATCACTTACAGTTACCTGCCATAAATTTCCATGCTAGCCCATGGATAGCAAGTCTGAATGAGTAAGGATCATTTCTGATGTTATTAAGGTTAGGAGTGCAACTGAAACTAGCTGGCAGGAATGCATAGTCTTGTGGCTGTTATAAGTTGTCAGATTACAGTTAGGAGTAGATCTGGGTGCAGAAAATGAGGAACTTAGGAATTAGATTTACAACTGAATCATTTCCTGTTCAATGAGGTGAAGAAAAGATCTGGAGCAAGAAACATGCAGGGCTAGAAACAAAGAAAAGATGTAGAGGCAGCCTGGCCAGATGCTGCCTTATTCTTTAGATCTGAAAGTACTGACCTGAAAAATCTAATCTGAAACACCCAATATTGACATTATCCTTATTCTAGTACCTACGTAGAAACAATCTTTTTCGGCCTTGCAGTGTACAGAAAAACAGTTTGTCTTCAAAACCCTAGGCCCAATCTACACTATTTCCAAGTGACCAAGAATACTGAACTACTTGCTCTTGCTAAGCTTCTACCATCTTTTTTCTGGAGGACTTGCAAAACAATAATAAAAGTACTCTCATAGTGTCTCCTGCTTGGAAACTTTCACTATTCCAAATGCTACTGTTGTCTTAATGAAAGTATACAGGCCAAAACCAGGTAAAGACTCTCCTTGTACTTTCTCTAGTATTTGAATTTTGGGCATGGCAAATCATCCATCCTGTAATAGGACCTGCTAGATAAGAGCAACCTAAAATACTCCGTCCATGCAACTCCCAATGCTAAATATAATCCATCAGTTTCCCTATGCTGGCAAGGGAAAAGGACACCTTCTCATTTGGGTTTGAATATAAGTTGTCCTGAATACTAGAATTCAGTTTAGGCTTACAAGTAACTGCAGAAAGTGAGAAAATCTATGGCTAAACTTTACCGAGAAATTCTGCTTGCCCAGAATTAACAGAATGCTTTGCTACCTGTCAGGTTCAATATTAAAAAAAAAAATAAAAAAATCTGTAAGATTATTTTTTTTCCTCCTTATAAAACATGCAGATAAATACCAGTCTCCATACAGAGGAGACTAAAGCCACACGTGCTGGAAGGCTTGCAGGCAGACTTCTTGCCACTGCAGAGGCAGTGAAAGCTGTTCAGCTATGTTTAGGTTCTCATTATCACTCTTTATATCCCTTCCAGTATGAAGAACAGCAAACAAGGAAGGAACTACCAACAAAGCACACTTCAGTTTAGCTGAGACCTTGCACCTTGGAAGCTGGGAACTGAGACAATAAGGGAAAGGTGGATGCAGTGTTGACTTTTTTTGGAGAAAAAGCCTATGGATTTGAGATGTCTTGAACCTCTCTTTTCTGAGGGGGAGCACAGCTCCAGGGAGTCCTTTCTAAAAATGAATTTGTGTATCAGTGACACTCTGATCAAGCAAATCAGCTGACTTCATCTAGCAGCAGAGGCATAGGCACTCCTTGGTCTGCCACAGTGCTGGCCGTGGGTGATCATGGACGACACTGCAGGTGCAGCTTGTTCTTAGTCAAAGGAAGCCTACTTTTAATTGAATCACACATACGATGCTGGGAACAGCTCCAGAGAAAACCAAATATTTTATAAATTGGGTTTGCTTAAAAAAATTTTGCTGTCCTCTGTATCCTCTTCAGTACTGACTCCCATTTTGTCCACTACTGTTTAACTTGTTCATCAATGACTTGGATGAAGGGGCAGATGCCTCCTCAGCAGATTCAGTGATGACCCAAAACTGGAACAACTGGCTGATATCAGAGAGGGTTGTGCTGACATTCATCAAGACCTGGACAGGCTGGAGAGCTGGGCAGAGAAATCTAACGAAGTTCAGCAAAGGACCATGCAGGGTCCTGCTCCTGGGGAAGAATAACCCCTTGCACCAGTACAGGCTGGAGGCCAAACCACTGGAAAGCAGCTCTGCGGAGAAGGACCTGTGGGTCCTGGTGGACAACACGCTGTCCATGAGCCAGCAGTGCCCTTGTGGCCAAGAAGGCAAAAGATATTCTCGGGTGCATTAGGAAGAGCAGTGCCAGGGGGTGGAGTGAGGTGATCCTGACCCTCTACTCAGTCCTGATGAGGTCACATCCGGAGTTCTGTGTCCAGTTCTGGGCTCCTCAGGATAAGAGAGACATGGAGCTCCTGCAGTGAATCCAGCAGAAGGGTATGAATATTAAGGGACTGGAGCATCTCACTTACAAGGAAAGGCTGAGGAATCTGGGCCTGCTCAGCCTCAAGAAAAGATGATTGAGAGGGAAACTTATCAATGTCTATCAGTGCCTGAAGTGGGGGTGTCAAGAGGATGGATTCAGGGTTCTTCTTGGTAGTGCCAAGCAATAGGACAAGAGGCAGCGGGTAAAAACTGACACACAGGAAATTCCACCAGAACATGAGGGAGATCTTTACTGTGCAGTGAACATGCACTGGAACAGATTGCCCAGAGAAGTTGTGGAATCCTCCTCACTGGAGATACTAAAGAACCATCTAGACACACGCCTGTGCTCTAGGATGATGACCCTACTTGAGCAGGAAGTTTGGACTAGATGACCCACTGTGGTCCCTTCCAACCTCACCCTGTGATTCTGTAATTCTTTGGTGAGTGCAATTCTTGCTGTGGGCTTCAGGCCTCTCCTTTAGGGTGGGGTTTAGGCTATGAAAACTGTGATGTTGGATTTGAATCTTACAGCCACTAAGAGAGTAAAATGTTGCACGAAATTAGTAGGAGAAAAGAATTTATGACAAATTTCTTATGCCTCATCAGATGGGACTAGATTAAAACAGACAACCTGCAATGCATGTGAACCATAAAATTAATCACAAACTATCTGACCTGGAGGCTGCTTACCTCGTGTTGATCCTGTTAGCTAGTTCCCAGAAGAAAGTCCCTGAAACTCTAGACTTCTTCTTCCCCATCTTACTTCTGCTCCAAAAGACAGGTTCTTGAAGTGCTGGAATTACTCATTACCCTTTTTTGTTGTTGTTGTTGTTGTTATTTTCCTGCTAGTTGTGATCTTTGTCTTACTTGTTATGACTTTCAGGACAGGAGCATAAAACTATTTAGAGACTTTCTTCTCCTCAGCTTCAACCTTGAAAGGGAGGTTTGCCTCCTTGCAGAAAGAAAATTTAATATAATTTCAGTCAAATGAACACATGATTGGCACAACCTGTGAGATCCTAGAGTAATATTTTTCCTTCTTTTCTGAAAGTAATTCTATCAATATACCTAACCATATGTCCTGACACAGAAATCACAAGCCATTAGAGAAAAAAGGAGTTAGTTGTGAATTAATTCTTCCTTCTAATTACATCACTCCATCTTTATCATAGCAAGACTTTCAAGACTGAGAAATGAACCTCACTTTATATTTCTTCTTTTCTTGTCCTACAAATCCTAAGCCCCTGAAAGAGGGGCTCAAAAGAAGTTATTTGAAAATCCAAGGTTTTATATTAAGAACTAGCTCTATCAGTTTTCTTTTCTTTAAGAGTGTTTCTAACTATACTATTCATGCTGAGCTCAGTCAAAGGCTAGGCAGAAAACTCAATCATACATCCTTTCTCCACAGTAATGACTGCTTTCTTTATCTTTCTTTACAAGCACCTGTGAGACTGGGGCTTGTGTTTCATTCTAGCTTTCCTTGTACTAAATTGCAACCCTTGAGCTGACCCAAACCCTAGCCTGAAGGCAGTAATCCAAAACAGTTTACAATGCAAGTATATTGTATTTTACATGGCAAACTCACATTTTTAAGCTGTATCCTTCATCTGGTTTTTTGAAAATCCAAGATTCAAGAAGGAAAGCAGATCCTTGCTTCTTAATCCTAACTCTTGCCAGAAATACACTGGCAAGGCTGCTACTCTGTGTCTTGTCCCTAGGCATCCCCACAAGTGCTTGGGCAAAGCAGCAGGAGAGCAGCTGAGAGGAGATAAAGTTTACTAAAGCAATCCATAGGCACATGTCTGGCTAAGTAGAAATTTCTGCCAGGGCTGATTCTTATAAGGAGAAACACGTAACTGGCTGCTGCAGCTGCTCCTTGAGCATGCAGTAGGGAGTAAAGATATCCCTCCTAGCTAGTTCCTAGTTTGATCTGTTGTCGTGGGAGACCATTTTTTCAGGCAGTTACAAATTAATTTCTTCTCCAGAGCACACCATCTTATTCTTGTTATTGTCCTTTGCTATAAGATGCCCAGACACACCTCTATTTCCCCTGTCCTCTGGCAGCAGGAAGTGTGGAAACCCACTGGGCACTCCCTGGAGGTCTGGCTTTGAGATTTAGGTCTGCAAAGTTCACAGGTTGTCACAGCCAAGGCGTTTTTTTGTCTCTGTATCTCAGGTGTCAGTGTGGCATGAGGGGTGCCCAGAGGCTGCAATAACACATTATCCTCTTATTCTAAAGCAGATTCAACCAAACTTTTCCTTTCTTTTTAGAAAGCTGAAGATCTTTTACCTAATTTGATACTGAGTATTGGCTTATTGAATAAAAATGTCAAAGAACCATACAATGCCCAGTCATAAGTAAATTAGGCGTTTCTGTTCTGGAAAGGAGAAAGTGTAGGAACAGTATGATAAGGATTTATAAAATCTTTGGCAGAATGGAAAGGATCAATAGTGATCATTTATTCATTGTTTCATTCAATACAAACCTAGAGTATTCAAAAGAAATCAGAAAGAGGCATGTTTCAGAATGCTGAAAGGAGTTGGTTCTTTTCACATTGGGTAACTAAGGCACATAATCCTTTGCTGGATGACCTGTGGATACTGTTTACATGTGCTCAAGATGAGGTGAGATCATGAAAAAGAAATTCACGGCTGAATATTGAGGGTGTTTTATTAGGCTTACTTGGTTTGATACTGTAGGCATCTCCCTATGACCATTCTCAGAGCCATGAGGACAGCTGGTTTGATCTTCTAAGGCTAATTCATGTTCCTAAGTCCAAGCTCTACACATCTTCATCAACTGTGGTCACTGATCTGAAACAGCCAAAGATCCAGCCATAGCCACAAGCCACTTTCACATGTCCTGTCAAATCAATTTCCTTACCAAGCCGAGCTCACAGTCAAGGAGCAAATCAAACTGGCCAGTCTCACATCCTAATCCTGCGCCTAATGCGTCCCTTGAACCCGGGTCACTAGTTACAATTTACTTTTCTTTGAAAGACATGCAATAAAGGATTGTGTTGCTGTGCGTCTTTATGGAGTGGAGCTGAAGCTTGAGCCCAAAAAAGCCTCTCTCATGGAAAAGCTCCTTGGGAATTCTCAGGCAGGGGGATCAGCTAGGACACCTACACACACCACGCGGCGAGCTCAGCTAGGAGAAGAGAATGCCCTGACCTCGGGTCAGTTCCAGCCAGGTTTACCGCATGAGCCAAAGGGAGCCAAGACCAAGGAGGGAACCCCGCCCCCCATCTCCCCTCAAGAGGGGGAGCCCCGCCCCTCATCTCCTCTGAAGAGGGGGAACCCCGCCCCTCATCTCCTCTCAAGAGGGGAACCCTGCCCCCATCTCCCCTCAAGTGCAGGCTCTGGGGGCGGGGCAACGGGCGGGCCAGGGCATTGACCTGCAGCCAATGGGGACGCACCGAGGGGGTAGAAACCACAGGGCAAGGCCTTTGAGGGGGAGAAGGGATTGGGCCAAACCATTTCTCCAGAGTCATTGGAAGTATCCCCTCGGGCAGGAGAGGTAATTGGGTTCTGCCTTGCCAAGGCCAGACCCTGGGTATCATATTGAGTAGCTGATGGGATTCCACAGGATTGAGCACAGCTTCTCAGACGCTATCATTTTGAAGTTTAAGCTGATACTGTAGTTTTAGCCAAAACTAAAGGGACTCAGAAATCATCTTTCACCCTTCCTTGCTCTGTTCCTGCAAGTCTTGAAGGATGTAGCAATAATGACACTTTTTTGCATCTCTACTTTTCACATGTCTAACACTCTACTGAAGCTGTAGCTTTTTAGCCCATTATCGCCCAAGCTTTCCACTAGCTCTGTGAGTCCTGCAGGATCTGGCAATGAAACAGGTCTCTTACAAATCCTAATGCTGTCACCAACCTTAATGCTAGTTTTCCCAGTCTTTAAATCCCACCACTTCCAGTGCCCTTACAATCTCTTCATCTGCTGAAAACTGTTCTTCCTGTTCAGCTGTCTGTATGCTGGGAAAGATTTGCTACACCCTGCACTTTTATTCAGTGGCTGAGAATGTTATTTTCTGCCTTTCATATTCTTTCCACACTGAGCCATGATTTTCAGTCTGGCTATGTCCTGAGTCATTGGCTTCTTTATCTTGCATCTACATACTTGTTGTGCACACTAATGGCTGTCACTGCTCTGATTTTTCCCTTGGACAGCTCCTGTGCTATTGATATTTGTATGCGTTTCCCCAGGGTTGAAGATGATCCTCTTGATATTTTCTCCTGCAAACTGAAATCACATGTCTCACCAATAATGCTGGTTTTGATTAGGGAATCTTTTTTGTCTGCAGAGTTACATGTGGATACCAGAACTCCCCATTGTGTAACTCACATATCTAACTTACACTCTTCTTAATTCCAGGTAAAATACTTTCCCAGCCTTCATCCCAAACCCAATACCTATCCACAGTATCCTTCTGCCTAAAATCATGACAATCACTATTCCTCCACTTCCCAGCCAAAGCATGGGATATGAGAAAGAGACAAATCTTTGCCTTATTAATCCTTACAGTCATTTCAGTATTCTGGATCCATTTTTCCTTTGTACTGCTTTAATGATTATGAAATTCTATTTGTCTAGAAGTCCAGCTTTCATGTTGGGGTGAGTCATATTGCTTCTCTTCAGAAATGCTGCCTTGTTCTCTTCTAAGACGTGCACCTTTCTCCGGTGTGAGCATCGCTCCCCCATCACTTCTATCCTAGCTAATAAAATGGCAGGATTTCATTATCCTCATATGAGAGAGGCTCTGTATTAGGAGAAGCCTGTTCACAGATGCTGCAAGGCAACTCCAGCTATGACTACATAATACAAACAGACTGGTGCCTCCTCCAGACTTTCTTCTCAAGCTCACACTCCATCTACGTTGCTGTATCACTAAAGAAATGTTCAAGCAATTTACACAATTATTGGTATGATTTGTGCCCTTTTCAGTTTATGTTAAGACCTCAGATAGGAGAATTTTGCTTCCAAATTCCCTGATTGTTATTTGGTTTTCATGACTATGTTCCCATGGTAAATCCAGCTCATCAGAAGCCGTTTTCAGCTATTTTATTCAGTGACAAGATACCATTTATCTGAGTTCTCCAATTCAGCCCAAGACAGTGGGGAAGGGCAAGGGGAAAAGAAAGTAAAACAGAGTGGTGAAGGGTGTATTTCCAGAATCTAGTTCTGACTCATGTTTCATTTCTGATGACATGAGATCATTGATTCAAACATCACTACACCCAATTTGTCCAAATTCAAGTAAAATTCAGACTGGCTGACTCCACCATATACTCTCTGATAAATGCATCTTTCAGTTCCTTCGAAAACAGCAATACTATAGTGATGTACTTGGCCTGGTATTTCAGGGCACTATGCTCAATTCACTGTTCCCTGAGCTGTATTTACAGAGAGAGGTTTGTTTCATGCAATCTGTGCAGAGTTCATGTAATGTGCCCTCCAATCACTCCTTCCTTCAATCAGCTCCAGCAATGTGACATTACTAAGAAGAGGTGGACATATTTTGTTTCATTTCAAACCCACTCACACACTTTTGAAATGAGGAACAGAACTCCAAAAGGATTAGATTTGTTTTTCCTTTAAAGGAGGCAAAATGCCAATTTGGGCTGCTGTAAAGAGAAGGAAGTCCTGAATTAACAATGTATGAATTCCTAACAGTGGCCAAACACTCTTCTCTCTGGCTGAGTTATGAAGAGGGATAAAATGCCATATTATCAGTGGATCCCACTTCTTACAATTGTACCCTGCAACTTCTGTAAAGCTCTCCCTTTCTTCTCATTCTCTCAGGAACCAATTCTTCTGTGGACATAAAGCATAGTCTTCATGTTTCTTCAGTTCTGAATGGAAGAAGTAATGGCATCTTGTCCTCTCTGTTAGAAGAAAGTTACTACATTCATCTGCTTTGAGAGGTCTGTTTTCAGGAGTCACTAACTCCTAGTCATTTCATTTTTGGGTAGTGGAGCAGAGCCAGGCCAGTGAAAATGAGGGAAGTGGAATAAAAGTATTATGCCCAAGTCCTGGCTGCTGTTGCTGCTGTCACTGCAGCCACTGCTGCCCAGGAATATAAACTTCTTGCAGAGTAATGGAGGATGTTTACAGCTGAAAGGAGTACAAATGCCAAAATACTCAGCTGCAGCTCTGAGCAAAGTGTTTCTGGCCGTGCCAATAGTATGAGACTTTCTTGTTAGGCTCTGAGAAAGCAGTCTCCTTCAAAAATAGGGGTTTGGTTGCTTCAGAGCAAAGCCCATCTGCATTTGTTTGTGGTGATATATATACCTTGAGTTTTGCTGTCTTCTGACACCTTGCCTTTGTGCCTTTACTGCAGCTGAATTTCAGACTGCGTGGCAAAGCCTTCTATGCAGCAGAGCAAGCCTTGGTTCCTTTTTCTTCTCTCTAAAAAGACAAATAAAAAAGCATCCACTTGCAGAACTAGGCTGCCTTTTTTTCCACAGCAAATGAAGACAAGAGATTTTGGAATAATGAAAGCCTGTGTATCTCTCCATGTGATGATTTACATGACTTATTCTTTGCAGCTGTCCAAGTTACCTCTTAAAAATGTGCATTTTTGCTATAGCTCTACTCACCACTTCCTCCCTCAGTTAAGGTCTTGCCACTGTCCAATGAAGCTGCAGTAACAGCAGTGAGGTTTGCAGGTGTGGCCTCAAATGAGGAGAGGTGAAGCTAGGTAACAGTGGGTGAGGGCAAAGCTGCTGGGATGTTGGAGCTGTCTGCTTAGACAGCTGGATATCTCCATACAGCAGTAACTCTCTGCTCCCAGCTGCTGCTGCTGCTGCCAACACAACTTCTGCGCTTCTGCTCTTATTCTTTTCTTTTTCTGCGTGGGGCTCAAAAAGCCAAGCAAGGGCTCAGAGATTCTTTTTCTGATGTGCTTATAGGTAACATAATAATTTTATACAGATTTATGGTACAATCATCATTGCAAACCTTTTGAGTGGAGAAGACATGACTCAGGACAGCTCCTTTCAGAAGACATGACATCTAGATTTTTGTTCCATTTCTTTATTCTTTCTTTCTTTCTTTTTTTTTAATAGAATAAAAACATTCCTAGGTAATAAATGAGTTGCAGAAGGTGAGACCTTGAGAAAGGAATAGCAACTATCATAAATGGATGCAATAAAAACTGAGAGGCTTGAGGTTTTTTGCTTGTTCTCCACTCTCCACTCTCACTTCCTCTGAGCTGCTTGGGTGTGCAAGAGGCAACGTAGTCAGCCTCAGTGTCCTGCAAAGTGCCCAGGATTTCGAAACTGGGGGTGAACACCCATATTTTTATGTCTTTTTTATGTCTCCTTGTTGGATCTACGTGACCATTACTGTTATTCCAACAGAAGCAGTGGAGTAAGAACAGAAAAAGGAAAGTTAACAGTTTTCCAACCCTCTCCATTTTTTCCCCCTAAGCCTAGGATTTTATAAAACTCTAACTCCAAAACACATTAAAAGCCTGAGCTGCTTACAAAACCCCTGGCTCCACAGGGTTTGCTTATCCTTAGTAATTATCACTTAATATTTGGCCCAGCACAGCTATCTTTCAGTCTTATAAGGATAAATGTATTTGTTTCACTGTTATCTGAGCTCTTTTTCACCATCAGACTGAAACCTATAGTTTATTATTTCTGGACAGAGGCCTACACACACTATATGTTACTTCTGTAGTTCTCTCACTCAGTGGGAAATGTTTTAGTATTATTATCATTAACTATTTTGCCAGACACTGTGGTCTTCCAGCTTTCACATAGATAGGGAGGGAGTGGATGTGTGGCTAAAGTGCAGCTTGAGAGATGGGAGACAGGAGTGTTTTTTTCCTTATCTGTGCCAAAATGCTTAGAGAGAAAATTCCTCTGGTAACTAGAACGGCTAAACTGCCCTTAGCCAGCTACTATCTCTTTGTACTTGCACTTCTGAAACCATCAAATTAAATGAAGCATATTGTGACCACAGGTGCATTTAGCAGCAAGGTTCAGGCTTAAATAATCCATGCAATACTTCTTTGCATCATCTTTTTTTGGTATATTTAGTACAATAGAGGGTTAGTTCGTGTTTTTAAAAGAGAAATTAAAGAATCCTCATTGCAAAGATGGTTATTTCAGTGGGTTTAGTACTTTCTCAACAGACTTTTTTTGTTGTTGTTGTTGTTTCTGCATATTTAATCTAAAGGTTTAAACTGGAGCTGTAAATAATGGAGTTTAAATGCGTAAGAGCCAATACCAATTTAATAATGCTCCAAAAGTATAAAGTAATCAATAAATGTTAAGGTCACATCTTTCAATGTCTTTTAGTTCTGTATCAGACTGGAAATGATAAGTGTTAGTTGTTTTAATACCTATGAGGCCTTTAATTATGCAATTTTTATTATATTAATATTACATAGCACAGGGTGTTAATCTGAGAAGGCAATGTCAGAGCTGGCTTAGGCGCAATACCATGGCAAGTGTATTTGCAGTAGGAAATACACTCATTTCAGACTTCTGAATCCTGCTGCGCCAACTGCTCTCCTAATTTGTCATTCTTCAACAAGCACCCAAAAGTTTGTAATTTTGTTTATGAGAGTTCCCTTAGATACTACCTGAAAACTGTGTGGGCCAGTCACTTCATCCATGCTGGTTTGTCTGTATTTTCACCAGGTATTCTCCAATGCTCAAAAGGGAAGGCATAAAGGCAAGCACCAGTGCTGTTGTAGGGGAAAAAGAGCAAGAGGAAACATTAGCAAAGAGCTGACTCCATAGAGAATCAGGGGTCCCCAGTTCCCATAGCAGTGGTCTTTCTGCGAAAGGAGGAGAGTTGAACCTATGAATCTTTCTCAGAGATTCACATCCCAAAATTTCTGTTGGATGGACTTGCAGTCCCCTGACCTCAGCCAACGTTGCTCAACTTGGAAAATCTGGCCCCTTTAGGTACAACTGGAACATATTGATTTCAGGGCTGAACCTGAGGAAATTCCAGTCTACTATACTACCCGTCCACCTGCGCTTTGGGAGACTTAACTGGACCAGGAAAAAAAATAGGGCTCATAATTTGGCAGAAAGACTTAATGCAGGTGGATGTGGATTGCCAAATGCAATAGGATGCTGATCCTTTCCACCTGCCCCAGGAGCTGCCTTTTTTTCCCCCAGCAGCAGAGGCCGTAGAGGCCGTTTCTACTCCTGCGGTGGCAAGCAAGTTAATAGTTCTCCTAATGGCCTACGTGTGATACATGCATCAAATGAAACAAGTATGAAAATGGTTCATTACCTTCCTGTGTTCCAAGGTCAGGTTTTTCAAAGGAATTCAGGTACATAAAGTTGCAGGTGGACAGCTAGTAATGTTTACAAAAGCACTCGTGTGCCAAATTCCCATGGATTTCAGTATAGGTTAGACTCCTGACGATTGAGTGTGTTTAGGCATCCAAGTCCTTTGAGAGGTGAAGTATTTTGCATTTATTGCAGTGTCCTGCAGGGTGCATAAGGATTATTACTATAGAGCAGCTTGTGTGCTGTCAGTCCAACATACTGGCTTACTCTGCAGTGACTTGTTCATCTTCCCATACCCAGTGGTATAAAATCTGTTGTAGACATCCCACTTATCTGCCATCTGGGAATCCATTCTTATTTGTGTTCTGGAAGTCTTCTCTTGAGTTCACTTTTCCTATTAAGAAGTGAAAAGTATGGGGGGGTGGTTGTGGGTAGAAGGTGGGAGGTAGAGAGAAAGACAGGCATCAGTGTCCAGCACACAGCACATTACCAGCAACCCTGCCAATTAATGTGCCAGGATTCCCTCGCTCGCACATGTTATGTTGTTTTGGTGTAACTAAATGAAAATTGCATTCAGCTGCTTCTTTCTATGGAAAAAAAACATCTTCAAAAGAGCAGATGAGCATGACCTCATTTCTCTCCTTTTTTTCCCATTACTTTAATTGTATATATTGAATTTATCATTTATCATGAAAAATTGCTTTAGTCTTTGTAATATCTGCAGAACACTATTATGGCAAACACTAGTGCATCTGCTGATGCAGGTTTTGCTCTCCCCATTCTTTATTGCATTTCATATCCACAAATTTCAAACCTGTGCTACTAGAGCTATACCATTAAACCCACTGATTTCACTGGGAAGAGCAGGTGCTCAGTGACACGGCAAATCCGGCCATTTTTGTTTAGGTGTCTAAGTATGCCTTCACTAGCTTAGACATTTGGGCTCAATGCTTTTGCTCTTGGAGCATTAATCTTGCATCTCAAGTGTACACTAAAATTCCAGTTTGCTTCCTCTGTCTCAGTCTGTTAAAAATTTGGTTTCATGTTTTTATTAATACCATTCAGCAGAGGGTTTTTTCTTTGTTTCACCACACTGTCAACCCCCTGCTTGCTCACTGGTAATCCCAGAATGATCAACAAGTAATGTCCCACATACACATATAATTTTTATTGTTAGAAGGTAAATGTAACCCTTATGCTGAGGCCAAGACTTGTAATTTCTTTGCATGCCAGGTTTGTGTGATTAACACTGAGGCTAATTTATTCTGTGAGTGGCTCTGCTTAATCCTGTGACTGTCTGTGTGCAGTGCATGCATATCATCCCCGAATGCCTTGGTACACATGTTAACAATGGGAAAAGTACTTGGTGGAAGAATGTAACTTTCAAACTCAGCTGCTGCAGTTGGCACAGACAGTTCCTCCCTTCATCCACAATTTGTCTTACTTGATCTTGTGACTGCCTGTGGAAATGCCCCAATTTGTTTTTCTTGCATTTTTCACCTGCAGGACTTTAAATTAGAGACAGGAAAGGCATTTCAGCAGTATTGAAATAAATGTTTTTCTAATTGAATGCTTTACTTTTTAAAAAAAAAAAACAACAAAAAACTGAATTTTTCCAAGCATTGGTTTAAAGACAAAAATACTCTAGTTGGGAAAAGGAAGGAGGTAGGAAACTGCAAAGTTCCACATGCTGAGTTATTTTTAATCCTATTTTTAGGAGAGAAAAGACAGTTTGCTTCCCTTCAAACAAGCTGTCAGTTCACTCTCCAAAGCAAGTGAAAGTCTTTCTGAGAGCCACAGAGATACTCGGGTATCTGCCAGGGACAAGGACATTCATGACAAAGTTCAGTACCTGGTTTTACTTCCTGCCTTTTTCTCTTCCACTCAGTAGTATCACCACACCCCAAGGGCCAAATGCCATTTGTGAATTCAGAGTCAAGAAGCATATTCCGGACTGGGCCTGCAAATCATTTTTAGCCACTCCTCACGGTACCAGCAGTTCCTTCTCAGATCTCATTTGTAAGAGAATAAGCTCAGCAACAAGACCTTGCAAGACAATATTTTAGAAACATCTTAAATTTGTGTGTGTGTGTGTTTGTGTTTAGGCCAGTTTTTGTGATAATTTTTTTATATCCACCTATATCTGTCTATATCTATTTATATCCATAATCTATATCTATATCATATGTATATATATATCATCTAGCATCTATCATCTAGCATCTATATCTACATAAAGCACATTATATATATACTTTAAAAATTAAGCATGGTCTACTCTGGTTTGCTTAAATCCCAGAAAACCCTAGGCAGAACAGAACCCAGGCTAGAGACAGTGAGAACATTCCCAGAAGCACTCAGCCCTATCCTGCAGCTCCCATTCAAATGTATCCAGTTCCAGAGGCACCATCTCTAACAGAGCATGCATAAATCCTTACAGTGTTTTGAATCACCCTTATATTGTACCTTTTGTCAGATTTATTGAGATTCTTGAAAAGAAATGAGTATTTTGTAGTATGTTTGGTAACTAATAATTATCAGGGAATTTATTAAAGAATAAATCAGGTTTTGACAAGGAATCAGCCAGAATCATAAGTAAAGCTTATAGCTGATTTTTTTTTTTTTAATGAATAGGTAGTTTACTTCAAATATATAAATGTTCACATGTAATGTATTCAGAAGACTTTAAGTTTTTTTCCCAAAAGATGTGTAAGTTCCTAAGTTCCTGTAACCTCAGTGAGGTTTGTTGGATTTTCATCACAAAAACCCCAAAGAAAACTTAAAGATTCGTGCTTCTAAGTCACTTCTGCTGCTTTACAAACATTACATTACATTCCAAGCAGCTCAGTCCTTACTTTAAGCACAAAAGCTGATATTTTCACCTGAAAAAAGGTGTTCTGTTCTCTTGCTGGTCTCTTCCTTGCTTCCTCTTATGTTTTTGAATCACAACAGAATAGCTTTACAGTGGCCAGTAAGCTACTATTTTAAAACAATCTAAAACAACAACTCATGTAAATTTACCTCAAGCTATAGAGAAGAAAGCAGGAGCTTACATTAGAGCAAATGTAAACATGCATTTAGTGTTTGCATGTATTTAAGCTATTTACACACTTCTTCCTCATTCCTATGTGCAAACTAGGAGAATGTTAAAATGTGCTGAAAGCTGTGGAAATATAATTGAAAGAATACTTGCAGATTTATTGGAAAAAAACTCTACCACTTTTCCTAACGTTTCCATCCCTGGCTCTAGAAAGTCTGCCAGGTCAATCCTCTTTTTAAGTCAGTGGGAGTTTGCCACTAATTTCAGTGACAATACGTTTTGGTTCTTTTACTGTAAATCCTCTTTTAAGAGAATCTTACTGATCAGTAATGACTCACTCAGGAGCAGATCTGATGAGCAGTTTGAAAAAGCCCCTTTCTGTATTTAGCACTGCTTGAAATTTATTATTTAAAAATTCATGTTATGAACTACCTCAGGAAATACAACTGAAAAGTTTCCTTTTTTTCCTTGAACCCAGCCTCTTCCTCTCTTTACCCAGCTCCTTCTCCTGAAAAAAAAAAAAAAAAAAAAAAAAAAAAAAAAAAAAAGGAAAAAAAAAAAAAACCACAAAAATTTTGTNNNNAAAAAAGTGGAATATACAATAATGCCAGTAATTATGTGTTATGTGATTTTTATTGCTTTGCAATTTATTACAAATGTTTTTGTGGGTGGTACAAAGTATTTGAACAGGTTTTAAAACTAGTTAGAAATTTATTAAATATTTGTGATTGTTATTACAGGTTGTGTTTTATGACCTAAAGTTGATTTATATGTACAAAAACTGAAAGGCAGTGCAATGTTACTCCTCCAGTGTTCTCCTTTGGTAATGCTCTACAGTGCACAGTGAGCCTTGCCAAGCTAAAGAGGCTCTACATATGCTGAAGACCAAAAAGTGACCATTACTGAAGTGGAAAGCAGAATATTCTGCATATCCTGTTGCTTCCACTAACTTAGGAAAGGTTTCTAGATGGTATTTACAAAGAGCTTTTTGTAAACTTCAGGAAACTTGAACTTTAGATGTTGGATTAAGATTTTGCTAAACTAAATGTTGAAGATCACTTGAAATGCACATATATAGAAATACTTTCCAAAGGAGTAAAATAATTGCTGTTATGATGTGTGTATGATTAAAAATCTATATGATTGATTCAAGGAAAGGCACAAGGCACATCATGTGTAACAGCTAGACCATAAGGTTACCCAGATTATTTCATGATGCACACATTTTTAACTGTGCAGTAATGATTAACAGTCCAAAAAAGGACACATGGATGTATTTTCCCAGCAGATGTCCTGATATTTAGCTGACTTTCTCAAAAGTGCTGGTAGACCTTCCATATTATATCCCTCTTCAAATGCAGATCATAACATCAACCACACTATGCAAGGATTCCCCACACGTCTTCTCTCTTCATTTGTTTTATTTTCCCTGTTGGTTGCCCATCAGAAATTGTTCCCATCCTGACTGGTTTGAGATAATAATGAACAGCAACTAACCTCAGAAAATCTTAAATCTGAACAGGATGTTTTCAAATAAATAAGAAACATGCTTCTGCCTTGAAAATAAAATTAAAAAAAAAAAAAAAAGGAAAAAGAAGAGGAAATTCAAATGCAATGGTTGTTTGTATACATAAAGGCTTTTCCTTCTTTCCCCCAAGTTGCTAGAAAACTATAGATTGCTGATAAATTTAGAATTGGATATTTGTTCCTCCTTACTTTATGATGGAAAATCTTGAAGAAAAAGAGCATAAGTTTTGCAAGGACTGAGGTGGCTTCATCTTTTCTCTACAAGCCTGGCATATCAGAGTTTATAGACCAGTATCTTGCTGGCCCAGAAGTTGGTCAGTAATTTGTCTTCATCTGTTAGAGGTAGGGGTGGTTGGAAAATGAGTCACATCTCCTTCTGCTTCTGTTGTTGAAACAGAGAGATTGCTAAACTAATGGCCTGAATGACTGTCCAGGTTTCTCAAATTGTAAGGTCACAAAGGAAGAAAAAGTATGGCTTGTGCTTTTTTAGGGCCATCTCTATGTATTTGCACTGCAGCCAGCAGCAATAGGTTTCTACTTCATTTCAGCCTTCAAAACCCGTGGGATTTTTTTCTTACATCCCTGAAGGCAATGCAAAGAATTGGTATTCCTGAGCATAGAAAGAAGTGATCCAAGTGATCCTCTGGACTAACCACAGAGGGCAAAAATCCCAACAAGTCATATATACAAATCCATGGTGGGCTGCTGAAGAATAGTCTGCGTTTTCATCCAAGTTCATTCCAGCCTTGAAAGCAAATCCTGTCTAAATCAAGCAATGATCCACATGGAAATTTTCTGCTCTTTCTCCCACCCATGACACTGCACACACAGCTCTCCCCTAAATAGCAGATGAGAGAAATATTGTATAGCTTAAGCCACCTTTGGAAAGCCTAAAAGTGTTACAGTGATGTAAAAAGAAGTGTCATGCTGAGTGACAGTAGAGGCTTTTATTTATTCATTGGCTGTTGGAGATTTTGATTGAAAATTTCTGTAAGCTCTTAATTTTTGGCACAAGTTTTAAGTCTCTGTTGAATCCATTAAAACACTAGGCTGTAGCAAAGAGGCACATCATTCCTTCTTTAGGCACTTTACTCCCATTTATATCAATGGAAATTAGATAATTCACACATCTGGTCCTTCGTCTAACTTTCTCAACTCTGTCCTTGGGGTGCTGAACTTGAGACACTGAAAAGGGCCTATTTTTAATGCTAAGAAAGTCACTTTCAGCATTCTAGGTACTGTTACAGTGAGTAAAACTTGGCATTCCAAAGTGGAGGCACCTAAAGACCCTTATTACTTTTAATCTCTTTTATACCTTTATTTGATTTCTTGTAAAGGCAGGCAAAACAATATACTGCCTCTCTAGCTATATTTTTTGTCTTCCATCTTTAATTTCACGTTAACACTGAGGTCATGGGTTCAATCACCATAGTTGGCATTCACTTTAAGAGTTGGACTCAATGAACCTTGTGAGTCAATTCCAACAGAATATTCTGTGAAATCTGTCTGTTTAACATATATTGAAAGTATACTTTTCTTAACTTTGAGGAAAGTTTTTCTCCATTATTCTTTGCTATTCCTAGATCCATTGTAAATGTTCCTTTTCATATTTATTATTCTCATTTTTCAAATTTGTCACTCAAAATACACACATGCACTTGTGCCAGTACGCATACATGTACATCCATAATTACTGTTTAGGTAATAACAAATAAAGGCTGTGCATTTTTCTTGATATAGTGAAAAACTCATAAAAATACAGTTTTTATTGTATTTATTTATTTTATTGTATTGTATTATTTTATTGTATTGTATTTATTTATTTTATTTTATTCATAATGTCCGTCATTCTTATTTTTGTAATATGTGCATTTCAGATGTATGTTTAAATTCAACACAGCTTAAAAGGCAGGCAATTGCTTTTCTCTAAAGAATTTCTTTTTCTCTAGGTAGGTGAGACACTTGCTTTTAATTTCTCTTCACAGAACATTCTTTCAAGTCTCTTGATAATTTCATTGTTTTTGCCTAGAACACTTCCAGGCAGTTAACTGGTTTCAGAAATAAATACAAAAATTCAGATGATGTCAAAACCAGCATGAAGATCCGCATGCTGATCTTACAAAATAATAAGTGCCCTAAGTGCAATCCAGAAAATGCATTTATCTGTAGGCACTCCCTTGTAGTATTTGTAGCCTGTGACTGAAACTTTAAATACAGCCAAATCAAAGTGAGATCTTCCTTTCAGCTCTGTAATTCTGGGGTTCTGCCCTGCCAATCTTTAATCACTGGGTTGTGAGCACATTGTCATACAGCTTGGAAGAGGGATCCTTATATTCAGTGACCCCCTGCCCTGTGACACTGCTCCTCATGGCAGTGCCTCACAGCAATCCTTCTCCTACAGCACTGTGTATTTGGGTCTGGTAGAATGACTTTATTTTGTGTCTTCCTGGACACACAGCTAAACATCATGTTAGCAGCTTGCTGGGTTGTCTCTGCCTCAGAAGTATGCTCAGTGGCCTTTCTTGGCAGTAGCTGTAAGAAGCCATCATGATGCGAAACTGGGGCTAAGCATGCTGATGATATTCTAGGTACTGGACTTTGTAGGGCCTTTTTAACACAGAAGACTGGAGACAAAAAGGCCGAGGATTCCTGGTAGGGACACTGCAGCTGACAGTAGCTGAACATGGGTAAGTCTGTTATGAGAGTGTGTGGAAAACAAGGATGGGCTCATCCCAGCCCTTGCACTCCCAAGAAGGGGCAATTAAGCCAGGAGTTTACCCTTTTCCAGAAGTCTATGATTTTTAAATTCTTTTAAGAATACCATGTCTGTGGTTCAGAAATTCTTCTACTTTAACTTTGATCTTTGTTTTCACATAATATTGTCCTGGTGGGGATGTTAAACTAGAAGTGTGGAAACGCTCCCCTGAAGCCCCAGATCAGTTTCCGAGAAGTGTGCATGAGCCCGGGGCAGCACGGGGTGGGACTGGCTGTCCTGCAGGGTTTCACCTTCCTGGAATGCAGCTGTAGGAGTTCTGGGGCCCTGGGGAATGCAAGAGGAGGGCATTTGCCTCAGAAATGTCTGGGTTTGAAGCAGGTGGGACCCCATGGATTGAGCCCACTCACAGCAGACTGGTGACCTTACACAATGGGACTGAGCCAGGTTGTGACAGATGGTGTCCCTGGATCTAAGACTGGGTCCTGGCTCTTACTGTGTAGTTAATTAATTGGGAGGAACATAAAAATTAACTTGGTAAATTGTGTACAGAGTATAAACCCCCTGATTTTGTAGACAGCAAATCCTGTGCTGGAGTAAAATTATAAGTATAATCAAAGTTGCTGGTAGATTTTGATGTTTTCCTCATGGCTCTTGTCAATTGATTCCCAGAAGTAAATTTGGAAGGACATTACTAAAAGACTTATGATTAGACAAGGTTTATTGGATAGGCAGGACTGATGGGATAGAGCCATTCCTGGTGCTCATACATACCTCAGTAGCATTTATCCTCAGCAAGTCCTTGTTGAAAAACCGACTCGAGGGAGTGTATCTTTCCACAGCTAACAAAATCGCCTAAGTGACGTCTCTTACAGGTAAATGTTAAAGTCTAATTTCTGAGACTATTGCCTGAAAGGTTTTACTTTGTTAAGAAGGAAAGAAAAAGAGACAGAAATATCCACTTTCTGTTAACACTGGCTGACATCACTGTGCCAGTAGGAGAAATTAGTAGATCGGGTTCCTTGCTGTGCTTTGGGGTGCAGGCAGCCACTTGGAGAAAGGCTGTGCCTATCAGAGGCAAACCATCATTTTATGTATCCAGAATGGCACAGGAAATCAGACAGCAAGGCAAGGGTGAGCACTGGCATGAAGCCTTTTCTTGCAGGCACACCCTCCATCCCAGCAGCTCAAAGGGAGTCAATTGTCCCAGTTAAACTCTCAGAGGAATGTCCTTCTCTTTGGTGAGATTCCAGATAACACACACACACACTTGAAAGCATTTTTCTATCCCAGCAATGCCAGTCTCAGGGCAAGAAACCCATCCTCTTTTGTCAGTTCTTTTGACATGTGGGTGATACGTCCCTGCCAAGATAGTCATTTACCTCCACAGTGGCTTTTTCCAGCAGGTTTCCAGGAATGAGAAGAGCAGCTGGAGGAACTGAATGCTATGCTTCATTGGTGGGGGAAACTCTCTGTACTGCAATGTTAGTACTCACTGCCTGTTGTGGTCACCAAGCACTGTCATCAAGGAGCTTTCAAGGGGCTGGTAAGGAAGTGGGATGTACTGAAGCTCTCACGCTTGAGCTATTCAAGTCCAGAAGGGTAGTGCAGGGAGCATGTTTATCATGTAAACAGTGAACTGTCTGTAAAAAGGGAAGTTTTGTGCAGTGATGGAGTTGTGGGAAATGAGAAACCACAAATTAATGAGAAACCCTACCAAGGTTAAAGTTATTTAGTGATTAGATTTGATTTCACTTTGTTTGGTCAGATTGGAAGGGGGGAAAAGACATAACACTGTGTGATAAATCTTTTACTGGCACAGATCTGAGATTATTCATAAGTGAGACTAACCCACATCAGTACCAAGAGCTTATGCTGTACCGTTCTGCCAGCCGGATGTGCCAGCTGAACAGCTGTTTCAAGGCAAATTTTCTTAAACCTTACTAGAAATTGTCTCTTCTCTGTTTACCTGTGGAAGTCCAGAAGTGTTTTCTGGTATTTATTCTTTACGGGGATTTTTGAGAAATAAATAAGTCACTAAAAATACCGCTGTAGTTATATTGTGACTAGAAGCAACCCAACTTCCCAGTCTAATTTCTTGGGACCTTCCAAGTATAGTTACTGGGTTGTGTAGAAAATCAGGAATCTCCCCTTTCATTCAGGCCATGCCTTGCCCTCAAGGTCATGCAGAAAATTACTTCTGTCCAATATCAGGATTTAATCTGATTGCTCTTTTTGGATAAGGTGATATATTTGGGGAATGTTTCTCCAGTTTCAGGAAATACTGAGAATGGTGGGATGGTAGAGGATACTTTAATTTTTAGGAGCAAAGATGAGGCACAGTTTTAAAGGTTACATACTTTTTTTTTTTTTTTTAATGTAATTTATGACAAAATGCCAATCTCTGATTATATAGAAATCAGAGTAATAACTTGTAGCCCAGGACAGTGACATTTGAGGTGAAGGAGAGGGTTTTTTACTAAGATAGGGACAATGTTATAAATTTATTTTGTGTCAGAGTTTCAACTGTTTATTAAACCTTTGCCTGCCTGAGAAGAAAGACAGGAGAAGAAAGAAAATGTCTAAATTCTAAAGCTGGTTTGGCCTGAAGAATTCAGGGCATACTTAGCTCACACATAATTGCCATGCATCCATTGCTTCTAGCATGCAGCTGGCTTGCATTTGACCAGCTCAACATATGGCAAAAAGTTGTTTGCTGCATCTCTCTTTTGGACTTGGCTCAGTTGCTTTTGTTTGTTGCAATGGAAGGTAATTTATGCAATATTGGTGTAAAAGTGAGCTTGAAAGAAATAAGAAATCTTGGGGTTGCTTCAGGAATGTTTTTCCTGCACTGTGATCATGTTTCACTTATACTTTGTGACCAAATTGTTAATTTCTTGAAGTTACTAGATCACTATGATCTGAATGTACAAAATTATTTATTAACATAGCAAAAACATGTGAGAAAGAGACAATATTCTCCTCCAGATTTCATCATATGAGAAAAAAATAGTCGTTTGGGAAATTATTGTCTCCTACACACAAGAAGTAACAGAGGGGAACTTTAAAAAGGAAGTGTCTGCACAGATTGAAAGCAAAACTTCCGAAACTATTCTGATTTCCCACAGATGAGATATGCCTACAATGCTGACAACTATCAAACTCTTCATGAAAATATTTTAACTTCCCAGGTGATACAGATGTGTGTCACTATTTCAGTGTTTCAGAGTTCACAGTGTTCCATATCTAGACGTACAGCTTTGACGTTCTGTGTTTAAGCCAAGAGAATAATTTCTGGATGTAAATGCAACTTAGGACAAGGCCAGGTCTGAGTTCAAAGAAGTCTAAGGTTTCAGTTCAGATTTGTTTACTCTGAAATCTTGCCAGACCTCTATTGTCTGTTATGTCCTCTGTGTCTTTTAACATACCAATTCAGTGATGGTGATTAATACACAGGAGCCCACAAAGAGCTTCTTGGTCATGTTTTACCACCTAATTGAAAATAAAATTGAGAGTCTTCTTTTCATGATGCTGATGGAGAAGTGGTATCCCTGGGACTCATAAAAATATTCCTATCTGTATCACATTTTACAACAATAAAACTTCTGACAGATAAAATCCATCTCCGCATTCCACCTTCTCCCAGCTAATCACGCTTATTGTGTAATGCTGCCATAGTTACTGGGTCTCATTAACGTCAAAGCTCTGATAATCCTTGTATCTAGGCCAAGAAAGAGCAAGATACTTCCTGAGATTTCTGAAAAGAAGTTCAGAAGACCCACATAAAAAATTTAGATCTGTGAAAATATATAACCATTTTTTCATAAGGCAGGTCTCTTTTAGGCTGCTTGATAGATGACTGACAAGTCACCAGTGTGGAAGCTGCAATCCTAAAGTCACACTTCTACTGATATTTCTACCATCAGGTGTTAATAATTCACCTGATATCACATTTTAAGCAGACTCAATTTCCACTGAAAATTCACAGTGCCTGAATCCAATGGCCCCACTCACCTTTGGCATTTTGCATATGGTTCCTTCATTATGGAGTGCCTGTGGGTTTTGACTCAATTATGCCCCTAAGACCTCATGCACAGAAGTGCATCGTGGTGCTGTGTATTTGGAGTGCTATTCTCAGCATGAGCAGTCTGTCAGTCAGGGCCTTTCACTCTAGTTCAAATGTTCCTGAAATCCAGAAGGGCTCTGATTTCATAGGTCTAGTAGAGGTTTCTCACAAAACCAGAGGTATTTTTGAGATACCCAGAACCACAAATTCAGCCCCCATTGAATTTCAGTTTCCCTTACAGGTCATTATTGTTTTCACCACTATATAGTGGTACTGGCCAAAATCAACCTTTTACAACTCCACTTCCTACTCATACTAGAAGAAAAAAGTTGGGGCTTTTAATTAGAGCTATTTATATTTTCAAAATGAGGAAGACATTCTGAAAAAGGAATTGTTTCTGCAGCCAATTTGGGGACCTTCTGTCTACAAAATCTGCTCTAGACACTTTCCCACCACAACTTACTTTCCATTATTAGGAACTTACACCACTGCATATTTAGCTTGGTATTTTGCCAAAAAATGTTCTTTAGGTCTCTATAGTACAAAATCTGACAGAAAGCATAACACAAGCAAAAAAAGGTACTTTTAAGTCCCTACTTTTTTCCATTTTCCCATCAGAAAAGTTTTTTTAAAATATTAGTAATATAAATCCATCTCTGTTCCAGTTTTTTGCTCGGGTTATTTATACTCTTTAAATGTGATCAGTGTAGAGAAGTCAGACGTTATTAAACCCATTCAGATAATTCTTCAATCTATTCGGGAGCTAAGTGTACCTGGCACAGGCACTGAATATTTCCATTTGTTTTCTGAGCTAGAAATAATGCTTGAAGAAAATTATTTTCTGCTGTGATAATGATGATACTACCAGATGTCCTGAGTGGAAAAGGCCGGGAAGGTTCTGATCCTGACTCTCATTCTGCTATTGTGTCTTACTTTTTTTGCCGTAAGAAAACTCATCTCAGATTCTGTCTGTGGTTTTCAGTAAGAACAGTCCTTTTCCCTCTTCCTGCACAATTTTTCAGCCAGCTTGACTGAACTACGAAAAGGTCAAATGACTTACTTGAAGGGTAAACCATGAGTCAGTAGCACAGCTAGCACTGAATCAAATCCTTTCCTGTCTTCCAGTCCAACCACTAGACAACGCACAATTGCTTTTATTGACCAGAGAGCTTTAATGAAATCAGCATTAGCTGTGGTGCTAGCATGAGTCTCTGAACAGTTTTAGTATACATTCATATGAGTCTGTGAAAATCAGACACCTTCAACCAACAATTCATAGGGTATGGGTCCCTCTCTGTGCATGCCCTGTGTCCTGTCTGTGCATTTCACTGCTTGCACACTCAAGCCATGCAGCTGTGCTCCCATCTGCCCTGGGAGCTGGTGTGTATGGTCTGGGGCTGAACTGCAACCTTCGCTCTCAATCCTCAGTTCAGCTGCCCTTTCTTTACAGTCAAAAAGAGGGGAAAGGGCCTGTTATTCTGCACTGTAGTCATATGAGATCATGGTTTGGAAAATGTTCAGAAACACTGGAAAAGATAAACTCAACAATCTATTTTGACCTTAGAGTCTACCGATGTTTGTTTTAGCTGACCTATATGCATCTGGACATATTTTGGCAGATAGATGCCTGGAAACTTTGTAGAGAGGCTGATGGAAAATACTGTAAAATAAAAGAAAATATGGCTGAAAAGGAGCTTGAGCAGGCATCCAACCTCTCCTCATCTAAAGCAAGATGGGCTTTGTCTACATTACTTTTACCAGGTGACTTAATTCCTACCTTCTAACTCTCCAGGCAATCTGTGCTGTCACTTCACAACTCAAATTATTAGGTTAAATATTCAGGGAACATTTATTGCCTGCCCTTATTGTCATGTATGTCACTTATATACATAATGTAAAGCAATCAAAAAATATAGAATGGTATGTATTACAAAATCAACAGTACAGAAGTGTCCTCAGTGAAGATTTCCTTTCTATTATTCTACATTTTGCAGTACAGAGAGCTTTCCCCCGCCTCCTTCTTTCACTGAATCATGCCCCCGGTACTGCCTTTCTCCTAATAAGACTCTCTTTGCAAAGATTTTCCAAAGGTTATTCTACACAGTTGCCTGAGTATGTGAAGAAAAGGTAATAGGAAAAAGAAATGGTTTAAAAATTATACTGAAGATTTGACTTTTTTAGTTCTTCAAAGCCAGGAAATTAATATTGAATCATCTGACTGTGCTGTGCTGTGATGTTTTAGCTCATATGGCACACAAGATAATCACTGTTCAGAGACCCTGCAGTAACTCAGCAAAATGGGATGACTGGAGGATGACGTTTCCGCTATAAATCATCAGGTCTGTAGTGTATATGTGTAATAGACAGGACTTGGGAAGTAGGGGAAAATGGGACTGTTGTGGAATGCCAGAAGGACTTTTAGCATGTTTCTTTTACTGATGGCTGGTTGGCAGCTAAAAAAAAAAAAAATATCTCTAGTATAAGGTCATCATATAAATTAAAATGGAAAGAGCTACTATTAGATCCTCTTTTCCATTCTCTGTCACTGTGGAATTGTTCCCTACAGTGTTCTTGAGTGTTTTGTCCGGTCTTCTCTGAAATAACTTAAGCAACAGGGTTTTCGTTGCTTCTCCTTGGAATCCTACCCCACACTGTAGTAGATCTCATTAATAGGAAAAGTTACTCTCAAGCATAAATCTTCTTGCTCTCCAATTCATCTCATTAATTCCACTTATATGCCCTTCTCTGGTCCTAATCAATCTCTCTGCCTCTTAAGTGTTTATATCCTCCTAAGACTTATGGAGAATTATCATAGCCCAATTAGATATCATTCAGCCAAGATATGTGCAAAGCCCATTCCCTTCATTTTCCTTCAGCCCACATCTAAGCCCTGGCTCATTTTCTCCCCTCTCTGAAGTCCCTTCAGTTTGTCATCAAGTTGCCCTCAATTTAAGTGGAAGAGAGTTCTGGTCCCTACACTGCAGCCAGAGATGTGGCGATCAGGTTTCCAGAACACCAGCGATCCCCAACTCACCACAAAGTCAGATGGAGTGGCCACAGAGACCACTCAGGAAGAGGAAAATAAAGGAGAGTAGCAGTTTGCAGGGAAAGAGCAAAGTAAAATGTCAACCAAACAGCACAAGCAGTGGCCCTGCAGGGAAAAGAGCCACAGGAAAGCTTTGCAGGAGTCCTAGGAGCTATGCCATTGCAGTGAGGCATGGCACCAATGGCTTACACTGTGGCAGCCCTGAGGAGTGCTGGTGGGGTAGAAATGCCCTTTTTTCACTCCATGCCCACCCCATGCCAGTTGTGGCAGGCAGGGCTGACATCACCACTTTGCCAGCATTGCAAACCACGCTGCACTGCCCCACGCCATGACCTCATGAGTGGCAGCAATCTGGGTGAGCGTGTGTTTCGCAGATGGACAAAGCCCACTCTGTGTACAGGTTTTTTCCATGTGGCCATAAAGTTAAGGAGTGGGAGAGGAACCTGGGCTGTATCATAGTGTCCAGGTGGTCCACTCCCTCCACTCAGCCCTGCAGACCATCGTTGTCATTCTACCCCAGAAGGCAAGCAGGCCTGGGGCAGATCCAGAATGGATTACAACATAATCCAATTCACAGGGAGGGGATTTTTGAAAGAGGATTTTTTTCTTTTCCTCTGGCTGGCTGCCAAAAATAAATAAATGCTGTAAGTATAATGTAATGTTTTTAGAGAACATGGTGATGGAAAGAGAAAGCTCGTTTCCATATCCACATTAAAGGGAGGGAGAGGGTAATTTGATTTATTTTGCAGCACTGTGCAAAGCAATCTGAGGGTATGTAAGGTATAAATGCCGGTATTTCACAGTGGAATTTCAAACACAGTTGTATGAAGAAAGCAGTGCTTCATTTCTAATCAGAACAATGTACTATGGCTGTTTGGTCTGCATTTCAGCATGAAAAAGTCTCTGCCTGAACCTTTTGTGACCTTCAGAGAGTTTTGCATAATTAGCTTGATTAAAGACACAGCACAGTTTTAGCACCAGAGACCAAAAACCACAAATTACCAAGGATCACATGTTTTGCAAAATAATACCATTCATGTGATTATTTGTTTTGCTCTCATCATTTTTGAAATATTACTCCATTGCTTTGATTTGAATTTCTGGTTGTAACAGATAGCCAGTTCCCAAATAAAATGTAAGTCTTTACAAAAATGTTTCCATTGCATAAAAAACTCTTATTGGATTTCTGTAAAGTCGTAGGGCTGTTTGATATTTGTATTAGGGATATGACTGAAAAACACCAGCAGTACAAAGATTTTCAGCTATCTAGAGTGTCATTTCACAGGGCCTTCCTTGGACTTTGCTTTTACCATTTTGATTTTAGTGTGTTAATCTCAAATTTTCAAGTGTGACAAAGCTGTTAAAGGACCAGATCAAGAATGCATGGTAGAAAATGCATCAATCATCTTTCACATCCAGAGAGCATTGGGTCATCTTACAGAGAGCAGTCTGGGGACTGCTCTGATCAAAAAATCCAGAAGATAGCTGTGGGGCCTTGCAACAGAAGGGAGTACTGCCATAGCGTTCCTTGGATCATGCATACACAGCTCATGCCCGAAGAAGGCCAGAATGGACATACCTGGCAGTAGGACCCACCTGCCTCCTGCATGCTGAAACAGAGGCTGCCTAGTTCTTTTCTTCTCCACTTACACAGGAGGTAGGAACTTCCCACTGCCTGAGGGTGGTGGAAAGAAAAGTTCTCAGAATGTCCCAAGCATCCCAGATGGAGAGCTCTTTTACAGAATCCTTGTCTTCTGCCAAACACCCTTTTTCCTCACTGTTTTGGTGCAGAGTGGCTGTGGATCCCTGCCCATCCACTTCCCTCTTCTAACAGGTTTCCTGACACACTCTCTGTCCCTCTAATTTTGGATAAAAAGGACTTGGGCAAGTCTTGGGCAGTTGGGCTCATACAATCTGTGTTCATGTGCCTATGCAGCTATGTAAGGCCAAGTTTACATCTCCTGCTCATCTGTCCTGTTTCCAGTAGCTACCAGGCTAAAGAAGATGGTCAGCTACATTAGGGGCTTGCAAGCTATTTCAAGTAACCCTGCCCTCATCCACACTGTACCTACAGCCTTCATGGTTTGCTGGAAAGACTGCACAGATTTATGCAACCCTCTGCTGTTAGCACACCCTCATTGCTGCAAAAGATCTCAGCTTGAGACCTTCATGCGTTAAAAGAAATTAAGGAAGTTGCAAAATCTGTTGGTACAATAATAACAGTGGGTGTTCTTACAGAAACCAGTATAAGCTGGTTGAGTGGCACATCTGGGATGGTTTTAAGAAGAAACTTGATTAATACCACAGATGACTGCTATTTAAAGCCATTCATTTTGATGCATAGTTTGGGGGAGGTTCAGTTTACCCCTAAGGAAAAAGCAGGAGTTAATACAGACAGTGAGTGTTTGTGCTCCACTGGATGGTATTGATCACTGGCAATTTAGATTTGATGTTTTAAAAGTGGGGAACTTGATTACAATACATATGAGGAAATTTCAGTGAGACAAAAAGTGCAAGAAAAACAGTAGAAAATCCCTCTGCCCATTAGATCAGACATTCAAACTGAAGATCGGGTGTGACAATCTTATTGGGAAAATAAATACATTTGCACATTGGTCATTCAAAAATCCGAGTTTCTAACACTCTCCTTTTAGGGAGGTAAGCTTATGATCAAGGTTGAAGACTCTCAGATTGGAGGAACTTGGAAGAAACTTGTATTCTGAAAAGGAATGGGACACCTGAGTACTCATCCAAAGAAAGTGAAGTCTGAAAAAATAGGTGGGATACTGGCATGGGTATATGTTCTAAGTAATTAGATATAGCTGTTGTTAACCAGGATTATGAACTCCACACACTGACTATTTGTAATAGTTGAGAAGAAGAAGCTGGAAACCTTCTACTTCAAAGGTTTAAGCTTCACATGCATCCTTGAGAAAATGAAGAGTGATTTAGCAAAAGTGAAGGACTATATTTGCAGCTTATAAAGGACCAAGGCCACATAGAGTCTACAAAGGAAATTTAGCTCTGCTCTTTGCCAGTGAGCCTGATTTGAGTAACCATGTTGAGAAGTAGGGGGAGATGGGTGGTGAATCCTCTGATACCACACTGGAACCCTTCAGAAGCTGTTTGACAGTGTCCATGTCTTTGTGGGTTGTATGGAAATGCTTCTCTTGATATAAGAGAGCCTGAGATGGATGCAGCTTTTGGGATGAACAGATTTTAGGCAACATTCAGTTCAGCATACGGACTAGTTGCAGCACCATATGGAAGGCGATGATATTATAGCAATGGATGTAATGGATCTGATTGTGATCTGGCTTGCACCAGTTCTAGGCAGATGCAACTCCTTCAGCTTTAATGGACTTACCACAGCTTCACACCAAATGAAGTGAAACGAGTTTTGGGTACAATACATCTACATTAAGCAATGAAAGACTGGTGATTTGTGTGATATCTTTTTTAATTTCTCTCTTTTTTTTCTCTTTTTTTTTTTTTTTTTTAACTAAAGTGCTAGCATGTTGTGTGGGGAGGCATTTTTTATTCTTATTAACAGTTGGCATTCTGTTTGTTGTAAGCTGTGTGTGGGTTTCTGTGCAAGACAAAGGCATGGCACTGCTCTGGCTAGGAAGCTTTGTGCCAGCTCTTCACTGAGGAACTTCACAGCAGTTTTGGACATATTTTTCTACATTGGGAGTGGAGGGAAGAAAATAGAGGATGTGTGCACAGCAAAGACAAACTTTCCAAACCTGGTTAATCTCACTGTATCCATGCTGTGCAAACCTCAGCTGCTCTAAATTAAATGGAGCTGGAGGAAGCAAAAGCACAAGGACTAAAAGATAGAAAACAAAGGAGAGAAGCAGTGAAGAACATGAAGCGGTAACAAGATAGGGAGAGAGCATTGAGCAGAAGGCAGGCTGTGACAGTAGTGCTGTTCTTGGAAAAGAAGCATACAGAGAGAAATATTTTTTGCAGATAAAAAAGACCTAGAGATTTGGAGCCGTGCTGCTTTTCTTCTCTTTCAGAATTTGCCTCCTGACAATGCACTTTGCACCACTGCTTATCAGCCTTTCCTGAGAATAGGTGGCTGGAGACAAGGGGCAAATGCTCTTCTAAAAGAAGATCTCCTAGCTTGCTTTAGCATGTATATGTGAATAGCTTCATAAATCGATATTGCCCCTAACAGGCAACACTGCATTTGGAAGGGCAGGGAGGAAAATGGGGGAAGGTTAACAGGGTAGGGAAGATGGGAAGCAGCAGAGGTCAGGGCTAAAGAAAAAAGCAAGAAATTAACTCCATGGCCCTCTTCCTCCTCTTCTAGCCTCCTGCTTGGCTGTGGCTGGAGCACATCTGATGTGTAGGCAGCACTCGGGGCCCAGGAACTTGTATGGCCTTGACGTTCACGGAAATAGGCTTCTACAGTTGTTAGAGATGCTTTTGTCTTGTCTACGTGAAAAACAGCCTGGTTAAGTCCAGGCCTGGGAGGCACTTGCAGATTAGGGAAATTGTCTTTGGAGTTGTTTGTATGGGCCAATGTAAATTTGAAAAGGACAGTATGCTATTGCTTTACTTTTTTTGGCCACAACTAAAGAAAGAAAATATGCTGTAAATATAGAGATATTTACTTTCAGCTTTGCAGGCTTAAAAAGACTGATGATCTGGATTATAATCAAAGTTTGGTACTTCATTTTCCTATACATTTCTTTGATAAAACATAAAGAAAAATTGCTTTTAAAATGTTATCCTCTGTGCAGAAAGACACTGACGATTGCTCCAGCTGATCTGTTGCCTTTGCAATTGCTATCTGGCTGTCAAGTAGAAATCAATAGAAGAATGTGCTGCAACAGCATGGTGGAGGGACTAGAAATGCATCCCACAGGGTGACAGCATGTGATACCCACCTACCTCCTCTACAATGGTCCATGCCACAATATGCCACGATACAGAACAAGGGTAACCTCACTGAACTACACTTATGTAAGTCCAGGGCTTCAGCTGCACACACAAGGAGTTAGAGGACAGTCATGATGTGACCACAGACAGCTTAGCAAGATGCGCTGTGAGAGCAGCTCCTTTACCACTCTCTCTCTTCTTTTCACACAGTCATTCTGCCCAAGCTTGCTGAATGAGAGTTGGGCCAGCCGGCAGAAATGGCCCTGCATCATTTCTTTCATATTTATCTGTTGGACCACATGACTTGTTAGAAAAAGCAGACAAAGAGAAACTCGTTTACAGTGCTTGAAAAGGGGAAATAATTGTTGACGTTCCCATGATTCTTGGGGAAGTGATGAGGCGGAAACGCAGCACAAGACACACCATGTGAGTGCATTAGCCATCCTTGTACTCATTTGAGTTGCCACAACAGCTATGCCATGCCGAGGGCCAGGGTATGCACTTCTGCAAAGTTGCAGAAGGGAAAATACAGTATTTGTTCTGCTTTTAACTCAGTTGATGTCATAATCAACTCATGTGAAAAGAAAAGCTTTTCTCTTTTGGTGTTTGAATGTTTTAATCTGTTCCATACTTCTATCACTAATAACCTGCCTTTGAATGTTGGCACAATCTGCATTATACTTAGCCCAGAGCAATCTTTATTGATGTAATTTTTTATAATATGTCAATTGCTGCTAGGAAGCTGCTCCTCAGTAAGGACTAGCTGTGTGGAGGATTTCAGCTCTTGGAGCTCAGCTGGTTTTAATTACCTACACAGATAAGTGTATCCATTTATTTTCTTTGAACTGGAAAAGGTTGCTTTTCTATTTTTAACCCCTGAAGACAGCTGAGTAATTCAACTGAAAGTCCTCAATCCAGAAATAACCTTTATTTTTCTTTTTGCCCTATGAGGATCAAATTGTTTCTCATGAACCAATGTTTAACCCATAGCTGTTCAGTTTAGTGTGATCATATTCAGGCCAGGTTTTCATAAATTGGTAATAGAGTCTCTGGTACTCATCCAGTGGGGCATTGAGCAACATGGCTTGCAATTTTCTTTTGAGAGGGAGTCCTTTTGCAACAATAGTCACACAGAGAGGTACTGCTTAGTAGGATTCCTCACAGAGTAAGATGCTACTCAACATGTATAAGGGTTGCAAGGTGTGGTCCAAAACAAACATGTATGATCAATTTTCCAAAAGTGCTCTGCATGTTGCCATTAATGCCACAATGGGGAGAAACTGCATGCTAAGCACTTACAAAAATCTGGCCCTTGTTTGGATGTGAATGGGCGCTTGAGCTCTTTAGAAAATCTGGCTGCAATTGTGGGTGCTGAGTACTTAGGAGGCAGCGGTGGTCTTGAACCAGGGCTGCCATTACTGATTTACACCCTTGTCAGCCATCGATTTTCAACAAAGTTACACCCTTCTGGAATTGGAGCAACACTGTCAGACTGCCATAATTTATAAATTAATGCACATAGAGATATTTATTTTATTTTATTTTATTTTACTTACTTTTTGCTTTTTTAGGAAAATTCTTTTGAAATATTACCCTGTTGCCTGAATCCGTACTGCTCCTGACTGTCTGCCAGCTCCCAGATTAAATGTAAGTCATTACGGAATGTTTTCCTCACATGGGAAAGACTGGAGTGGCCCAGTGTTAGTTTTGCCCTCCGACATTAATTCTAATTACCTCAAAATGCAAACATGCTTGAATTTCCAGCAGATGACATTATTTTTTCTTTGACATCAGACATCAAAGAAAGAAAAATAAACATGGGACAGTGACAGCATTAGGCCTCTAGTCATTTTTCAGAAGGTTTTTCATGTCCTGTTCCAGACTGGTTCTTCTTTAAGTCTTGTCTCGGATATTAGGGAGGGGAAAGGTTTACAGACTCCAAGACTGATGGAGTCTTTTCCCTTCCAGTTCTCTGAGGCAGATGGAGGGAAGGAAAGAAACAGTCTGGTTTAGATCAGGGTTGGAGTCTTAGTTTTTAGAGGCACACACATGCCCCCAGTAGTTTGGTTATTTTCTTAAATTTTTTTAAGCTTTTCTTCTGAATATTCATGGACGACACTGCTATATTTAAGAATTGCAATAATTCAAAGAGAACAGAAATTTGTAAATGTGAACGAGAACCTCCAAATTTTGCAGATGTTCAGTACTTTTGGGAGATCACTGTTCGGACAGGTGTCATGGCAGCTGAAAGCTGATGTTGCTAGATATTCCCTCTACAGAGCACTGACCTTTCAGATCTCTCAGGTCCACAGGATTTATAAATGGACCGATCAAGGGAGCTGCCTCTACTTCTACCTGTCAGGGTTTGGGATTTTCTGGCTTGCACCCATATGGCTTTTATAAAGTTGTGGCAATGGCAACTCCCAGTCAACTTTCATGGATCCTGACACGGGGTCATGATCCTCTCACCTGCAATCCTGCCTGCATCCAGAGCCCACCTCTCCCTGGTTTTTCCCAGGCTCCTGGGCTGGCCCTGGAGCAGAGCATCTCTGCATCTGAAAAAGGGAAATAAACAGAATAATACCGCTGCTCAATGTGACAGACACCATGGAGAGATGTAAAGGTTCCATGATTAGAGACCCTGACTGTGTCTTGGTGATGCTGGCTATAGAAAAATCCATGCAAGAAGCCAAATTATGAGAAAATTACAGAAGTCTCTTCCCAGGGCCTGGGAAAACAAGGTTATTGCAGGACATGGTGAGGATGCACTGTGCAGGCGGAGTTGTGCAGGGAAGTTTGAACAACATACCTGTACTACTTGCTCCTCACTCTTTGAGCACTAAACCTGACTCCTGAGTTTTAAAAAGAGTCAGCTTGTGATGGACCCAACCTGCAGAAACTGCTGCTGTGGCTTTGCAGTGCACCAGTTCAGTATGCTTCTTTCTTTTCCTGCTGGAAAAATAGCTCCTTCCACTGCATGGGGCAAGTAGTAGTTTTTTTACACCAGGCACCCTCATCCCTATATGCTTCCAGCCCCACCTCCATTTAAAAAGTGTAGAAACAAATTCATTTTCAGTCAATAAATAACAATAAATAAATAAATAAGCCATGTGCTCTGCAGTTGTTGTCTGCACTGTGAGCTCTAGTGTTTTGAAGTGTTTCTCATTGGGACCCACAAATGTTTGTAATAAAACTGACTGGCAAAATCTTGGGCTGGAGCCTCTGGGCTGTTCAGCCAGATTCACACCCATCCTCCTGATCCTTTTTCCCTTGATGCATTCCCAGGGCAGGCAGTAGTTCCTTAGGGGCCCTGTAAGGGCTGTAGGCTGGAGTGACTGGGCTGAAGGGCATCAGCCAGCTCACCTCAGGCTCCCTAGGGGAGGTTAAATCCTCATGTTGAGGCATCTGAGGATGGTGGAAAGATGCATTAAAATAATTTCTGTTTTTCTCACCTCTTCTTGCAGTTTGACAGCATAACTTAGAGTCTGATGCTGTCAAACTGTGTTTCTTTCCATTCTCTGCAATACCTGGAAACTACACCATGACACTACTCCTCCCAGGAAACATTGTATAAAGGAATATGGTAGACAGAAAATATTTGATTGAGGTTACCTTTCTAAAATTGCCTACAGACTCTGAGAAGTCTAGCAGGAGACATCCTAAAGGGCTCATTTGAAAACAAGAGTACTGAAAAATCTGCCCTACAAAAGTCAGTGTTTCCATCTGACAGCACAGAAATTAATGTGCTTGAAATCAAGCTTTGTACGGAAATTTGAACCAGCCCGAATACTAATATTGGCAACAGCTCTGCATGTTGGTAGAGCACAGCAGCCCTCATCAGGCAGAGTGTATCGTTATGGGGTATGTTTTCAAAATTAGATAACCCAAATGTTCTTACAAATGGCTTTGATTATTTTCTGTCTGTACAAGACCAGGTTTCTGTAAGAGAATGGACAACTGCCTGAGGAGAAATGGTGGTGGGGTATGTGAGTATCCTTTTTCGCACACATCAGTGCATATTTGGTATATGAGGTGGTGCTTACACTGTTTTCCTTTCACAGGCAGTGAAAGGCAGCCAGTTTTTAAAAATGTGGCCTGTGGTGTTTCTGTTTCTTTGATGTTTTCAAATGGGATCTAGTTATTTTAACATGTCTATTATATCTAATTCTATGCTAAGGCCACCTCAAGGCTCTAGAGGAAATCTAGACTTTATGTTGTCCAAGCTGTTTCACCCATTTCTAAATTAAAAATAAGAGGGAGCTGCATCTTCTGCTAAAACGACATTCATCTTTCTTGTTTATGATGTGAGAAATCCTTTTGGTTCAGAAATGTGTAGTCCTTCCTTTCTACTTAACAGAGAGTCCATTAGCTGCTAGAAACATTGGGCCAACGAAGAGTGGGTCACTTGTTCTCATCTCTTCCGGATGCTGTGTGATGGGCGATAAAGTTACATGCACACATTCAGAATCAGCCTCATGTTTCTCCCAAGGTCATAAAATGAAACCACTTATACTAGAGCAGTGTAGCACTGCACCAGGTAGATGTTTTCTGTATAAGGAAAAGGTTTTACCTTAGGACTTTTAAGGGAAATACACCAGAAGTTTCTTTGCTCTCCTGGCAGTAATTGGCCCTCTGGCAAGACAAAAACACTGCTAGGCTTCTTTACCTGTTCCTCAGAAATGTAGCTATTCTCTATTGGGCTGTTTGCCAAAAAACCCCACCTAAATTGTTCAATACTTAAGAGAGAGCACGAGCTTCTCAGCGCATTTTTGGGGTGTTGGAGCAGGTGTGTGGAACCTGTCTCTACACTGTGAATGGCTTTTTTCTTTTGTTTTGTATTATTTTCTCCTTTTATTAAAACCTTTTTTGCTTTTTCAAGACAGACTCGATCATGCCATCTTGCTAGTTATTTTAAGCCCTTTTCCATGAGGTGCTGGACACCCTCAGAGGTATTGAACCCTCGCAGAGCTAAATACTTCTGGCTCTTTGAGAAATTCAGTAGAGCAGGTTTACATCTTCAGCAAAATCTGAACCAGACAGGCACTTCTAGGATTCCACCAAGAAAACAAGCCTTACCCAAATCAGTTTGTGCTGAAGCTGTTGCTATGAACCAGCTGAATGTTTTGCAGGATGTAGGAGAACTGGTACAACATGGACTTTTCATGAGTGATACCAGGCACCCCCAGTCCTTTGCTAGGACCATTGCACGTACAGATACTACTCAATCATTCTTCTGGTCAAGTACTAGCTAAATTGTATCCCTAGCAACAATTTAAGTGTACAAAGCTGCACAAAATTATGTATATGTGTGATAAGTAGTAATGTGTCTGTTAATATTGCGTGACTTGTTGGGAAAGAGATTTTTCTAGAGCAACTTCAGAAGTGCTTAGGACAAGATATTCTCTGTGGGAGCCGTCTACTTTCCACGTGGAAAATGCATGATGGGGTTTTGAGTAGGATTGGATATATTTTGCTGCTTTGAATTACTGTCTGGATGAGTCAAGCTATTTTTTGTCCTGTCGGATCTCTGTGGTGTTGGTGAATAGTTATTTCTGCATGGACGGTGCATTAAAGTTCCCGTTAATAGTCAGCAGCAGATGTTAATCTTTTTATATAAAAATAAGCATTTAAAAACAATTCCTCTGTTATCAATACCTGCTCTGCAGTTTCACCCTTTGGGAAGCATATGTCTGGATAGGAGTCAGAGCTTGTTTTGGAAGAGATGGACTGTTGCCATACCCCCTCGCTGTTTCTTTTCAATCTGGCTGTAGTGCATCTTTAAGCTTTGTGGAGGTTTTTTTATCCTCTCTGTTTCATGCCTAGCAGTGGTGCCTTATACATTTACTAAGAATGAGTCCAGAGATAAAGATAAGAAATTTAGGAAACTGTAAATGTCCTTATCTCTACTGCTGGTGTGGGTAGAATCAATATCCCAGAGAAAAATATTGTTTTGTATGAGGTAACAGCTGCTGTTGCTGTAGGTAGTGAGTGAGACTGTGCTGCAGTCATTAATCTTGTACTGCTTCTGTAGCCTTTCACTAATGAGAAATAAGAGCAAGACCATCATTGTTTGGGGATTAGAAATGGAGACTGTACCATTCAGGAAGGAAGACCCAAACCCACTAATGATAGTAGTTGGGCATTTTTTCAGATGCAGCTTGGACTTCTGAACTAACACTGCTTAACTCAGGACTGATTCTTACAGTGAAATAGTGTCTAGGTGCTTTCAATAGTTGTGTGGACAGGAGGCTGACCTTTACATGTAGGCTCATATTGACAGGGTGGCAGGCTGTATAAAAAGCATACCAGTCCTTGCTGAACCTACCAACAGCCAGAACCTCTTCACAACTGTGTGAATGCCAGTAGAGAGCTCTCATCACAAATTGATTCATTATCCATTATCACCATGCAGCTAGTACACCAAGTAATGATTGTAATAATTTAGGTTTAGATTTAGATATTTAAAACCAGCATGTTTTTTACTTGCTTGAAATTTTAAGAATTATTGGAAAGAAGAACATATCTTCCAAACCCAAAAATATAGGAGAAACATGAACAGTGTGTACTGTGCTGTCCTGAACTACTGATATTTGGATAGTAGTTGCTTGTTCCTCTCCACTAAAGATTAACCTGGCAATATATCTGCAGGGACACCTACTGAAGTTCTTTGTAGCATGTTCATGATTAACTCTTTTAGAAATGCCACAGAAAAAAAGGGAAAAAAGGCAACAGGCAGGATATTCTAGTGACTTACCATGTGCTTTCTGGGAGGAAAGCGAGTGCCTTGGATGGCCAACAAGCCTCTTGTATGTGCAGTGGTGATACACCATGAAGATGGGGCAGCTTTTTCACTCTAAAGTCCTCAGGGGAAACTAGTTAAGGAAGGTTCTAGATACTGGACCTCAATATGAAGTGTGTGTGAGGGCTGATGCTTCTAGCACAGTCCAACTCACAGCTTGAAAAAGTGCTCATTTTTCAGCATATCAGTTAGTAAGAGACCAAAAGAGAGACATATTATCCTATCAATATTACCGGGTTCAACCTTGATCCATGAGAAGAAACTCTTCTGTATATAAACACAGGGTTTGGGGCTGAGCCTGAGGAGATGGAATGGAAGAAAAAGGATTATTTTTGAGATGATAAAATGGTTTCAGTTGGAAGCAGGATGCACCAACTATCTGGTTGTTGGGGAGGGGTAGCATTTTACAGAGGAGGTATGTCATAATAAGAAGTTTAAGGAATCCACTCTGATTCAACAGCTGGTTCAATCAAACCAGATGAAACTGCCTTCAATACCATCCTGGACCAGATTTTTCAGAAGAATTCAGCAGCTTGGTAGCTAAGCCCTTTTGCAAAACATCTCCCACTTATTGTCACAATAGAAGCTGCTGGATGCTGACCACTTCAGAGAATCTGGACCAAATGTGAGATGCCAGGCACTTGAAACTCTGGCACTGGACTCTGCAGAGAATTCGATCCATTATGTGCTGCTCCACTTCAAAGTGGTTAGCAGCTTGTGACAACCGTACAGCATCACAGCAAATGTCACTTTTTGTGCAAACATTTAACCAACATAAAGCAGCTTTTTAGCATAGTAGTAAATTTCACCCAAATCTCAAGTTGCTTTGATTTTTTTTTTTTTTTAAATTTTCACTGAATGGAAAAGAATTACTGAGTTTGTGCTTTCCTGATGGAAGTATTTACAAAATTTTTCAGGGTAGCTTGGGGTGCAAGAATGACACAGGAGCGTTTCCTCACCAATCTTGTTTACCGTTTTCTAATACAACAAAAATAAACACCATTAGCACAAGTTTAAAAACAGAAAGAGAGATGAAACCTATTCTTCTGAGATTTTCTGTTGTTTTCTGCAGTTTCATGTTTTAATTTTGAAAGAAGAAAAAGGACACACAAATTCTTGAAGGAAAAAAGGAAGACAGTTTAGCACAGACTAAAAGCTGAGGTTCAACTCTGCAATCTGAGTTCAGACCCATCTCCAACTTTCAATATAATCTTTGCATATTCTTTTTATTTTTTAATAAAACCCAGGAATTATACAGCTGTTGAGATAAGAATAATTAAGAACAATGCATTTCCTTTTAAAGCTCCTCAAAGGATAACCTTTAATAAGATGAATTGAGCGTCTCATGCAGGCCACACACAAATGATTGCTCATATTTAGTAAAAACATTTTTTAGGGTAAAGATAAGCTAATTTTGCTCAAGAGCAGAGGGTGGTCTTTAAGTCTTGCATTTGTCAAAGAAACAAGCAGTTTTTTATCTATTTCCTATAATCTTCTACAGCTCAAGAGGAGTAATGTAGGGGGAGGGAAATTCAGGCAATGTATTTATGTTGGAGCACAAGCCTGAGCATTTGAACAGACCATAAAGTTAAAGAGACAATGAGCTGGATTGTTGAAACCTCACTTGCAATCCAGAATTTATATGTGCTGATGCTGTTGCTCCCGTAGGTACTCAGCCTGGCAAATAAGTGCTGCGTGAACTCTGTGTGTGCCACAAAGCTCATTTGGAAGTGAAAGGCAACTGGAAATCAGTTTCTCATAGCTTTCACATCTGTTGCTTTTTTAAATGCCCCTTTTCTTTCCATGGAAAAATTTCGCTACTGATCTACGTGGAAGGTCAGCAACATCATCACAGTAGAAATGAGCTTGCAGAATGCAGGGGGATCCCTGTGGTCCTCTGCTCCCTCCCAAAATCTACTGTGATCTATGCCCTCTGGATGCTTAGCACTGGATAAATGGTTCTGCTCTGGCAGTGTTCAGAAAGACACAGTCAAGTCAGGCATTAGGACCCACACCTTGTATGTGGCCGCTAGAGCTCACAGACAGACTTACTTGCGGTTTGCTCTCACATGCACACTAGTGTGAATCCAGAAGAATACAATGAGAATGATCCTTGGAAGTCTTTGTGCAGGGTGTTGGAGAGCAGAGCAAACTAGTGCTGGTTCTCTGCACTCATGAAACTGGCCTATTCATTTGAATAGTTGATGGGGGAAAGCCTAAATATGAAGAAAAGGCAAGACATAGTGTAAAACATGCCACTGACAGGTTCTCCTCCTCTCCTTAAGATATTTCACCTGAAAAAAGAGAAGTGCCAGCTGGAGTTATAAATTATTCCAGCTCCTAGTTGCCAAATGTTTCCACTCTCCCCTTTGTATCTGTTACAGATGCATCATCCATATATGAATGTTTCCTGGAATTTGGTTCCAGAGATTTGAGCCTGTGAAGTTTTGGGGCCAGACTCACTCAAATGGAACTCCCAGGGAGCAGAAATTGCCTCTCTGTTTAGATCAAGAAGCTTATCAGAGAATGTTAAATGATTTTTTTACAGCTAGAAGTCAAAAGAGCTAACCAGTCTTCTCCTTGCAATTTGCTGCATAGCTTTCAAAATAATAAAAAAAGCCCACCACAAAAAAAAAAAACCCAAACCAACCAGCCAACCAAACAAACAAACAAAAAAAACCCCAACAACAAAACAACACCAAACCCAAGAAAACAAAAACAACAAAAAACCCCACCCCAAACTCTTTCCAGTCCCCTTGTCCTCCAGACAGCTAAGTCTGTTCCTGTCACCACCCTTCTAATTACTTGGAAGACCCCTCTTGGCTGGAGGGATCAATGAGGGATTGTTTTACACCAACACTGATATTTTGCCTGCTAAAGCAGAATCTAAAAGAGTAACAGAGTGATCCATTAGCCAATGAAAGAGCATTCAATCAAGCAGTGCTCTGCATTTCTCCAGCATTTTTCACCTGAAGCAATTAAGCATTAATTGATTACAAGCATTAATTAGGTCTAACCACATGCCTGCAAATGAGGCTTTATGAAAGCATGAAAATGAGTGCTGTGTTTTAAAATGGACTTGGGTAGTGAAGAAGGACATAGCCATTTTATGGGGTTCCCAGAAGCCCTTCATATTCATACTGACCATCTCCTAGAAATCAGGCCCTGCTGATCAATGCCAGGCAGGGCTGTCAAATGTTGAAGCCTCTAATTTTTCTTTCTAGTAGGACTTCAATCACTACTCCATATTACTCCACTATAATGAAATAGAGCACAACAGGGGAGAACAGGCAAGTGAGCCAGAGGCCTGGCAGCACTGAGATCAGTGGCATTGCTGTCCCAGCCAAGGCCAACACACTGAACGGACGCTGCTGAGGACAAGAGTAACTCAAAGAAGTTGCAGACTTTGCCAGACTCCCTAGGACTACCTGGTGTGATTATGCTGTCATTTTTAATACAAGGGTCGCTTTTCTCCTTTTTTTTTTTCCTGGCAATTCAATTTACACATATGCCTACACATATTTAGTGCTTTTAGCTAAAGCTGAAGTCACCCAGTTTGTGCCCGAGGCTGAATAGCAACTTACAAAAGCTCTGTTAGCAGCTCTGTACCTGTCTGCTCTTTCTCTATCTACTCAGTTTGTACTTGGTGCATTCATAGCACAGCTATAAGGCAATATCTTAACACTTATAAGGGCTTTTCTCTCCCTCATAAACTCAACCTTCTTGATTTACACACTCCTCCATTCCACTCTTATTTCCATTCTTTAATCTCACCCAGCTCTTTCTGTCCCTCCCCTCAGCAGGACATAAAAAATAAAAATAGGCAATGCCTTCATTTTGCAATGTTGCAAAGTTGGGTGGGTTCATAGGAAAATATCAAAACAACAAAGAGGAAACCCAATCTTTTCTCCCAGCTCCCATGGCTTGATTCCAAGCTCAAGAAAAGAAAAGACTGCAAGGCTGCATTCACAAGGGCTAGCATGGACACCAGGCTGCATGGCTGCAAGGCTGCCAGATTACTCCTTGGGAACAGCATAAATCATAAGTGAAGCCTGGATCCTCCTCACAGTGTGCACACTTTGCTTTTCACGCATCCCTACAACTACTCTTTTTCTAAAAGTTAATCAAATGCAAGGACATGGGGAGACCCAATGCAGTTGCATAAGTAAATTCAGTCAGCATGTAAAACCCACAGCATCATGACACAGGCCACTTTTCCATCCCCATGCAGCCTGCTCTGCCCTTCCTCCATGTGGGGGGCACTAAGCAGATGCTCAGATTTCCATTTGTTCATAGGCTGCTCTTGGCATTGAACGTGGTTTGCACCCAGCAAAATGGCTGACTTCTGTTGCATGGTGCAGCAGCAATCCTTGCACACACACACAGGAGGGATGCTCATAGCCCTCATCTATCCTGTCCCTGCACATTCAGAAGGGCCTATGTAAAGAACGTTGTTTTGACTTTGACTTTTCTCTTGACAGCAAAAATGAGGAGGAAGGTCAGAGGTGTAGCATCACTGTAAACCAGAACATATGGCCCATACTGGTGAAAATGCAATCACTCAGTGGGGGTGAAAATTATAACGATGGGATAAATTGCAATTAGGATACCGGAAACAGAGCCTTTCAGCAGAGAAGATGCTGCATTAGCTCCAGCATTAAAGTGGTTGCAGTATATGACAGTAATTTAAGAGGGAAGAGAAATCTGGGCACCAAATGGTACAGCAAAGGACCCTTACAAAGCCTGTGAGCTGGGATGATGTGCAGATGGCAGAGTGCAGATGTTGATCTCCTTGTAATATTGCAAGGATGTCCAAACCAGAACAGGTCTAGGTAAACTACTGACCTCTTACTCCTGGAAGTGGTCCCCCATGGACTCAAGGGTAAGGCAGTGGGTAAAGCCAGTCACAGAAGACCTTGCTAAGTGCTGTTGCTATTGCTCAATGGATGAAGTGTTTGGGAAATGCCTGCTGTTTCTTGGCATGGCTAGTAGGGTGGCAGCATCTGAGTCTCTGCTTTCTTCTGTCAGTGTTTAACGACTCCACAGGTCTCAGTGGAGTTGCCTCCATGTAAAACTGGCACATGAATAAGCCAAATCAGGCCTCAACATCTGCAAAACTGGATAGGTTCACAAGGATTTAATTCCCTCTTAAGTATGTACAAATCACATGGGATGACACTGCCTAATTCCCTGCATTTCTGCATAGCACGGTACTGTCCCTATTCACTGGGAAAGAATGTAATATTTGCATTTTTTCAAGTGTGGTAATACTGACATTGCTCATCTTCTCCTAACACTCAATAGCAATAATTTTTGTCTCTGTCTCTGGAGAAAAAGGCACAGATTTTCCATATTGCATCATTCTGCCTATGAGGGTCCTTGTCCTGATTCGATCACCTCTGAAGTGAAGTAGGGGGTAAGCACATCTAACCACGCATGCTTAAAAATCAGAAATAGAAGCAAACACAGGTTTTTACCTATGACAGGTAAGCTTAAAGCTGCAGAACTTAAAGCTGTAGTTCTGCCTGTAGATATCTGGTAAGTGCCAACAGCTAATACAGGCATTGGAGAGTAAATCAACATCATGCAATGCTTGTGTCAGTTGCTAACTCCAATGCCAGCTCCACATCTGGGAGTACTACAGAGCCACTGGGGACGAGTTCTTCTTGTCCCAGGTGCAGTACTAATAACCTGACTCTTCTTACAAGAAGAGTCTTCTTTCTTTCACACTAATCTTTTCCCATGGATTAGTGAGCAGTTGAACTTGCTCAGTTGCCTGCACCATGCACCACTAAGAGTGGTAGGTCTTGCTCTGATGGTGCAAGTAGGGTTTTTTCCTTGAAGAGACATAATAAGCTTTTTGGGTTTTACTTCGAGGATTGTATGTCCAGGCAGCCTCAGAAAAGGAGGTCATGTCCGGGAAAAGTCATAGACTTTGCTTTTGATTTAGATGAGAGTCTAGCTCAAATGCAAGAATACAGTCCCAGTTTAAAACCCCTAGTCATCCAAATGCCCTTCTGAGTGCCAGTAGAGTCCCAGTCCCTGAAGCCTGAGGTTCTGCTGGGTATCCCAGAGGTGCTTCATGCCCATGCAAAGGCAGCTAGATCCATGCATGTGGTACAATCAGATCACTTCAGAGCAGGTACATCTGTGATTTAAGGACCTGACCCTGCTCTACTGGTCTCTGTCAGTGTAAGAAACAGTCTTAAAGGACACCATCTGACAGTTATCAGGGGTGATATTCCTACTCCTTCTGAAAGGGCTGTCTCACTAGACAGAGACATAAAGCTGCTCAGGTGTTACCCAACCCCCTACATTCCAGCTTGGCCCATCCTCTAACCAGGCTTCTTGCACCCAGGAAAGCCAGTCTTAGGATTTAACCGGAAGGAGAACTTTCTTCTCAGCACAGAGACCCTGCACAGTGATCTGTCACAAGCAGGCAGTGGCAGACTCATTGGCCTGTCTGGAGCCCTGGTGAGGGGGCACAGTGTCATGTGGAGGTGCATCACCAACAGGACTGCTGTGCAATGGTGTCAGCCCAGCTGTGTAAAGGCTACAGTGCAGCTACCACACCACATTTGTCCAAACATATTTTGTGTAAGAAATCACACCTCCAGGCCTGTGTTCACCACAGCATGCTGGGGCCGTGTTTCATTTCACCCAGGAGTAAAGGGCTGTGCTGATCTGGAACAGGGTCATTCCCGACTGTCAAGAGCAGTAGAGGAGGGAAAGTTGGCTGTGGTTTTTGCTCTGGGTCCAGCTCCCAGAGGCTGTGCAGATCCTGTACCATTAAACAAAACTAAGCTCATGAGCTATACTTGTGTAGCTATTGTCTTTGCTGCTGTTTTTGTTGTTAATATCTTGGCTGCTGCTAGTATGTCTGGTGTTTTTAGTATTGGAGCCAAGAAAACAACATTAACTGAACAACCTCAACACAGCAGAGGTTGCCAGGTTGAGAAACCTTCTGATGCTGGGAAACAAAGCAAGTGTCTCTCCCCAGTTCAAGTCTGTGACTGGCATTTGCTTACGACCATAGAAGCCCACACAGGCCTATGGCAGAGTGATGAGCATGGTCAGTACAAAAGTTAATGGCAAGTGCTTGGGTTTAATTACATTGTTTTGTAAACTAAACCTGTTTACAGGTGAGTGAAAGCACTGAACAAACAGGCTACTTGAAAACATAGCAGCTACAATAGGAGAAAACCAGTCGGCTATATTGGGGATTTTTTTAATTGCTCTGAATTATTCACAATATCAGTGGTTTCCTGTGACATCAAACTTCTGAACATTGCTTGATTGCCATAAACTGTGGTGTATCCAATTTTCCAGTCCCGACTACACCCAAGCCACAGTTTGTCTGAGAAGCTGCGTCTGTAGAAGGCATGCACTGGCAGCTGAATAACTGATAGAGGGGGGTAACACACAGGCACCTGGTACTCAGCACTGGCATGGATGAATCCATGTGATTTTTTTTTCCTTGTATTTCCAGAGAAATGATGGTAAAACAACCAATGAGTCAAAGGGAGGAAATGAGAGCAGAGGCTAACTAAGTGTGTGAAAGACAGAGCGCTGTGGACCGCTCTGCCTGTGCCAAGAACTGGGGAGTTTCTGTCAGCGTAGTTGGGAAAGTCGAGCAGCCAGTGTAAACTACTGCCTAGTGTGTGTGTCCGTAAGCACTACTGCCCTCTTTTGGGTGGAATTAGACCTGTGCGGCCGTTTCATCCACCAGCACACGGTGCTCCATCGCCCGGATGCAAGGAAGAGGGACCGCTCCTGCGGCCATGCGGACAGTGGTGCTCCCGTGAGGAGAGCTGAGCAGCGGGATGCCGATGTGCAAAGGCTCTGCTCAGCAAGGATGCTGTCCGAGAGCAGCGTGGCCATAACATTACGGGTGTAGCACATCAGCCTGTTACCGTGCTCTGATCCAGTTCCTCAGACAGGCTCCTGTTCCTTGGGTGAATCGTGACATCCAGGCTCCAGTTCCTTCAGGTGCTTTCCCCCACCACTGGCGCTGTTCCGCTCCATCATCTGCTGTGCAACAAGAATAGAAGAATGGCAGAGCAGAATTGGCTCCAGCCTTGCTGCAGGCAGGTAATTATGTCAGGTGTTGCATGTCAGTATCAAGTTCTGCTGAAAACACTGTGTCTGAGACCTCCACTGTGGAGGTGTCAAAACCTGTTCTGTTGTGGCAAGGCGCACCTTGAACCGATCTCGCTCCTCCTTTGTCCAAGTGTTTTGCTGGAGATTCTCTCATTAAGCTGCAAGGGATGTGTTAGCAGAGGCATAGATTCGGGATATGGGTCAACCTAATGGTTCAACATGTTTGGTAATCTATGTCCAGCAACAGTCAGATCTTGTGGCAATGCTATTTGTCTCAAACAAGAGAATACATCCCTCTGAGAGCCTGCCATACATATCTGATTACACTTAATTCAGCTTCCTCAGCTACGACCATGCCCAGTCACAATCTGATAAAGTCCTTGCAGTGACCTAGACATAAAATTTGAGTTGATGAGTGACACTTTTTATAAGACCAACTGTTTCATTATGAAACTTTTGAGGTTGGAAAAAAAAAAGTCCCAAACAAATAAGAACATGTCCCTATTAAAAGACTGTCGGAGCATTTTTATGTATCCTCCTTGTAGCAATTGTGGCTGCATCTAAAAGGCAAGCATGCCTTCTGATCGTGAGAGAGTGGCTAAAAAACATGAGTCACACAGTCGAACCTTGTGACTTGGTAGAAATAAGGAGGTCTCCTTAAAGGCAATTTGTGGAAGAATTGGAGAGAAACGCAATTTTTCAAGGTCAGCCAAAGGCTAATGAGCACTCTTTCATAGTGCGATTGTATTGCCTGAATTTCTGTATTTCAAAGCCAGTCTAACTACTTTGTTGCTGAAGCACTGTAACTGAAGAGGCTGTAATAATATTGACAACTAATCCTGCCAGAATCTGAGATGGTATTCAGCATAATATGAAACATTTTCTCTTTGCCTGGACAAGTACAGAAAAAAGAGTTAAACAAATATGTGGTTCCCCAGAGTACCACTTATCTTTCTTCCCGAAGGGCATGTGTACTGATGCTTTGTAAGTTGAGTTGTCAACAGTTGGGGCTTGTGGCCAGATTCACATGTTCTCCACCTTTTGCTTGTGAGCTGCAAGAGAGTCATCTCCAGAGGGACATTTTTTCATAACTTAATTAGATTGGCGCCATTTGTGCAGCTACAGTTTCAGGTTGGCTCAGCTTTATTTCTGCTCCAGCTCTCCAGTTCAGGGGATTACAGTAGCACTGAAATTGGTTCTGAACTAAACATTTGGCAACTACCTCAGGTCAAGGAGGCAATCTGTGTTACTGCTGTTGCTAAATTAGAAATAAATAAATAATCAATGTGCAGCCCTTAATGAGGGACTAAGAATGAGAGACAAAATGTTTTTGCAGCTCTCCACTGTGAATGTACTTAGGAATATGTTGCATTTTTTCCCATGAATGAACCACTCTAGTCTAGCAAACCAATTTAGTTGAAGAGCAACCTCCAAGTGCATTCTCTTAGCATGGTTTTGCACTATGCTTGATTTAGTGTAGCTTTAATCAGCTGAGAATCTGGATGGGCTAACCAAAAATCAGCCAAAGTGTTCCCACTGGAGTTTCAGTGGTTTAACTGCGTCAGTTTAGAAATGGATGGAAGTGAAATCACTGAGATTTTTAGCATGGAGACAAAGCCTTTAGCCCTGACTATCTTCAAACTACTAAACTGCAACTCAAGAAAAAGAGATTTGCAAGCAGTGAGCGTAGACTGGAGGAAAAATAAAAGTGGGGCCACCTTTCCAAGCACCACACGCAGGGAGCGTTCTGCCTGCAACATGCAGTGTTCATTAGGGACAATCTACAAGTGTGAGTATCTGGGCTCACTTCCATGCACTCACATGGACTCACGGCCCACACTGCCCCCCACAAGCTCCTCAGTGTGGCTCATGGTGCATGTGGCTCCACTGAGGTTTTAAGGTTTTACCTGGGCAGCTGGTACCTGGGAAGCTGGACAGTTGTGACTTCTTTACCAAGTTCAGTGATGGATGACAGCCCATCCCCTAGCATGCCATTTTGAAGACATCAGCTGATAAATGGCACTTTAGCAGGTGACAGATACAATAAATTAAAAGGCATCTGGCAAACCTGCTGTAAAGGAAGAAATACAGATGTTTGCAAGGATGGAGAAAAATTACCACTACTCACAGAAAGCAAATAAGAGAGGAAAACAAAGTCTTCATGTCCCTCCGAAAAGCAAAGCAAAACACAGACAAATCCATGGTCCAGATTTTCTCACAGAATCACAGAATTCTGGGGGTTGGAAGGGACCTCTGGAGATCATCTAGTCCAACTTCCCTGCCAAGTGGGGGGGTTACATCATTTGGATATAAAGAAATGCAAATAGACCTGGTTCTGTCTCAACTGAAGATTTTTGTTGCAAAAGTTCTTCCCGCCACAGTGCTTGCAAGAGTGGGTTTGCCTTTTACTGAAGGTAATGTTTATTTTATGACTTTTCACTTTCTCTATGATATGAGCCATTTGTGAACTGGAAGTAATATGTGAAAGCCGGTTGGTTGCTTCTCTGCAATACAGAAGAAATACTTTATACATAGAGTAAAGTCAGGGGGAGGGGAAAGGTTGTGGCCTGTTTGGGGCAAGTGTTTTATTCAGGGTCTGAATTTTATAGGTCATTTGCTGGATGTTCAGAAACGGCCACACACATCATTATCACCAGTGCCTGAATTCTGATCTTTAAGAAAAGCCTGTTGCACTGATTTTTCTGTAGATGACTTTCCTCAAAAGCAGAAAGAAGTCTGGTGCTACCCAATTACTTACCTGGCATACACCTGGTCTCCCTAACACCCTTTGATAATCAGGGGTAGGAAGGGGGCAGGGGTGAGGTGTTTTCCTCCAGAATGCATTTCAAAGCAGATGCTGAATTTAGGCACACTGAATCATCCCCTGTAGGAGTTTTTATCTTTCTCCATGGACCAGGGAGAGGCTAGAGAGACTGGCTGAGTGACTTGGCTGACTGCAGCTGGTGGTGTGAAATCTCTCCATGCTGAAGCCAATGAAAATATCAAGAAACAGAGCCATCCACAACCTCTTTAACTGATTCATTCACCCTTATTCTTAACACGTGGTGCCAGCTCTCTCATTTGATCAGGTTTGAGTTCTCCTGCTTGAACTGTTGTGAGGGCTTTCTCTGCTTGATGGAGAAAGATTTAGTGGAGACTCTTTCTGTCCTTCATGCAGAAGTTGAGATGTCTCTGAATCTTCTTTGTGATTGCATGGCTCTCCCAAAGAGTCTCACTTCGATGCAGTTTTGCCATTTATTGTGTGGCTTTTGGCAGGTTTTTAATGCTCCTTTGGCAGTCATGTCTTGCAGCCACAGCCAGAGCTCCAGGGCCAGAGAGCAATGCTGCAGTGCCCTGTTTGTCCCTTGCCCCCACCTTCTGCTCCATTCCACCTCCCACTCCAAGCCCAGAGGACAGGCATATTGACCTCTCTGCTTACCTGCAGCCAGCCGGGTATTAACGTGGTGTTTCTGAAGCAGAGCACTCTGCAGGATGCCTCCTGAGACCCCTGTGGCACAGCTCTCAGGAGGAAGAAGAGGCTGCTGAATTTTAATAGTTATTTCTTAATGGACTGGTAGATAATTTGCTTTTGCATATAAAACAATTTCCTTGCCACTCATTTGGAATACTGAAGTAGTAGGTAACTCTTTCAGCTTTTTCTGCATCAAGTTTGTCAGTTTTGCTAGGATTATTTTTGTTCTTAACATATTTTTATACTTTTTGTTCTACCTAAATATAGAAAACCTGAACATTGAAGCACCATTTCCATTAAAGCCCAGTTTCCCTTACTGCTTTTCTGCATTTCACAATGTCATCAATATTCTTTACTTTTCCCTCCTTTTTTGTTACCACTATAGTTAGTAGTTTCCAGTTGCTGATGAATTTGAATGAGTTTTCAACTTATGCTTGATGGTGGAGGGAGACAAATTAATTATTTCTCTTTTATTTTTATGCCTGCAAAATTTTCATTCATTTTTTTTCTATTTAGATTTTTCATCCTAACTAATTTTGAATGCAGTTTACAGGAACTTTGGGAAATCTTTTTTTGATACAACAAAACAATTAATCACTACTTTCAAATTTCTCTTTGCCCACAGAGACTGTAATCACATCACAATTAATGGTCCTGACACAACCAGCGACTTCCAGCCTAAATGAGGTCCATAGTAAAGTCATCTTCTGTGTGGAATTACTGTGTATCATCTGCTAGTTTTAGAAACTCTAGACTGTTTCTCAGTAATATCAATGGAACCCCAGAAATATTTCAAACTCAAATCAGCTGTAACAACCAATTTTTTTTTTTTCTTTCCTGCATAAAAAAACCAACTGCTGAAGGAGTAAATCAACCTTTACTTTTCCTTGGCCAAGTGATCCTGAGAGCTCCCTTTATTTCTTCTTGGGTTTTCTCTGTGCAGTCACCCAAGTTCAAGATTTTTTGGTCCGAGTCCCTGGAGGGTAGTAGCACTCAGAATGTATTCATCTCATTGCTTCCTCCATTCCTGATGACATTACAACATCCTGGTGTTGAAGGTTTTTCACCGAGCCTAATGTCATTTTTTATCCCATTTCCCTTTACCAGATATACCTACTTTCAGAATTTATATGTAGGCATTTGAAAGACATTGTTCATTCTTTGAGTTCATTATCAGATCAACCTGGTTCATTTTTTTATGCCCAATTTGAGATTCATACAATGAAATTAATACAGCTGAGAATAAGAGTTTGTCTTGCATTTATCTTGTAACAAATATTTCTAGTCACATAAAACTATGACTTAATTGCATAAGCTTTTAAGTGAAAAAAAAAATGCATGCTTTGTTTAAGAATAGCATAATCAAGTATTTTACTGATTTTTAGACCTACATGTGCATTTCTCTCATTATTTGTGCTTTAAAATCACAACAGAAATTACTGTTGTTTTCCTTTTACTAGTTAGCAGTTCCCTGTAGTGGTTTCCATGCAAACAGTGCTGGATGTGAATAGGAAAACCCAAGTTTAAAACTGTCTAGAAGGGGAAACGAGAAACTGTTTCTTGTGGAGGCTGTGTCTGTGAAAGTTTCACCAGCCGTCTCTCATAACTGCATATTTCTAGCAAGGGCTGAATTTTTTTCGTAAGTGAGGTGTTTTGTGTCTGTTTTGTTCATTCAGGCTTGTGTCTTATAAAAAACCCTGATTTTCTGAAGGCATTAACCGTCTACCATCTTGTCTTGGGTTTGTCTTATTTTAAAGTGTTTCAAGTTGGTTTCATAGAACTGAAGGATCCAGTAACTTATAATTGTTCCATTGTTGTTTTTGTTTTTGATCAGGCTCCCATTAGAAGCATGAGAATGTTTTTTATTTCCATTTTTTTTTTTTTTAATCAAGCCAGATACCAGAATCTGGAAGTCCTTTGCCAGGATAAGGCTTCCTTCTTCATGCAATTCTTTGGTTACTTCATCATGGCCAAGATGGAGCCATGAAAAGAAGCCAAAAGTACAAATGCTACAGAATGAATGTGCTTCTCATTGTTCTTGTGGTGCTTTAACCACTGGAAAGTAAAGCCTGTAGGTAGTGGATTTATAGTAATTTCCCTTAAACCTGGCTTTGGCCCCCTTTACCATAGTACCTGGCGAGGGCCTGAGCACCTGGGCTCTTGAATGAATCATCCGCCCTGGCTTCGGAAGTAAACCTTCCCAGTGAAACAGCAGCAATATCCGGACTGGCCATCAGTTTCTATTCTGTTCAGCCTCAGCTGATATATTTCATATGTTTTTGTAGCTGAAGCTGGGCCAGGACTTCTCTAACTTTGACAGGAGGGCTAAATGAGAGTAGGGAATTTTATGTGCCTCTTCCCACAGCATTCCAGTGACCATGCAGGAAGTCATTGATCAGTGGGATTTAGGCAGCGTGCACAAGAAAGGTATGTGTGTGTGGCCCAGTGGCCTCTGCAGCATATGCTGTGACGACACCAGCCTCTGATTCAGTAAATGGAGGGATAAGAGCCTAGGTGGTGAGCCACACACACCACGGCTGGGCTGCATCTCTGCACTGTGGGCTGTTTCAAGCCTGTTCTGTAAGGCTGTGTGTTTCCCACTAACACTCTGGTTTAGATGTGGTCATAGGAGAGTGATTTTCCTGGGAAATTGCCTAATGTTCTTTCACAAACAGAGGGCCAGTTCCCTGACCTGGTGGCTCATCCTACAGGAACAGAATCTGACCTCTCGTAGATCACTTAGTATTGTTTGATTTTCCTGATCTGTATGGCTCCTCTGTGTCATAGCCCAGGAGAAGAGCTGAAAGGCCATGTCATCTCTTCAGGTGTCTGATGCTCAGGCTACGCAGCACTGGGACAGTGAAGGAGCTGGTGTGCCTGCACACTGACCCAGAGCTGTTAGCAGTAATGGTTTTGCAGAAATGCAAATGGTATTTCTGACCCAAATGTCATTAAACTTGTTCCTAGGATAAGTTTACTGGCTTTACTGGAATTGCATGGAAAGAATACTCATCCTGTTGTCAGATATGCTGTGGACACAGAGAGCAATAAAAAAAAAAAATAAAAAAAAAAAAATAAAAAAAAAAAGGTATTTATCCAATAAATGTATGTAATTTCTCTGTAATTTCTTTCGAGCATTAGAATTGCTATGGAGAGGTCTTCCAGACCTCTACCTTCCTACGTTGTACCAGGAGCTGTTCTACTGTAAAGGAAACCTCATTGCAGCAGTTTGTGTGCATTAGCATGGAAGGTGACAATTTGATTTTTCATCTTTCCTGTGTCTCACTTTGTTTGGCCACATTACATGGCTTGGGGTAGGACTCAGCTGTGGTGGGGTGGAGAGGAAAGGGTTTGATGTCAGTTCAGTGGCTCTGTCATTGTGTGACTCAGAGCATAAATTAATGAAGTAAGTCTGTTTTCCTTCTCTCTCTCTTTCTTATCTATGATTTTCCATATCCAAAGGAAATGAAGAGGGGGAGGCAGTGAGAGGTTATCATTCAATGATGAGACAGGCTGTGGAGAAAAAGATGCTACTTCTTCAGCAATCCCAAATGTGCTCCCAAATCTCAGAAGAGCTGAATATTTCAGCTGAAGGACTCAATCATGAAATAATCTTCTCCCTAGACACCAAAATAGTTGTCACTATTGTACAGCATCAACAGACCACTGAGCTGAATGGGGGCAGCCTGTGCAGAGCTAGTGTTTCAGTCTGTCCACCTGCAGCCCAGTAAATAATGCCAAGGATAGTTTACAGTTACAGAGGGATCGGAATTGCTGGCTGAATGGTCACAACCCAAGAAAATGTGTTTTAATTTAGCTAAATGAAAAGTAATACATCTGGGAAAAAAGAGTGCAGGCTGTACCTACAGGACAGGAGACTCTGCCTTGGAAAACAGGATTATGGGGTCATTGTGGTAACTGCCTCCACAATAGCTGCTGGTTCAATGGGGCTAAGAGAGCTCAGCTGCCTCTGGGAACCTAGAAGCAAATAATAGGACCTGGGATGGCGGAAGCATCGGCAGGAGCATCCCTGGGCTGCAGCACCAGGTGGTGGTCTTACCATATCCTCACCACAGTGAGAAAGAGGAAACACTGTGGAGGACCACTGATATGGTGGCTGGGAACTCCTGCATGGTCACTGGAATACTGTGGGAAGAGCCTGGGAATATAAAAGCCTTTATAAGGGTTAAAGTGTGCCATCCAGTCAACTTTTCTATGACAAGGTTTGTTACGTCTTTGTAATGCTGGATCACAGCAGTGCAGTGAGGTGACTCAAGTGACTCTAATTCAGCTTTGACATGAAACCCTCCTTCCTATTTGGTGGGTAATGCTAGACAGGCAGGAGATGGTAAAATCACCTCAGGAGGTTGCCTTTACAGATTGTAAAATCACCTGTAAAGGAAGTTGCCTTTACAGACATGTCTGTGTACACTGCGGGACAGAAACTCAGAAACTCTCCAGCACAAGTGTGTAAAATCTGATTGGAATTACCAGCTCTCAGTTCTTATTCCAGTTCCTTTCTCTCAGGGTGGTGAAAAAAAAAAAAAAGTCTACATTTTCCTCAATTTGCTCATTGATGCAGCTCTGCACTGAGACAGTGATGGTGCCCAACCTTCAGCTTTAAGGGTTTGGGCCACAGGTAGTGTGTTGTTGGGTATCTCTGGAAGCACTGGACATAGATGGAGAAAATGCTTTGGAGCAGTGAGATAATGCAGTATGTCTCTCTCCCCTTGGGACCTGCCTATGGCCCTTCCTGTGGCTGCCACTTCTGTGAGGATTTGCTGAGCATTGCCCTGCTTCAAAATAACCTGCAAAAATCATTTGGTAACATTGCACAAGCCAGTTCCCCCTTTGGTCTTTTCTAGTCTTTATATGTGGCACCAAGAAGCTTTGCTTTCAGAGGAGTGTGGTGTCTTGGTCTCTCTGAAGCCTTCAGGCTGAGTGCTGGTGCTGCTGACTGCCCTGAGCAGCACAAGAGCTCTTGTCAGTTGTTCACAACGAGCTCAATTTGAACTGTGAGACCTGGGGGTCAAAACATGATTTTGTAGCAAGCACCAGGTCATATCAAACAACAGGTCCAAATGTGCAGTTTCCTCTGCAAATAAGGTCATGAGATCTTAAAATTCATGGAGAGAGATTAAGGCCACCTAGGGAGATGAGTCCTATATTATCATCATCATCTTCCTTATCATAATCACCACCATTATTATTATTATTGACATTATCTTTGATCTCTCTGTTGTCTCATTTGTTGCTTCTGGAAGGCAAGGCAGCAGTTGGCTTTCCCAGCCTTCCTTAATTACTTTTTTTCTATCAGGGAGTGCAGAAAACACATGCTAAGGCAGAATTTAAGCCTTTGCACATTGTTTCATCCCACCACAACCACAGACTGGCCTCACCTACAGAGTTTGCTCTGCAACTTGTATTTGAAATTCTCCAGCTTGACCTTTGGTTTTGGATCTGCACTTTAGTAAGAGGAAGACCAGCTGAGATGAAGGGGTCTGACTCTTGCTTCAGATCTTCCCAAACAATGGGAGCATACCTCTCACACAGCTCTGATCTGAGCCCATCTTTAAATATAACCATTATATATTTTTGTGCAATAAAATGCAAAAAAAAACCCCAAACCAAAAAACCCCAAGAAATATGTCCAACAGTGGTTATTACCACAGTTACATCACAGCAGAAACAGGTGCAAGGAAATAAGCCTCCCAAAAGTTTCTATTCAGGAGGGAGATGACTGAAGAAAGCCGAAGGAAAAGAGGAAGGTGGAGGTAAGGGTAGGAGCCAGGGGACAAAGCAGAAGTTGTTTCTCTTGGGATGGGGCCAACTTAGTAGCTGTCCAAACCCAGGAGATGTCTGGGATGCTCCTTCTATTACTGTCTTTGTTTTTTCCATTTTAAGGCTGCCTGCTAGCAGAGTGCGTGATAACACCAGTGTTGCGTTGCCCTCTGAACTCCCCATTGTCTGGAACTTCCACAGAAGTTCAGGCCTGATGCAAGAAGACACATCTGCATCCTTCTGAGCAGATTTTGCATAAATTTCAAGGAATCCTTTAAGGACTCATCAGCTCAAGTAATTCTCTCTGCCCCAAAACTATGGGGAAGGAAGGGAAGTGATTATGGGAAAGCTCACATTCCTCCGGCAGCTGCAATCACTTTGGGTGGGATTCATCTGACTGAACATAGAGGCCTCCTTCTGAGCTAGTCACATTAGGCTCCCTTTATGGAGGAGAATATGGAGAAGCATAGGCACAGCTATGAGTCACCTCATTTTAGTGTCTAGAACAGGTCAGGCAAATCATGCCCATTTCTCTTCTTTGCTTTTAAAAGGAGCTGTGGTGAAGGGTCCAAGAGTAGGTCTGTAAAGTTAGACAAAGCTCATCCTTTATCTGGTGTCCAAACCAAATGATTTGATCTGAGACCAAGGGGCCAAGCTGTGATGAGGGCATTGCCAGCAAGTGCTGAGTAACCACAGCAGAGTGGGGTAAATTATCTCACCCGCAGCTTATTCACTGCGGGAGAGGATGCAAGGAGTGCAGTGCTGGAGAGGAAATGGCCTAAGAAAAATGTCTATAAAAGTCACTGTGGGATGTCACCCTAGTGCCAAGACTATGTTTATTTTGAACCAGATCAGGTACCTCTGTTTGTAGGCAAAAGTTACTGCACTCCTGACACCACCACAACTTGCTGTGTGATCAGTTCCTTCCCTACTCCCAGCCCCTCTTTCCTTCCCACTTCTCCTTTCCAGACTTCAGTACGGCAGGCCCATCTTCAGATCCCTGTGGAGCATCAGGGGGTGCTGGCTCAGCTCTGCCGTGTCCTTTTCCCGGACGCCTGGTTTCATGCTGAGCTGTGTGTCGAAACAGAGGAGCATTTCCCATGCACCGTGTGCCTCAGGAACACGTACGGAAAGGAAGTGCAGAGGTTGCCAGAAGCAGCAATGAAGTTATGTTGTTATCTGATGAGAGGAATGACGAAACAATAATGCTTTTGAGCATGCCATGAACGAGCTCCTCTTGAGAGATTTGTGCTGAGGACCCTCAAGACCTTAAGTGCATCCATGGCTGTAACCCATGAGTAAGAGTGTGAGGCATGCACACAAGGTAAATAAATAGTTACACAGAATGGCTTCAAGTCAGTTTCCCCTCCCACTCTTCTTTTCCTTTCTAACCATTAAAGATAAACAGAAGCTTTAGTGATGTCATGGGGCAATGCATTTGTGAACTTCCTTGCTGCTGCATCCCAATATGCAAAAAGAGTATTTCCTAACCCAATTTTTTTCATTCACCAAAGGCAATGTGCAGGAATTATGGCAGTGCCTGGCAGAACAAAGCAAGAGTGCAGAAGAGACATGAGGCTTTTCAGATCTACTGGAACTGGTTCTGCTCAGTACTAACCTGCAGCTAATGCATGGGCCAAATGCCAAGTTTCCAACTCCCTGCTGTAGGTTGTTGGCTGACAGAGAGGGGCTGGTGCTCTAGGGGATTTTAGTTTCCCTCCCAGAAAAAAATCAGAAGAGTGAGTTAATTTGCTTAAAAATGGACAAAAAAATGAACATGTGTGTATATGTATATATTTGCACCTGCACATGACTTACTTTGGAAAGACCTTAAGAGGGGAAGTTCTTCAGAAACTGATGTTAGAGAATTTACTACCTCTCCTGAACTCAGGACTTAGGCTCCTCAGTCTCAGCAAGATGCTCATGGACAATTTGTGCTGGGACTTTTCAGAGATTGCCTTTCTTTAGCTGACAGGCAGATTTTGATGCCTTTAAACCTGCCAGAGGATTTAGTATCAAGGCAGATCCTTGTTCTGTGCTCTGATATTTCTGGGAAAGCTGGCTGGTAAGTAGGGAGAGGTATGTTCATTAAGTGCCCTCACTAGGAGTTAAAGGGCCAAGCACATTTCTTCTCTTCCTCTTTCACCCTTCAGAAGCTCAGTGCAGACAAATAAAATGGTTAAAGGCGCATGATGAGAAAATAGCCCGGTAATTGCATTACCTCCATTGTGGAGTGGCTGCCGGTACAGCCCTGGGTGAATGCCGGTTCCTGTTCCCTCCCACCAACCACAATCCCTCTCTGGGACAAAGAGCCATCTTTGCTTCTCATTCATTAACACACTGGCTTGTGATTTGTGTGTTTGAGCCAAGAGGCCTGACCTGCTCTGTAGGATTGAAACAAGCCATCCCAGATCACCTTCCTCAGAGATGCTAATGCATGGAATGGGTTTCCCAGGGATCCCGTGTGCCTTCACCCCACAGTTGTATTAGCGCTAATGCCTATTAATAGAAGAATGATGGAGAACCCACAACTGACAACATGAATGGCTTCAAGCATCAGCCCTTTATTAGCCCCCAGTACAACCTTTTATACCCTTTTCCTTATACATATCACCTGTGTGCCCTTTTACTCTTTTGTGATTGGTCAATACAAATCAGCATTCTCTGTTCCTTTTCCTTTAATGATGGTCACCTGTCTTACACAGCTGCACCTTATCAGGGGTGAGATTGCCTGCAGCACTATCTCTATTCCTTTACACTCCATTCTCCCACAGAGGAAGAGATTGGAAGAGGAGAAGATCCTAGTTCTTTCCTGGCAGTGCCTACCTCTGCTTGAGTGAAAACCTTTCCTCACTGCAGTTCATCACCCCAGTCCTTGTGCGCCATGCTTTCTGTCTATCGTCTCTACCATGATATGGATATCTTTATTTTTTTGCTTCAGAGAGCTAAGAATCCACCCACACAGCTGACCCCTCTGTGGCACCCATACGATCTGTTTGCCTCACATTGAAGCTCCTACAATTTTGCTCTGAGGTTCACCTTCTCATCCCTTGCTTTCAGCACTATGGATAAGAAGCTTTAAGCTTTCCTGAAGATGATGAGGGAGAAACAGCTGAAACCACAGATTTGCCTCCTCCACCAAGAAATATATCCTAAAATGTTTCACTGTTTTAGTCCATGGAAAAAGAGAGCTGGACTGGACCCTGTGCAGGTCTGGGCTTGCAGTCCTCCAAGAGCCAAACAGGCATGTAGGCACTCTAGCTTTAAGGATTGATTTCCTTAGCAAACTGTCAAGTCCTGGTGGCTGGAAAAATCTGCAAACAATTTCTAGTCACTGAACAAAGCAAATCTTTGTACTGTGCTGTAATAATTCATTATTAAATAAAAGCTCCTTTGTTAGGCTATAAGAAATGGTGTGTACTCCGCCACTCTTCACAATGTGCCTTGGTGTGACTTTGCAATGCATATGAAATTCTATTTCATGTCCTGTGAAAAGATGACATAATAAGTAATTTTAATTTTGGTAGGAAAAGCTCAGCGTGAAGAAAATAGCACAGCAGAGCTCTGGTGATTGAACTTTATTGCTGATGCCTTTTATTCACAACCATACAAGAGAACATGGAGACTGGTCTTTACTTCATTTGCAGAAGAGTAAATGAGGAATAACATGGGCAAAATTACTAGTGACAAAACTGAAGGAAAACTTTAGCAGCTGCAATTCCTACAAGTTGTGTTACTTACTGGGCTGTCTTATTGCAGTTCCAGGCTTAAATGAGTCAAAACAGGAATCAAAGGGCGTCAGTGTTTTCTCATCCAGAAAAGCAAATGTGTTTCCAGCTCCCTCTTTTCTTTCTTTTGCTCTGCACCCAGTGAGTTCCCAGTAATCTGCCAGTTTGGGCCCTACAGCCACAGAGCCCTGTTACCCTGCTCAGCAGCTGCTTGTGTTGCACGCTTGTGTTGCTTTGCAGCACACGAGGCCAAGGCACAGGCATGGCAGCTGTAAGCCCTTCACCTGTACCTTTTGTCAGGCTGTGACCTTTTAACCAACCCCATGAGGTCATGATTTAAGATTGTATCCCCCAAAGTTTTTCTTCTCTTGCTATATTTTGCATGGGGTTGGCAGTGCATGAACAGGAATATAGTCTTCCAGATCCTTCCCTTCCTCTGTCACACCATCAGGGCCATGGGAAACCCCCAGAGCTGGTACCTCCCTCTCAGCTGGAAGAGGCGGCAGCCAGGGCTGAAATGGGCATTGGGCAAGCGATTTCTCTGAGCCCCGTCCACTTTTGTCTCTTGGCTGGGCTTAAATGAGGCTTTTCCAATAAGTGTCCAGCTCAGCTCAGGCTGAGGCTGCTAATTCCAGTCGTGTGGGTGATTCATATGCCATCTAATAATAGCAGCTTCTGGCCATGCCAGCACAATAACTGACCATGGAAAACTCCACACTGCTTTGGGCTGCCAGCCCATCAGCCTTCCCAAGCTGAGCTGGCCACAGCTGGTGGTTTGTCTTTGAGGGCAGCACTATGCAGCTCAGCAAGAGGCTGCAAATTGTGCTGTGGGCACTGCTGTGAGCAGTGCTGGTCCTCCAGCCGTGGGCCCTCTGTCCCAATGCCAGTGCCACCACTGTGCCAGTTCAGGAGCTGTGGAAAATGGGCTGCTCCTCCTGCTGCTTTATATAAAACAGTTGCTATTAATTACCTGTGCCAGCAGCCAGCTTAGGTAGTTTGCTTTCAATGGCAAAGCTGTGTTTGTCCTTACTTGCCATCCAAATACTGTTTACAGCATATGCAAAAATCTGCTACATGGCTGCCAAATTCATCTTGGTGGCACAGTCACTGCTGTTCGTGCTACTGAAAGGCAGCAGGGGGTTTGATTGGGATGCCTCATGCACTTGTTTGGATGCTTCCAGAGAGGGTGGGTGATGACAGGGCAAAATCACACACGTGTTCCCCAGACAGACTTCTGCACCACCTTCTTCCATGCTCCAGTGGCATTTTCTCTGCCTGGTGTTTGACCATCTGAAAACGAAGGTAGGAAAATGGTGGTGGAGGCTGGAGAGGTCTCAGTCCTAGTAACACGCAGCTGAAGCCTTGACAGGTGATGGCTCTCTGTGTCTTGGCTGCAGACCAGAAGCCAGTCTCGGGTGGGGGCAAGAAGCTCATTGCTACCCTGAATTATAGCCCCCACCAGTCAATTAAGGATCTCCCTTCACAGCAGGACAGTGGTCCCAGCAGAGCCCGTGGATGGGAGCGGCATGCCCACAGTGGGATGTCTCTGCAGCCAGGCTGGCACTGCAGGCTGGCTACAGAGCAGGTCAGCATCATGAGCTGTGATTCCCACAGCGTGGCAGCACTGGACTGCTGCTACAGCCTCAGGACCTTGGGCACAAAGATGGTTCTTGCCCCACTGCTTCCAACCATGTGAGCTGTGGCCCAGGGGAAAAACGCACACATAGGGCAGACAGGGTCACTGCTGAATCCTCAGAGGTGATCACCAAATACTGGAAGAGGATTATTAGAAGCTAGGAAGCAGAAGTGTAGTCAAGCCAAGGAGGCATGTGAGACTGAGCAAGGTGTGACAGCACAGTGAGCAGTACTGCAATGCAAACCAGGCACCCAGCCCCACTCCTGGATGGAAGGACAGGAGCAAGACAAACCCATTCCCTCCTGCTTTCAAACCCTGTGGCTGCTTCCCACACAGGGGTCCTGCACAGGTATCCCAGAATTTGGCTGACTTTAACTCGTAGGTATGGCAGCTGGTCAGGCAGGCCAGGCTGTGCAGGACATGTGCTCCTTAAACACCATCACTGCCATGCCCCTGGCTCCCACAGCTGCCCGGAAGGGCCCCAACTTCCCAGCAGTCATGGGGCTGTGCTCCCACACCACCCACAGAGCAGCTGGGGGATTTTCCTGGTAAGCAACTGGCTCATTGTTTCACTTTTGCCATTTGTTTGCCTTTTAGGAAGGTTTTTCTTTTATTCCTCCCTTGACCTAAGCTGGAGTTGGGGTTTTCCAGACCCAGGGTCAGGGTTGTCAGGGTGGTCAGCGTGGTCATGTCATCTCCCTGACCCAGCCGTGCTACCTGGGGAAGGACCTGAAAGCCAGGCACCAAGGTCAAGTTTTCCTTGTACCAGTGGTGGTGAAGCAGTGGGGGTGAAGCAGTGGTACTTCTCAAATTCTGAGGGCTTCAGATGTGCTATTTGGAGCCCTCCTGTATTGCAAAAAACATGAAATGGTCCCTGGGCAGAGGAGGAAGAGCTGGCCCTGGAGCCAGCCCTCAGATGGTCATATGTGGCTCCAGCTTTCAAGGACACCCCCAGTTTGAAACTGGGCTGGCTCCATTTTTGCTGAGTGGTGTCTCTAAAATTACTAAATTCTGTCTGCTCCCTTTGTTTTTCTTCCTCTAAATCTGATGTTTTCATTGCAGTGGACCAGCACTTAGCAGCTCAAAGACTGACCAAACACTTATGCTCAGCAAACACAGTGGCACCAGCAAATCTCAGCAATGCCACTATCTAGGGCACACTGGGAACAACACTGGGGACTTTAGGCTCTCCATTTTTATGTTTAGCACAATGCCAGCCAAGCATGGGATGACTTAAGTCAGGACAATGTTATCATAAAACTCATGATCTGGTATAGGACAGGAGAAGAGAAAGCCTGCCAGTCTGCAGCCTGTTCACTTGAAGGAAAATACTTTGTTTGAGAACATGCACAAAGAGAGGAGGATCCAGTTCACCAGGGCTCATATTTAACTGGGTAGATCAAAGCCTGCACTATTTGCTTCAGGACTGTTGATTTTGGATTTGACCAGCTCCTCCTCCACAATAAAAAGTCCAAGGGGATTCTGTATTCTCTTGTGCTTTCTGCAGAATGGGGCTCTTTGCACCAGAGCTTCCAAGCAAAGCTTGGCACACAAGCCTCTGAAACTATGGAAGCTGCTAAAGGCAGAGCCGACCCTGCAGCAAGCGACCCCAGCCCCCAAGTCCTGTTTCAAATAGGAAAGCCAGGCCCTGGCTTTAGCATCAGCCGAGATGGGGGCAAGAGGATTCCCTATTACATTTTGCTGGCTGATGCTCCAGTTTTCCCTTTCTCTGCTAATGCTCCAGCTAAACTGGAGCCCGGCACTTTCCGGCTGCCCATGCCAAGCAGAGCTCAGGTGAAGAGCAATTGAAACCTAAGATTAAAACCTAAGATGTCTCAGGGTACAAGGTTAAGCAAGAAGTGCTACAGTGGTTCAAGACTGCACTCCACAGAGCTAAGAAAGGCATTGCTGCCTCCCTGACTGTGTGGCTAAGCCTCTGCACAGCTTCAAGCATTTTCTGTAATTGGGAGAAAACAGCAGCAATCTCCAAGAGACCAGCCAAGGAGAGAAGAAAATAGCATGCAGTATTCTTGGTTTTCCCTTACGCTACAGCCCAGCCTTGAGAAGAAGAGGAAAAGGAGAGGCATCCAAGGCAAGGGAAGGACTGCACACAGAGCAGGTGTAGGAGCTGTGCCACTGGGCTCGCTCATGCTCTGCCGGCCTGCAGGGAGGCCACATGGTGGGCCTGGACTGGGACACTGCACCGCAAACATCAAAGTGACATGAATTCCTTTAATTCCCTACAACGAAAAAACAAGCGTTGCGTGGTGTGTCCTACTAACGGTGTCCAAAGGAGAGTTCTTGTCAGCTGCATATACAGCAGGATCTTGCCTACTCCAAAGGTGATGTGGAGACAGCAGCCCTGGGGGCCAAACCACGCTGCTCCTCCCTGGAGGGCTGCAAAGGGCAGCTTGATTTACTGTTGCTGGAAGGGAACAAAGCCCAGTGCCCACGCATTCTGCAGCACACTTAGCCATTTATGGCAGCCTTCTAGCCCTTGGCTTCTGCTGCACCAGCCCCCAGCCTCACCATGGGCACTGGGGCCCTTGCCACTGAACTACACAACTCTGAGGGTTCAGTGCCTGATGACTGCTTTCACGAAAGGTATGATTTGGAGATTTTTAACTCTCTTTTACATCTGTAAACTTCTGATGAGAGCTTGAGTTCAGCTTATGAAGCAGGATGATGCAGACAATTTTTTCTTCTTTGAAGCTCCATCCAAAAAGCCATATTTAAGCAGTGTCATGCCATGAGGTCCCACAGATAAAGCTGAAGAAGTTTACTGAAAGCAGTTGACAGGAGGGTGAAGTGGTCAGCAATGACAGGGATGAGATATATCTGCCCTTTCCCAGCATAAGCCTTCCAGATAAAAAAAAAACTGCCAGTGAAAATAATGCCACAATTCCTTGGCACTGTGGGATGTGCTGTAGAACTTCAAAACAAAACTGCCTCAAGGCAAAATGGGCAAAGTGAACTTTTCCTATGTCTTAGGGAGGGCTGGCTGCTCATATAATGGAAACAGAAAGACTTCAAGCAGCAAAGTTGCAGCAGGAACCATGCTCAGGATGGGGAAGCACAATTTTTTCATGGTTCTCCCTCAGGGGATGCTGCCTGGAGCCACAATCCCTTTTATATCCAGCTCTATAGGTGCCTCTGCTTTGGGATTTTCCACTAAGTGTTGCTATAGGAACTTAATTGCTTCTGTTCATCCAGGTCTGAGCAGCTCTCTGCTCCCACTCCTCCTCTCCCAGGGCTGGCAGCATCGGGGCTCTGAGGACAGCGGAGGATGCTCAGGTACAGCAGGAGTGGGGTCGTTCAGCTCAGCTAATTAGAGCTACTATTTCTGTCTCTGGCCTTTTCTCGGTTTGTATCCATCTGGGGCTCTTTCAGTCATTATAGAGCTTTCCACCCTCTTGTTTTTTTCCCTCTCTCCTCCTCTGTCTTCCAGATTTTTGCCACTGTTTCATGTTGCTCTCCAAGTTATTTGTCTCTTCTCTCTTGCTCCGGTCGTGGGAACATTAGTAATGTTTTTCTGCAGAGCAGGGTGGCTTAGAGACCGCCTTGCAGACCTGACAGCCATCCTAGTGCTGCTGGCAAAGGCTGGAGCAGCTCAGCCAGCCGACGGGAAACGGTCCTGTTTATGGTTCATCACTACCCACTGCTTCTTGCTCCTGCCTGGGCCCAACTGTGCCGCTGCCATGCGTGGCCGTGCGTGGATGCAGTCCCGCTCCTGCTCCCCGCTCCCCTCCGCAGCCACCCCGCGTGTGGGGCGAAGGGAAGCATGACTCACATGGGCCTCCCACCCATGAGTAACAGTGTTGGTCTATCACGTCTCAGCCAGCTGGGGCAGCTCAGAGGGCGGGCGGCTGCTTCCTTGGCAAGGGATGAAATAGGTCACTTCGTCCCCAGAACACGGGTGAAAACGGGGGGCTGAGATTGCAAGGCACGGCAGCAATGAGCAGCCTGACATCAGATGCAGGAGCAGCACCCCGTGATGGGCCAGTGGCAGGCAGGGAGGTACAGAGACATGGGTTGCAGGGATTCCTGTTAAACACCGTCAGTTCTTCCTTCTTCCTTGCCCAAACCTGCTTTTTTTCCTGGGAAATGAGCAGGGAGAGTCCAAAGCCAGTGAGGGAAGACGGGCAGAGATGGTGGGAACACAAAGCAGTTATGTGTTTCTCGGGGTGGAAAGAGGCCCAGGTTATTAAATAGCAGGCAATTTTAACATGAGTTATTAATACTAGTTGTTTGTACTGGGAAGTGGTGCCTAGGGGCTCCCATTGCACTAATCATGTAACAAAGCCGTGTTCCTAACACAAATAGCTTGTGTTTCAGCCTGAAGAGAACAAGTCGTCTCCTTCCCATTACCCTCTCTTTGAAAAAGCAGCTTGAAGATTACACAGTCAAGCCCGCAAAAGCTGGGAAAGGAAAAAAATTACACTGGGCTGCCCTACAGTGCCATGGCTTACACCCAGCCAGCCCAGTAACTCCATCAGCACTGTGGGCCCACACTGTCTGCTCTGCCCCTGCTTCATCCCCAACCATGGCAGGTCAGATCTTAACATTATTGGTGATTTTTGTGTTGCCCATCTTTGGGTTTGAGTGTAGTAATGTCATGCCACCTGTTTAGGGTACTGGGGGGCTGGGGGCAGTTTTCTCCTTCCTTGCTGATTGATGCTGTGCATCTCTGTTGTGTTATTTTCAGGCTTTGCAAACCACAGTTCTCTCATGCCCTTCAGAAGTAAGAAACCTATTTAAATGAATTAAATTAATTCATTTACAGCCTTGGCACTAAAGCCCAGACTAAAGGTCAACAGCATCTGCTGATTTTGGATGGTACAAACCACGACTGCCCTGCTACTTTTTGTTTTCCTGAGAATTTGTCATTATATTGAGCTTTACCACATGGCAACACAGGTCCTCCTGTCTCCGGTTTCAGCTTTGAACATGCAGCTTTTCATCAGCCCAGTCCCAGGTCAGGCTGGAGGACCAGGAATATGACCTGGAGCCCCAGGCCTTCACCTAGCAGATCTCAGCTCTGGAAACGCTGTAAAGTTGGTGCCTGACCTTGCACTGCCCGGCAGCACCTTCATCTGCAGCCTCAACACAGCAAACCACCAATGTGCTGAACAGGACAGAGCCCTTGCTATCTCCTGCCCTCTTGACATTCATCCTGAAGTCCAGCTGGTGGAGGAAATATAGCTGGGAGATGAGCATGCAGGCGTTGGTTACAGGTAGAGGTAGTGGTGCAAGTTTGGTGCACAGAACAGAGAGAAGGGCTGTCAGTCCAGGTGTGTGGGCTCCCTTATGGCAGCAGGTGTGCAATGCTGATGACACTTGTGTAGCACAATGTGCACCTCTGCACACATGCTTGTGTGCAGGACTTTACTGGATTAGCATGTAAGAAGTGGGAATTCCTCACCTCCCACTACCTGCAGGCAGCTGGTAAGACTCAGAAATGCCTCCATCAGTTCTAAGCCCCTGACAGCCATGACCTGTGGTCAGCATGGATCCTCCTCCTGACTCCCCAGTCCCCACAGGCCTGCTCGTTTCTCTGATGGTCCATCATGTCATTGTCTGAAGTTTGTTCCATCCCTGCTGCTACCTCTTGTTAGTCAAAGCTGTGTGGAGGCCACTGTCACACACACCCACCCCCCAAAGAAAGCTGATCCAGAAGCACTGCCAGACTCGGGGAGAATTTTGGATTGCAGCATATAAGTTAAGGCACCATGGAAACCATCAACCTCCCTTTCAAACTGCAGGGCCGCCTTCACCCCTTCCAGGCCATTCCCAGGGCTCTCCTGTCTCACTGGCTTCTCAGCTGGGCCTGCTTTAGGCTTTAGCTCTCCATTCTACCCTTTGTCCCTCCTAAACCTTAAGGCCTGTGCCAAATGACAAAAACTTAATAATGGTGAACGACAAAACACAACAGAACAGGACACACACACGCAAAAAAAAAGAAGTTAACATGAGCAAATAACAATGCAAAGTTACCTCCCACCACCTGGGAAATGGCTCACCTATTTTGGCTGAGGAAGGCTTAAGGCAGAAGCTGAGCACCGACAGATCAACAGAGTGCTCTGGATCTTGCCAAGGTACCAGCAATGGAAACAAAAGGCTTTGAAATGAGAACAGCTCAGACACCTTAAGACCAAGCAGCGCTACAACATTTTTTATACTGTTTGCCACCACCAACTTGACATCATCCATAACAACTCTACTCAACAGGAGCACTCATTAAATATGTCCAGCTTTGCAGATAACTGTGTCTAGTTCTTTGCATATCACACTGTAACCCACCTGAGTGGACATCTACAGATTAACCAAGCCAGGAGAACTTCTCTTCCTCCTTCCCATACCTCTTCATGGGTGAGCAAGCCTTAGTAAGACACCCTTGGCAAGCAAGGGATGGAAACACAGCCCCCATAGAACAGCCCAGAGTTTAGCACAGCTTGGCTTTGGCCTCTGAACTGACTGTTCCTGCAGCAGAGTTAACCATGTCAGTTTCTCTCCTCCCTTCAAACACTTAATCTCTGTGACACACTGCATTTTCATTTATTTTTCCACCCATCAGCCATTTTTCTTTAGCGAGAAGGTAAACACCCTGTTTTGTTTTCCCATCTGTATTTAAACTGTGAACGGAGTGAAGCAACAGGCTGGGAAGCAGAAAGAAGAAAGCAGCTCTGAGTGGAAGCGATACAAGCACTGATTGCAACCAGGCTTTTCAGATGTATGAAAAAATAACTCTCTCCCCCAAGGAGATACTTTAGAAGCTGAAAGCTAAGAACTTAAGTACAAAGGCTTTTGTTTTTATTGACATTGTAAGAAACATTTTTTTTCTTTGTTACAAAAAAGCTAAGTGGTTCTGAAAGCAGAAGTACAGTTCATATGTACACAGTGCTACAGACCCTTCAGATCAACCTAAGGCTTTAGAAACATCAGATCATAACTGCAGGTTTATCAAATGAAGACCACTAAGGTCTGTTACAGCTGAACACTATTCCTACCGTACATAAATGTATTTACACATTTTTTTTTAAAAAAAGGATTACAAGCTTTATAAAAAAAAAAATTAAAAACTTGAAAAGAAAAAAGTAACACTTTTTTATCTTACACATCTGCAGGATTGACAACAGTAACTGTTCCATAGGAGACATTCCACCAATCCAAAGACAATAACACATGAATATCAGAGGTTTACAAGACGTTTCAGACACTATTAACAGTGGTATGTGCTATTAGCTCAATGGCAAGTACAGCCTCATCAGGAAAATTTGGCAACACATCCTGGTCCCTCTCTTTTACAGGGTCAACGCAAAATAAGGCACATACGTTGTGAGAATATAAACACTGCCGTCCAGGCGCACAAGCCACGGCAGGACAGGCGTGGGTGAGCTGACCAGCCATCCCACTGAGGGACAGGGCAAGCAGTGATGGGAAGTCAGCAGCCAGCCAGCATCTTAATGCATGCACCATTTGGGGCCATTCTCCAAGGAGAGAGTAACATCATATGCCATGTGGATGTGTGGAACCATTGTACTCCCCAGCAAAGCCCACGTGGAAGCCCACTGACCTTCCTGCAAACACATCTTTCCTTCACCTGGGTGTAACTGACAGACAAAACTCTTCACTAGCAATTTCCACTTTGTGGGAAGTAAAACTGTCTGGAGAAACACACATTCTTCAAGCAGGCTGAGTGTTATTGATGTGCTGAAGGCCAACAGTAACGAATATGGAAGACCCTCACAGAGCCATTACAAGAAATGGTGATTTAGATATATGCTCCAATGCTTTAAAAAGAACATTGACAATATTTTGTGCATTTTCTTGTACTCTTGGGTAAGCAGTGGGTTTCCAACAGCTATGCAAAAATCAACTGATGTGCCACGTACACCAAAGCAAGCTTTGATTCTGTAACTGGAAGAGTAGAGGGGTGCTAGTAAACTCATCCCACCACTGTTGATGGGATTTTTCCCCAGACTGCCAGAAGTTGAGAAGGAGGTTGACAGGTGAAAGCTGGTGTCCAGTGTAACAGTGCCATGCTCAGAGAGACCAGTCTACCTTATCAAAACAGAACCAAAACCCAAGATAGTTGGGATATGATGTATTGCTACCCTCACAGGTACCAACAACAGGCTCCTTAGGATAAAACAGAAAAGTGTGAGACAACACTAAAAACTGAAAAGTGACACATGAACATAAGTGGCACATACACTTAATGGTGGAAATGATAAATCATTTGCACAAACTCCCCAAGGACACAGTGGAGTCTCTGATTCATCAGCTTTGCCAAATCAAATGGGATGCCTTTCTTGGCCATGTGGTTTCTGCCAAGACACACTGTTGGCCCAAGACAAGGCTAAGTGAGTGACGAAGGTTTGTCAAATCCAGGAAGGCAAATTGGCTACTCAAACAGTCCCTTTTAGCCTGGAGCTAAATATGAATGGCTCCTTCTAAGCTCTGACGGATCACATCTGTTAATAGCTTCCCAGCATCAATTGCACCAGCAGATACAATTATGAACTGGAAAATTGAGTTTAAAAAATAGTTGGGGATGTTTGGGGTTTTATTAATGTATTGGCTCCATAACAATAAAAGACATCTCTCCCAAGCCACCTACTCCCAGGCTGGTCATAAGTCTCCCTGTTGAAATTGTTTATAAACATGTAATTGATGGCTTTAATAAACAGCCAGGATTGGTTACTGAGAACCATCTGAAACACGTCCAGCACAGCCTCTCCTCATGCCTATAGTGCTGCTTCTCTGCAGGGCTGTGAGCTGTATCTCAGTGCTGCAATGCACAACACGGCCCTTGGAACATCCCTGCCGCTGGGGGCCTGCCCAGTGTGATGCATCCCTTCTTGTCCCAGCAGCAGGGCAGGGACAATGGTTGTGTGCAGGCAGCAGAACTCTATGGAGACTTTGGGCAACAAGGAGCAGCTTCCTCCCGCTGCTACAGCAATCCAGTCTTTGGCATGGTGTGCTGTGCCCAACTACCCCTGCAGCCCAAGGACTACTGCAGGTGGGCTGTGATAGCTGGTCAGGGCCAGAGAGGCTGGGAGGGGAACTGGCAAAGGGAAAAGTGCAGGATGAGCAAATATGTGTGCATGGGACAGGGTAAGAAAGAAACACTGGCTGAAGATACAAAGAAAGACAGGAGCTAGATCATGATAAAAGGTGTAGGATATTTACATTTGTCGTGATTTCTGACATTCCAGCTCACAGTGCAAATCTCTCGGTATGTGCTGTGATAAGCTCAAATATGGCCCCTGCATCAGATTCCTATCATGTTTTCCCACTGATTTATAGACTCATCCTCTAACAGCTGTTAACAGATCAGTGTTATCTGTCAGCTTCACTGAGATTCCATTCCTACACATTTCCTCAAATGCCATGTGCTGAATCAGCTGGTATTTCACCTTTTCTTTTACAATTGAAAAAAATTGCTATGGTTTTCTAGCCTACAGAAGTCACCTTCTGATTTTGACTGGGCTTAAAGTTGATCTGTATTTTAAAATTGACTATGCTCCCTCTTCTCACAGTATGTCTACTATAATATCAGCTGCTTACAGACATCAAATGTAAGTGACTGTAAGTGCCCGCACAATTTACATCCCGTGGTAGGACTTCATTCACTATTGGGATTTAACTGACAAGTCTGCAAGGGCTAGAACCCTGTGTAGCTTCTAGGAGTGAGTGAACTTGAACTGTGGTCTTGTGATTGTTCCCCCCAGCAGCCTGTTCACCCAGGAGCACTGTGTGTTCAGGGGTGCAGACACAGAGCCCAGCAGAGCCAAAAACAAGCCAGTGCTCACAGAGCAAATGCCATTCACCTCTACCAGTGAACAGCTTATGATCACAGTGCGCTGGTTTCAATTTTTTGCCAGTGTAACTGACACTGGGCATTGACCCACTGGTTTGCTTTGAAATTAAATGCACATGGTGCCACCAAGAGAGAGGGAAAGAAGCTGAGTTGATTTTTTTGAGCTTTGATTAGTTGCCAGACAACTCAGTTGGTTAGAGCATGGTGCTAATAGCATCAAAGTTGTGGGTTTGATCCTCATACAGGCCATTCACTGAAGGGTTGGACCTGATAATAATTCCAGATCAGAATAGTCTGTGATCTGTGAATACTTGCTGTTCCCCTTGTTTCTTTGCTATTTTTAATGGCAGCTTAAATTTCTTAATTTTGTAAAGCCTGGACACAGTGGAAAAACATTTAAGATTATCAGATTGCTTGCAATGGCTTTGATTTATTTGGCTAGTCTGAGAGCAGGGCCAGCCATTCATTTTCTACTTCTTTTACACGACATGCCCATGATGGTTTTGAAGCTGTAAGTATCCATGGAGCTGTCTAGGCTAAAGGGGATGTACACACAGTTCTTCCAGCAAATAAGAACCAGTGGCTCAGCAAGTTACACCTTTTAATATTTTTTTTTAAAAGAATTTCCCAGTATGAAATACTGCTATTTTGTTATTTCATTGTATGAAATACTTCGTAAGACCCTGATTGTATCTCAACAAATATGGTATGCAATGAGAAGACTACAGACTACCCAAGTCACTACACACACCCATGATTTTGCTATCCAGTCATTTAAAAAAGAAGGCTCAAAACCAGAATACCAAATACTATAAAAGATGAAAAGTTGGACTACGAACAGCTTTCTGGTCCTCTCTTTCCCCTGAAATAGGTTGAACATGACACAATCTCAGCATTGTTATTCCAGGCAGTGACAGCTATCTCTGTGTGCGTTTACAAACCCCCTATGCTTCTGCTAGAGATCAAAGGGCTGATGGTTTTTACATTTCTTATTTGCTTGACCCTTCCAAATTTTTGTGCTCCGTGTCTCTGAAACTGCAGCCCAGGGGGTACCACGGCAGTGCATTTCTAAACTGGTCTTCCACCTCAGTGTGATGTGTCCAGTGCATCCATCACTGTATGCTCACTTCACATTGTGCCTGCTTATAGGTTCAAGGGGAAAAGTTGCAACAGTTTTACAAGGTATAGCTTCATTTGAGTAACAGAAAATTGTCAAGTCATTTCATCAGGCCTTTCTTTACAAAAAAACCCCAAAACAAACAAACAAAAAAAAAAGCGAGAACAAAACAACATGCATTTCACACGTTTACATTGGTGTACAATTAAAAAAAAAACAAAAGAAAGAGGAAAAGAAGCATACCGACATTTGAAAAGGGCAAGAGAAAGAGAGAGAAAAGAGAGAAAGGGAGGGAATGGGCATAGAAATACTGATTCAAAACTGAAATGGAAGACAGTTTCTCCCTAGAACACTTTAGGGTTTTCAGAGTCCTTATTCCATAAAAGGAATATACTTGAAACACATCCCATTTAGGTGAGATGAGATTGCTAAAATACATACACAACTAAAAAATATGAGTCTTTTTTCCATCTGTTATCTCCTAAGTGTTTTTTGTTTTGTATGTCTATTGCATAACAGCAAGAAACTTGCTTTCTTCTGCAAGTGAGGTCAACAAAGAGCTCATGTCCCCAATAGCCATGTTAGTTGTGCTTACAGGCATAGCTGGGAATGTAAGAGATGCTCGGGGAGTGGTGAGGCGTGAGGAATTGCGGGAGACATTTTGAATGATACTTGGGCTCAGTGCTCCCGAAATTAAGCTGACATGGTCCCCATCATCAATGATAGCATCAAAATCTATCTGCACACCCTCTAGACTGTTGTTGTCAATGCTGTCAACTGTGCTTGACACTTGGTTAGCCCCTGGGGAGAGAAGCTCAGATGAGTTTTCAGTTGCAGTCCCCTGCAGCAGGCAGCTGGCTTCTGAACCAAAGAAAGAACCTGTTTTCATAGCTTGGTGGCCAAAGCCCACGGTTTGGTCATATAACTGACCAGAGTAATTCTGCATGTTAGAGCAGAACTGCTGTGATTGACCTTGCATTTCCATCTTAATGGTGTTTACCCTGTATGTTTGGTCGCCTTCATCTATGTGTCTCTGCTGTTGGGACAGGTTGCTTCTCAACATGTTTTGCCGTCTGTTGCTGCTGTAATTAGAGCATGACTGGTAACTTTTGGCCACTGACAAGCCTGAAGGCTGGCTACCAATGGTGTGAGACACCAGTGGACAACTCTGTGGCCCTTGATACAGGCTGCCTTGTGAGGCAGGACTAACCTGCCCTAGCATCATTTGACCAGACTGATTGACTCCCTGGTAATGAACGCCATCTCCAACTGGCTGGCTTTGCAAATATTCCTGTTCCATCATATTCCTGTCCTGCATCCCGTTTGCCATACTGGTGGTTTGATCACTGGATGCCAGGGGATGGCTGAAATTTTGCTGGTTCCCATTCACTGGCATGTTGCTGACTCTCAGCTTCTGCCCTTGCACTGCCATTCCACAGGAACTGTCTGTCACCCCAGACATCATTGCTTGCCTGCTCATGCTTTCACAGTAAGCCTTGTTGGACTGCATGCTGAAAGAATTCCCAGCTATGCTGCCAAGAGTCATGTTTTGCTGTAAATTGTAGGCAGTGTTGCTCTCCACCAGGTTCTGATAGCCATTCTGCTGGGCCATGTTACTTCTCTCCAGGTTCTGCTGCTGAACCATCATATTGTTATACAGCCTGAAGGCCCGAGCCTGCTGCACTGCTGACCGCTGACCGCATTTCAGCTTTGAAGGAGATAAGTCAGAACTTCCTGAGCTTACTTCATTCCACTGAATGGGCAAGTCATTCTTACTTGCCTCAGGACCCGCCTGCTGACTGCTTGGTGGAGGGGCTTGGTCAAAGTTGCTGGGGTTGTTGTTTCCTGAAACTGAGCTGTGATGCGTTTTGTTGCTGTCTAGGACATTGTTCAACAAATGGTCGTACATGCCCTGGTTCTGGGAATTCAGATACTGGACCACATCATCTGGCAGGAGATCCTCATCATTCAGACTGCTACCTGCTTCCATTGTAGCAGCCTCCAGGGTGACATTCTCGCTGATGCTTGGAGGACAGGGGGAGCTGAAGCCGCGGAAGACGCCACCCTCAGAACAGGTGTAGTTCTGAAGAACAAGGTTGCGCTTTTCCATGGATGGAGGCAAAGCAGGAGGGTTAAAGCTATTAAGACTGTTGAAACGCTGGACTCTCGGGACAGAGAGATTGTCGGAGGCCATTCTGACTGGATCACTGGCTCTCCTTGTTCCATTTCCTAAAGCTTCGTGAGACAGAAAATGCCTCCTGCTGTAACCATTTGCCCCACCATCACTACATCTTCGAGGGACATTCACTGGAGGCAGTGGAGATACTCCAGATTCCCTGCAGTCTCCCAAGAGTGCCATCCTTGTCTTGAGGCTCATCCTCTCCATGTTAGGCAGTGGAGTTGGTGGGGGTCCACCAGTAGCTGCTGCATACTTAGCTTTCAGCCTGTATTGCTGGGCCGGGGTGAGGCTGAGAAGACTTGGCAGGTCATCACACTGGCTCGCTTCACTGGAGCGCCGGGAGGCATCCGTCGAGATGGGGTCGTAGGAGTCTGCAACGCTCACGTTCTGTGGTCTTCCCTCTGCCTGGGAGGCATCGCTGGACCTCCGGCTGGAGAAGCAAGGTGAGATTCCAGAGGACCTGCGGCTGCTCAGGTAAGCTGAACTGATTGTGCTAGTATTGCTGTCCCTCCTGTTCAGCATGTTCAACACAGTGATGTCCGTACTTGAGAATTCATTCCTGTTTGGCAGAATAGTCATGGATCCTCCGACACTGCAGCTGCTGTTCGACTGGGTACCTGCGGGTAAAATTCACAGTTAAACAAAGAGGTATTATCCAGGAACTGCTGTGGAAAACACGCAGCAAAGAAGTAAATTGAGTACAGAGGAAGAACATCATCACAGCCAATCATAGCAATGCTCTTTCTTGAAAGAAGTAGGGGTAAAAACTGTGTCCTTAGGTTAGAAGGTAATCCAGAGACTCAAGGGTAACATTTCAGTGTGAATCCCAGCAGAAAATTTATAGCCCACAGCCACAAACTGTCATCAGCTGGTGCAGTGCTCCAGCCTGCAGTGCAGCTATGCTGGCTGATGTGCCAGGAGGACACATTTATAAGGGAGCTTTTTATAGGCAAAATATAATTGAACAGGCATTTGCATGGAATGGCAAAATATACAAACTGGAGGCTATTCAAGGTCATTTCTAAAACTTCTTGAAATATTCTTGAAATAACTCCTAACAACTGCAAAACATCTTTGCTGGTTTCCTTGTTTTGTTTTTAAGTAAACAGGATAAATTTCTTAATTCTACAAAGTTTCTTTTGATTGAATGGGTCTCAGAAAACTTGGGCTGTCACTGCTGGGTGGAGCCCAGAAAACCTACAGGCATGCTATAGGCAAAGTAGAGGCAGCACTGACATCCCTTTTGGTCATGAGCAGCTCTCTGGAGGAAAACAATCGGGGATCTTCAGAGTTCAACCTCACCTTGCTCCCATTCATGGATATCTGCCCTTTGCAGCAGCAGCATCTGTACATATGATTTCTTCTATGTGTGGGAATAGGTTATTTAAAGGGAAACTCACCACATCTCTGCAAAGGCCGCCTTGCAAAGGCCTCAACAGAAAGACTTCCATACAATAAACTCACAGGTATTTCTTTCTTCTGCCTTGCCTCAAAACAAGACAGAATTAATGATGATCTTGGGTCAAAATGTTTAACCTGGGGAATATTGAAAATGTGATTCATGGCTCCCTTGCTAACCCCTGTTCTGTAAAACACAGGACTATCAGACTTCTCAGAGGATGGGTAGAAGGGCTTGCAATGAGGGAATGTGACAATTCAGAAAGTGATCAATTTACAAACCATTTCACAGCTGCTGAGTTTCCTAAGCTGTGCAGCTCCTGCAAGAGTTGCAAGATTGACCTAGCAAGCAACAAGGCTAAGGACAAAAAGCGTTATCACTCTTATGTGTATCTCACCATTTCCTATGAGAGGCGGCAAGGTCGGGGCTTTGGAAGGTGGAACGGGGTTCAGTCTTGGAAGCATTCCATTAACTTGCTTCAACCTTTCTAATTTCACGTGCTCCATCCATTTGGTCCCTGTCATATTCCTCCTGGCCTGTAAGCCAAGTGCTGTGGTGGCTGTGGAAATGGTAGAGTCCATGATTGGGGTTTCATCGATGACACTGAGGTCTCCTACACTACCACCACCAGTCAGAGTAAGCTCGATCCCATTGTTGGAATAGTTGCTGATGGGGGACTGTTCGCTGCTGCATGTAGACTGACCACCAGGGCTTGGCTGAGATGTCTGTTGGAGGGAAGTAAGAGACAAAAGAGTGTGAGCATTAAGCAAACAATGTTAACCAGAACATCTGTGCTAAATGAAGGTCTAAATGGAGTCGAAGATATAGGTATAGAAAAGGTCAGGATTAAATGGTAACAATGATTGTTCATAAAGAGGCTTTCTAGATACTGGCTTCAACTGCAGTGAACGGCATTGTAAAACACAAGACTAACATCCCCTTTCAGATGTTGCTGATGGTATACAATATATCTCCATAAGACATTTATCTGAGTTACTCCTAGAGTTACTTCTATCACTTTGAGCCATTTGTGAGCACATATGTATGGATATCCTACTTTGCTTATGTGCTGTTTCCAAAGCTGCAGCTCAGAAAAACCAAACCAGAATTCAGCCATGTTACTAGGTATTAGTTTACACCACTAGGCTTGCAAACACACAAGACTCCAACAACACTGGAATTTGGGGTTTTTTAATTAGACTTGTGGCTAAAGATTGTAAGCATTTTCCAGGCTTAAGGCTCATTGTTACAAGCAGTGGTTGGCCTGAAATGTTGGCATGTAATAAAACAGAGACAAAGCATCAGTGCAAAAAATACTGTATCATATTATCAGCCTCCCATGACCCTGGCAGCACTCAGGTCTAACTTACACCTCCTCTTATACCCAACTTATACCACCTCTGCCCTGAATCAAGTAGGCGACAATCTACTAAATCAAATCCTTTGTTTCATTAGAATTAAAGATTTTAAGTGCAAGAATTTAAGTAGACAGTACATGCTGCTAATCTGCAGTGATATAAACGTGCCACAATAGTATCCTCTTTCTTAACAGAGAGTGTTCCCTGCTGCTCCAGCAGAATTCTTGCCATGGGGAAACACAGGCTTGATTTACTTTCCAGACTTTTTGTAAAGTTCTTGCAAAGAATGGGAAAATTGACAAACTGACAGACAAAACAGAGGAAGACAGACAGAAGTCTCTGGACTTAAGAACTCACTGTAAGGTTCTATCAGTGTGATCACAAATCAGTAGGGCATGCAGTATCATTTTGCTCACAAGAACAGTTTCCTGTAAGTATTTGACTTTTAAGGTTTCTGATGTGGTTTTGTTTTTTGTTTTGGGTTTTTTTCTGCCACTCTGTGATCTTTATGTACATTTTACTGAAAAATATCGTCTGGAATTTCTGAAGTGGCAGGGACAACTCTCATTTTAAACACTGATGAATGAAGGCACAGATTCACAGTTCTGCTGTAGTTTCATATGCCCCTAAGGAGTCCATTTGAGATTCAATATCTGTTTTATTATTTCTAACTTGAATGATGATACTCAGAATTTACGAGGCCACACTAAGCAAGGTCATTTCCAAATCCTGGCCACAGCAGATTTGATGACAAGAATAGAAATAACAGTTATCATACAGAAGAAAGTTTGTGCTTCTGGACAACAGTTCCATGCCTACGGAAGAAGAGTAATGGTGATCAGAATCCTGTTCTTGTAGCACATGTCAAGATCACAGTGAGGTAGGGTACAGAAATAAGAACTGTATTATGCAGGACATATATTTCTAGATGTGCAATACAGAAAAAAATGGATGTCTCATTTAGAGTGGAAAGTACAAAGACATTTCTGAAGATGTTTCAGCAATATAAGCCAGATTTTTCACATGTCAAGTGTTGCAAAATGCTCACAAAACATTACAACTGGAAAGGCACTTGATGGATTGCACATTACTAAATAAAGGAATGACTGAACAACAGGCAGAAGACAAAAAAAAAAAAACATAAATAATGTTGCAATAAGAAAAACAGCAGAGAAGTTAAAATGCCCTCACCTTATTACCCACTGTCCTTAGGAAGTTAGAGTAAGACATTTAAGAGCATTAGACAGAAAAGACATTGGATTAGTTGAAAACCAGAAAATATACCTCAATTCACACATGCAATGAAAAGCAAGAAACACAGAATTATTTTTCAAATATAATTTTCAGTGAGAAATATTTAATACCATGTAAGCTATAGGCATTATAGCCCCTCTTCCACAACTTTTCCTGTTAAAACTGTGTTCAATATGCCTCAAAAATGCCACATGTTTACCTAGCAAAAACAAAAGAGATTTTGTTCCTCTGTAAACTAAGGTAGCTATCACCAAAGATGGCAGAGGACCTCCTTTAGACTTCAGCAGGAGTTTACTCTCAGCCCTTTGAAGTTTTGAATTCAGTATTAATACTGAACAGTGTGAGCATAAGCCTTAAGGCACAACATAGCAGTAACTCCTATTTCAGTGAGTAATCACTTTGAATTGCAGCATGATGAACAGTATGAGCACAATTTGGAGGGCTCATACTTGTAGTCCCCAAGGGCTGGATACAGATGAATCACAGACCCAGATGGGGAAGAGGATGGAGTGGCTGCCTTTGAATTAACCCTTGTGAAGAGGGCAGATGGCACATGAAACTCAGGCAAACAAAAGCACTTGTGTATTTAAGACAGCATCTCAAAAAACGGAATACAGTCCTTTCAACAGTTTAATGCAATACGTTAAGGCAAAACAGAGAAAAGACCTGCAGACTGTCAATTCAACTTGATTTAGTTAAACTTGGACTAGGTTAACTTGAGTAAGTATCAGATAAACACAAGAAGTCACATCATAACAGAGATGCTATTAAAAGATTACCCATCTGCTGTTTAAGAAAGTCAGTTCATCTTGCTTCAGTTTGATCCATGACCCAAAAGCCTCAAGCCCCTAAAATCTAATTGCTTCCCCAGGTTCTCCCAAAACGATGATCATCAATATCATCATTTTAGTAATTTGGACTTGCTGTGGTTTGGTTTTTTTCTTATTCTGGCTTAAAGCCTGCAAGATTCAGATTCACGATCTTTCTTCTGGAAACAGAAGAGTGGAAAAAATGTTTTTTTTAAAAATGAAAACTCTGATTTTCTCATACTATGCTTATTCCAGAAAATGGATTTTTTAAAGAGAAACAATTATTGTGGCAGCTGCCAGCACTGCACTTATTCCATATTGCACAGATTATTTTTATTTGTTATTTCTTAGGCTTTAAAAACATTTTACAACGTAAACACAGAAGAAGACCTCACAAAACCAAACTTTGTGAGCTAGAGTTTACAGACTTGAGCATTTCATAAAGGGATTATTAACTGGTTGCAGGAAGGAAAGGACAAAGGGAGTGGCACGGTGTATTGCATACCATTGGTTTTTCTGACTTGACTGCTTTCACTTGGAGGCATTCTTCACGCTTTGAGGTAGTGTTGCTGAGGTCCTTCTGCTCACCAACTGCACCCTGAGTCTGATGGCCTGGTGACCGGGCCTGAGAGTGGCTGCCTGGGTCTCTTGGTGGCGGAGGCCTTGGGTGGATATCTCCCCGTTGCTTCTTGGTGACGTGTGCCTCCGGGCCATGCACGGTCTTCACGTGCTTCCGCAGAGAGCTGGGGTCTGTGTAGCGCTTCGTGCATCCCGGTATCTTGCAAACATATGGTTTCTGACAAGACACAAAACCCACCTATATTAGATTTAATTCCATGTGGGACTCCTGAAGAATTCCTTGAAGCACAGCTGGTGTCACATGCTTTCACAGTGGATTTGTTATCTAATTTATGGTCTCTACAACAACTGAATCATAGAATGGTTTGGGTTGGAAGTGACCTTAAAGATGATCTAATTATCCACTCCCCTCCTGACATGGGCAGGGACCCCTTGGTCAAACACATATTCAACCCTGGCCTTGAACAGTTCCAGGGACGGGGCATCTGCAGCTTCTCTGGGAGACCTCTACCAGTGCCTCACTACCCTCACACTAATCAATTTCTTCCTTAGAACTAATCTAAATCTACCCTCTTCCACTTTAAAGCCATCACCCCTTGTCCTGTCAAATTGTGACTGCATCTAATCAAAACTCTTAGTTCCTCTTGGTTCAGGAGGTAGCAATTAGTGCTGCACATCTGATTGAAGACAGAGTCTCTCATGGATACCAACTGGCACAGCTTTCACGTATCTTAGCAGAAGAGTCAACTCAGCTATGGCAATTTATGAAGACTAGTCTAATTTTCAACCCTGTCCCTTGCCCTCAGCAGTCTGACGGTGTTCCCAGTATGCCTAGTATCTACTACCTGACACTCAGAGAAACAACCCCCTTCAAAAGATGCTGGGCCATTTGTTCAGGAAGAATTAACTGAGGAAGCATTTTTTCTGGCCCCTTCAGATCACCAGTATGATGTCAAAGCATAAGATACAGTGCCATTTTAACGTTGCAGCAATATATGCACTAATACTATTATTACTGCTACTACCAAAACTCATCACTCATTTATTTAGAAACCACTTTCTTTATCTGTGAATTTCTATAGTTCACTAAACAATGTAGAATAAAGCAAATTTACTGTCTTATAAATTAACAAAGCCTTTGTTCTTGTATTATGAGGGGATTAGAAAGAACTGAGCACTTCCTAAATCCTTTAATTGCCTTGGGAAGCAAACTCACTTTTATTATGAATTGTTTCCAAGAAACTACTATTTTAATTTTTTTTTTTTTTTAATACTAGCCTTCAGAAAATAGAAAGAGACCCCTCATGCAGAGTTTCTCAGAGGGCTTCTCTGTCTGCTTACACACAGCACTGTGGAGCCTTTGACAAATACAGCTTTGTCATAGCTGTCTAATGCCTGAGACTGCTTCCACTGACATAAGTGGAAAAGCTTCTCCCACTAAGTTGAGTAGGAGCAAAAATGAGCAATTTAGAGATGATGCTGAGCTACCAAGGCAGGTTTTCTCAAGCTGCTAAGGAAGTACAAGTCACTTAGCTCTCCTCTGCATGAGTAAGGCATATCGTCACCAAGATATGTCAGCTGCTTTTAAACCTCTCTGTAGGTCATCTACTTAAAACCAAAATGGCACTGCAAGCAAGTGCTGAATTTGGTCTGTGCTTTTCATGGTACTCACATCACTTCACCAGCATATGTTGCCCTAGAAGATAAGCCTGTTTTGGTGTGAAGTTTGGGTGAAGGAAATGTTCCATTTGCCCCTGTGGCTGCACCTGTCAGAAATTACATGCAGCATGAAATTTCTCTGGTTGACTTACTCTTAGACACAAAATTCTGATCTTAACATAGGGGGAGGTCACATAGCTAAGTATCAGAAAGTCTAACTCATCAACCAGGCAGCACACAGATTGGTTCAGATGATGAATGAAAAAAGAAGGCTCAGACACCTATTGGCAAGACTTGGTGAACTTCCTCCTAACCTGGTGACCATTCACGAAATCACTGCAGGGCTTCAGCACCATTATTAGTTGGGCTGCTGAAACACACACAGCAGGGATAAAGAAAGTTAGAGATGTGCAATGCCCTCTGCTTCCCTTGTGAATGAAGAGATGCTGCAGGGCAGGGACTGGAAGAAGATGAATGCTCCCTGGAGATCTGCCGGCCCGAGTGCGTGCCTTCGACAGACCCGACAGCCAGCTAGAGAAAGATACAAGCTGTGTGGAAATGGATATAGCTACTATGGTATGTCCCATACTTCCAGGATTAGGCTAGAGATGAAGGAGTCTAGGGACATGTCAAGGAGGAGAGAATGGACTCTGAGAGGTGAGATTGAAATGATGTGACTCTCTGTGCAACTTGAAATGGGCCAATAAAACATGGACAATGCAAGAAGATGGTGTGATTCCTGAAAAAGAAGGCAGCAGTAACAGGAAACAACATAGTAATGAGATGTTACACTGAGAGTTTGGGAAACAGCTGTGACTACCATAGCTGGTTTCCTCGGGAAACATCGTATTTCCTCTGCTGCATCCCTAGTCCATGAGGTCTGGTCAAGATGGAAAGAAAGAGTGAAAGAGGCCAGAAAAGAAGGACAAGGCATAACTCAGATCTTAAAAGGCAACCCATGATTTCAAATGCAGGGACTGTAGCTGTCTGCAGCACCCCAAAGTACACCAGGCAAGCTGCATCCCAGCAGATGCCTGGTGCCAACACCAGGCATGGGGATGGGTCCAGGCACTTAATGAGCCCTTCCAGCTCCAGAGGGAAAAATAATCCCAGCTTTACAGGGAAAACAGGATCCTTCCCTGGGTAATGCATATATTTCCATCAGAATCCCTCATTCAAAACTCTTCTACACGTAATAAAACACCAGGTCTGTTTGACACTGTGCTGGTAAGAGCCATCCAGAACTTACATTCCTTTCAGGTTGCTGAGGGCTGCTGAGCCTGTCCTCTGTAATACATTGCCATGACTATACTGTAAGTCTGTTCAACAATGAATTATATTAATCTTTTGAAAGCTGTGCTTACCTCATTGGAATGAGTCCTGTTTTGGTGCTTGGCCCTGTCAGATGCATTGGAGAAAGCTTTGTTGCAGCCTTCATGTTCACACACGTATGGTTTCTCTCCAGTGTGAGATCTCAAGTGCGTTTTCAAGTTTTCTAGTCTGGAGTAGGCCTTTGTACAACCTTCAAACTGCAGACGAGAAATAAGTCTGGTTTATTTTTAATCTTTGGACTTGCAAAAAACAGTAAAAATGGACTTAGAGAAGCTAGAAATTTTCCAAGCCTTCATAATTTTGTCCAGTGTAGTTTTGATTTAAGTTAAATTAAGCTGGAGCGTTTTAATTTTACCCAAGCAAACCCCACCCCAGCTCAAGTTAATATGCTTTCAGCATTATGTAAATCTTCTCCTACAGGAGAGCACAGCATTTGTGTGCTTCGACTACGGTTGAAATCCATTGCAAAGCCATCAGGCTGGTGGCCAGCAGTAACATCAAGGTCTGTAAGAGAAAGTGCCTTTAAGTAATCAAGTAAACTGAGCCTGTTTAATAATGCCTTTTGGGGCTTCTTTGTACTTTAAACTTGAGAAAGTGGGCTAAATCATCCAGGGAATCCCCTCTCCTAAAGCTTTTGTCATCTGGTTGTGCTGGATAACAAAGCAGACATGGCCGTCTCTTCTCCATAAGAGCTGGACAGACAAGAGCTCAGGGAATGCAGCACTCGTCCTGCTCTGTTTGTTCTCTACACAGCCCCAGCTTCTCTGTACAAGCCTGGAGCTCGAGCCTCTTTACTTACAGTGCATTTGTGTGGCTTTTCCCCTGTATGTCTCCTCATGTGGACCACCAGCATATACTGGGCTTTGAAAGGTTTCTGCTCCCGGGAACAATCCAGCCATCGGCACACAAACTCTTTCTTCTCACCGTGTATGTGGTCATTGTTGATATGCTGTTCAGGTACAACAGAGGTTACATCTTAACAGAAATACAACATCAGCTGCAGCGTTACTGCAATTTTGCATTGGAAGAACACCAGAGGTTCAGGTGTGAACCAGGTCCTTGCAGTACCAAAAGAATAAGATCATCTGCACTTCTAAGTGACCACAGGGTTTAAATTAGATCCTACTGGAAGTCCACTAATGCCCAAGAGTTTTTTTCTGCTAAGACCAATAGGCTTTGGACCAAGCCTCAGGGATACAAGCTGATAAATGGATCCTGGATAATCTCATGTATGGCTCCACTTGTGTGATTCACACCGGGTACTGCCTTTGCAGAGCAGGGAAGCATTACGTAAGTGCTGCTCAACACAAACAAGGTTTACAAAATCAAGCCTTTATAAACATCCTCCAACCTGAAAAACCAACAGAATTGCTAAACCAAGTTTCCACCCTGAATTTTAACTCATTTAACTCATTGTTACCCATATTTTCTTTCAGTAAATGTATTTGATTCAATAAACGTACATGTTGTGGCGGTGGAAATAAACCCCTACACACTGTGAATATGAACTCTGAGTACTGAAGCATACATCAAGCCAGTTTTTGCCATTACCAAGTCTGGCTCTGTCTGAATGTGTGTGGGAGTGACAGCTGCCCCAGCCCTGCTGACTTGCAGGCACGTCTATCTGTGGCCAGTGTTATCCACATGAGTGTATCCAGAAGCAGGACAGGGCTATGTACCTTGTACTCTTTCACAAAATTAGCTCGCTCTGTTTCTTCCACTAAGATCTAGTTCAGAAAAGCATTTAAAAATGGATCTAATTCTCTCCATGTTTCAGTGGAAACAGGCAGGTGAAGCAAGGCCAGCCTCAAAATTGGTGCGGTTTTTTTTAAGGTTTAACTGTTTGAATTTTTTTGCACAGCTTTAGAAAACAAAAGAAAACTACACCTGGACTTTCAGAGTCTTTTTTCCAATAGGAGCTACCCAACTCATCCTCCCAGGCTCTGTTGTAGGTATCATTCCACACTGCCGCGCTTCTGTCATTGTGCCACTAGATGGCTGCATTACTCAGCGAATGACGTTATTCCCACTGAAGTACCACCAAAAAATCTTTCCAGTTTTTATTTGATCACAGCACAGTGATGAAATCTGTGTCTGTTCCATAATGGGCCGACAGAAAATGCGAGCCATACAGAAACTCAGTAGCTCATACTTGAACGCAAAGAAGATAATCCCAATCTTTTCTGAAGTCTTGAAATCAGTCAGAAAGCCACATAAAATCACTGTATGTTCATAATTATGCACCACTGCCATGAAAAACAGACATCCATTGCCTTAAAAGATGATAGCTCTTTTTCTGAAGCTTTATTGCCATTTCTTAAAAGTTGTTATGGGGCACAGGATGCATGAACAGAGCAGAAGTGCTGGGCAACATATGACTTGAAATCTGCAAGAGTTAATGTCCCTAGTGCAGATCTGTAGCCATTCATAACACACACACCTGTGCCAGAAGCATACACAGGCCCCGTGCTGTGAAATGGCATCAAAAGAGTTCAGTGAGGGTAATGTGCGCTCCTTCTTGAAAGAGAAAGAAGTAACGGGACAAAATTTAATGCATTCAAGTAATTCATGGCCAAGTCTCTCTGTAAACATCACAGACCGTGTGCGTTATGTGGATAAACCTACACCGCCATGAGGGGGATGAAACTTGAGCATGTGACACAGGCTTTCCATTTGATACAAAAACCTCAAGGCTGGATCAATCACTTCACCACAACACCTCCTTTTACCTCCTGCTGCGTGGACACTCAGGCACCATGGAGGCACTTTCAGAGAAAATCTCCATAGGGCAGTTTTTTCTCTTTGTCCCTGCACATCAGCTTGCTCTCTGTGCTCCAGACCTCTAGCCTTCAACAGCATGAGAATCCTCTAAAACTGACCTTTCTCATGGGCCTAAAAGTCCTTTCCTCATTCCCTCCCCAGCCCAGGCTAACTGCAGCAGCTGACAAAGTTTGCTGAGAGTGGTGATGATCATTTTGCCTCTCTCCATCACCACCTTACTGTCAAATACCTTGTGATCATCCTCTGATCTCTCACAGCTGTGGCCCTCCATAGATATTTGCCCTGCTCTCTTATTCTATCAATTCTTTCCTAGACTCTTTGCTCTTCCTACAATCAAACCCCCCTTTGTGCTGTTTTCCCTCATTTCCCTGATGCATTAAGTGGGCTGGGAGAGGTCACCTGCAAATCCATCTCATTCTCATTCAATCCCCCTGAGGATCCTCACCTTTAGGGAAAGCCTGGAATAAATGAGCCTGTGATCTGCTTATCTGGGTAATCTATTTGGTTCACAGGTGAGCTGCTTAATTGTTTTTTGCAGAAGGGTGATATTTTAGCAGGCCTACAAACATGTCCAAATATTAAAAGGCTGGTCTGGAGGAGGAACCTTGCTAGACACAAAATCAGCATAGGCAGTGCTCTCAGGTAAGGAGATTCACAGTATTTGTCATCCTGAGATTCAAACATGCTCACTTGCTCAAGTTATGATGAGAAAACTTGTCAGTCATCTGCTATGGACACATAGGCAGAACTACATAAATGCAAACCACAAACTAAATCTACACTGAGAATTCTTACCATTATCATTTGACAAAAACAATGTACAATTTTTGCAACATGTTTAAAGAGGAGGGAGGTCTCACTGTGCAAACACCACCATTTAGAAAAGTTCAGAAGTTTGTGAACTCTGGCATTCAGGTTCTTTGACTGAGATAATTACCTCTGGATTTTACATGGTGTTTTTGGCTCCCTGGTCTCTATTATGAGAGGAAATGAGCAGTTTTGAGCTTGTAAAACAAAGAACAGTCAGGAATAAGAGTATTATGCAAAGCAGAAGCTTTGGTACAGTACAATAAGGATTTATAGGGTTTCAATTTATAATCTGTTTGTAACCTTATTACACCCATGAAATGTCACATTCCAGGGACTAGATCAGAAGGATTTTTTTTTCCTGGTGAAATTGAATTTTGATGCAGTTTCAGGGTGTGAAAAGGCTTTTCTTTTAATTTTGTGGGCCCAAACCTGCAAGTTTTACTTATGTCTGTAATCCTTATTACAGTAAATAGGCGCATGAAAGCCAATGATATTACTCCCTAGTGTCAGGTTTGCTAGCATAAGGCTCTGAAGCACCAGCTCTGTATTATTAAGAATTTCTGACCTGAAAAAAAAAGCCCCCATTAAAAGCTGGAATTCTACAAGCTATCTCCCGTTGCACACAGCTCCAAAAAGCTGCTAAACAGGGGTCATTTGCAGAATATCAGTCACTTTCATGCTATTTCAATGCTCATTACCAAACCTCTGTTTGTCTTGGCTCATTTTCTTTTCTTTAAAAAATTGTTATTATCATCCAGTTCCAAAATACCTTAAAATGAACAGAGGGAGCTGACCTAAATACTCATTTTGGTCTTAGAATGACCTGCCTTTGAAGAAGGAAGCTCTGAGATGGATTTCAATTCCAGAGCATAAAAGCCTACCAGATTAATTGAAATCAAGGCTGAAGTTTGTCTGTTATCTCTACTGGGCAATCTCAAAAAACAGAGGCAATGGGGAATTCAATCCACAGTATCCTGGAAACATAAATGCTTAAATGGTAAGAAGTACTGTTGAAAAGGGAATGCCCTAAATCATGCATGTTCTCATATAATCCATACCAACTGTACCTGTTACTTTATGTTGTGGCAGATGAGATGAGGTGACACTGGAGGTAGGATCTGCAATGATCTTAGTGTTCAATTTCCCTCCTCCAAAAGAGTTTTTAGAGGAAAGAAGAATCTGCACACATCCTAGCTGACTGCATGGTACCCGTTAGCTATTCAATACATAAACAAAGGCCAAATGGGCTCTCACAGTAGTCAAACAGCAGGAGGAAAAGCCTCTCCATACCAGCGGCAAAACTTAGGGACATCAGAAAAAGAATGTCACTGCAACTGAGATTGCATCTGAAAGCAAAGTGCTATTTGGTGGTAAGAGCAGAATACTCCGGGAGAATCTCACATTTCTGTTTTCTAACCTAGACATGCTACCCTAAAGTGTAGGAGAAAACTGGGAAGAGACCATGCTATATTGGTATCATGTGGTAAATTAGTAGCAGAGTGAAAGGCATATCACCGTTGCCAAAATTAGGTTTCAGTTTTACAATGACAATTTCAGACTTTTATCTTCTCACATTTATTTTCCTGTACTTTAAAAAATTAAAAAAGAGGCGTTAAAAAACTTCTCACTAGAATCTCACCACTGACATTAAGCAGAGGCAGCATTTAAACCATCTTCTAGCACAGATCTCCCCCTGTACTGTACTGCCACAAAAAGTGCCTCAAACCAGCAGAGCTGCTACACGTGATGCATAGAGGACAAAGTACAAAAGGTGAAGAGGCATTGCAGAGGAACAGCTGCTAAACACAGCTCGTCCCACAGCTGCAACAAGAGAGCTGTGGAGCCCACAGAGAGGACATATGCAGAGGCTAGGTCTGGCAGTAGCAAACTAGCTCTGAAGCTGGTTTGGAAGAGGATTAGCTGTCCCTAACCTGCAAGTCCTGCAGGGAACACTTTTATTTCTGTGTTTTGCATAGAGAATGTAGATTTGTCCTTAAGCCCACATACAGTTAGAAACAGGTTCCTGGTCATCAGGCCCACCCCCTCGCTATGGCAAGTCCCACTGCACATAATCCTGGTCATGAACAGAGCTTCAGTTTCTAAGTACCTTGGTGATCAGCTCCCTCTGCTCCCAGTGGAAGGTGCTTCTAGGAACTCACTCTTCTGCTGGTTAGCAACTAATTTCTAGCTTTGATTTATTCACAGCCAATTTAAATTCATTTGTTCTCGTGCCAGCACTATCCTTTAGCTTGAACAGCTCTGCTTCCCTGCAGAGTGTTGACTTCTTTCCCCTCCCCACTCTAACTAACTGGCAGACAGCACACTCCTCTCTGTCTTTTTTTGCTGGATTAAATAAACTACTTCCTTGTAGTCTTCTCTTCAGTGGCCAAGTCCTCATTCCCCCCCTTAACCTGCTTGGGCCTGAGGTGTGGAAGTCCGAGTCCCATTTGTCGTTTTGTTCCCAAATTCCCCACTGGCGCTTTGAGGACTGAATTAGTCCATCAGTGGCTCCCTCAGTCTCCTCACCTGCTCTAGTATAACTTGAACCTTCTTGACCAGAATAGTGGGAAGTACACCAGAGCTCACCAGACTTGGTGTAACAGAATTGAAACTTCCCTGTCACCACTTAGGTGTAAGTGCAGAACTCAACATTCACTTTAGACTTGAGACCATTACCAAAGCCTTGTGAGTACCTCGTAGCTTGTGAATGTACCTCTCCTGATAACAAACCTTAGAAAAGAGTATCTTCTACTATGGCCACAGTTGAGACAGAGACCTAAGGCCCAGGAAGTATAAAGGCCACATTCACAGAAGTATTTAAATCTCTGATTCCCACTAAAAGTAGTCACTTATTCATGAGTGCATACTTCTGAGGTTCTTGACCTACACAGCTTCCTGTGATAGCCAAGTGACTGCAAAAAGAATACCAGTGACAGGGCAGCACTTAAGCCCCAAGCTTTCCTGGTCCCCAGGGATGCAAAATGTGACTCATCACTGCTCCTTGTTACCATTTTAGGTAGTCAGGCAACTGAGAGATGACATCAGACGGGCCTCCCTACCATCTCATTAACATCTTGATAAAGGTTGGCTCCATGATCCACAGCAAGATGAACTGACAAAGGCATCGTTAAAAAGTCATGATATAAAGGAGGTCCTGGTGAGCCAGGAAATCTCCTGTGACAATAGAAATCTCATTGTGAGGAGGGGAAAAAAAATGCATCTCCATGGAGTGAAATCCCCAGCAGACTCTTTGGACACATTCCAATCACTGCAATCGAGTCTCTCCCTAACCTCTGTGACTCTCTGTTAGAACAATGCACGCATTTTAATTTCCTCTTATCTGATGGAAAATAGGTACAGATCCTGTCTGTCCTTTCCTTATGAAAGATTTTGCAGGCACAACCAGGCTAAACAGCCCTAAGAGACCAATGTCTTCTCCTTGCTGCTCAAGTTGAGAGTACACTTTTGACCGCGTGTCCTTAGGGTAGCATAAGTACTTAAGCCATTTTTAGGTCCTGAGACAGAAGAAGCACTTAAGCTGCTTTAAGCCCTTATGGTGGCATAAATGCTTAAGCTGGTTGCAGCTCCTAAAGCCAACTGGAAGCTATAGCAATACATGAAGAACTCTGCACTTCCACATAGGCACATGCCTGTGGAGAAGCTCAGATAACTATCTCCAATCATGCTTCCTTTCCTTTGGATGCTTATTGTTATTCTATCAGAGTTCTTGATGCTCTCTTTCATACTTTACGGAAGATTTAAGAAATGCTGTTGTGACAGATCTCTGCTAACACTGATTAGCAACATGACAATTTATACAATTTGCTGATCTGGCCCAAAGCAGGTCAGTGCCTCCACAGTCTTGACACCTTTACTAAAATGGAATACACATAGTTAAGATCATCTGGATCTTAAATGTACTGCACAGCAATTTCCTTAGTGGATAATGAATACACTATAAACAGTCTGTGCACTGCACTCCTCACCTCACAGTGTTTGATCTTGTCACTCTATCTCTGTATCTGATTTTCAACATTTTCCAGTATTAACAAATGAAGCCCCTTGCTCCCCCTAGATATAGTAATGACTGTAAATCTAAATGAAGACTAGTGGCATGCCCCATTTCATAATCAGATATTTTGGGGTTGCATGTGAGAGAAGTCTGCTTTTTTAACAGTTGTAGTGGTTTAACACTAGCCAACAACTACCTACCAGGTTCACTCCCACCAGCCCCTGCCAGCAGGATGGGGTAAATTGGAAAAAGGTAAAATCCACGGGCTGAGGTAAGACTAGTTTAAAATTCAAACTAAAAACTATAATAGCACTAACAATGATAATGATGAAAAGGGAGATAAGAACAGGGACATGAATTACAGCCAGTACAAACAAGCGATGCACATCCCCTTGGTCACCACCTGCTCACTGATGCCCAGCACGCCCTGAGCAGCCATTGGTCATCCCAGCCAACTTCCCCTGGTTTATACCCTAAGCATAATGTTCTGTGGTATGGAATATCCCTTTGGTCAGTCTGGCTCAGCTGTTTCCAGCTGTGTACCCTCTCAGCTTCCTGTGCACCTGCTCCCTGGCAGAGCATGGAAAACTGAAAAGTCCTTGACTTAGAGTAGGCACTTTAGTTGTAGCTCAGCAACAACTAAAACATCTGTATGTTATCAACCTCATTCTCATACTGAATCCAAATTATAGAATGTACCAGCTACTAGGAAGAAAATTAACTCTATCCCAGCCAAAATCAGGATAAAAGCATGCAAAATTACATATACACTGCAAATATTTGTAACTCCAGTGTGACTAAAAACGTTTTACTCATTAAGAAAAAAACCCTACTACATAAAGAAAGTTTCAGTTAAAAGTGGTTATTTCTAGAAAGAAGCAAAGTATGTGGAAAATGGGAAATGTGACTTACCTATTTTACAAACTTAACATCTGAACTCTGTGTCCATGACTGTTAATACTTAATTATAAGAATAAAAAGAGACTCTGGTCAGCAGTCCAGCTGAATTCATGCTTGAAGCTCACTTATTACCGTGCTGTTCTGAATACCCATTTCTGTCCCTTGAGAATTGGCAACAGCAGTCAATGAAGAAAGGGAGGAATCAAAATTAAGCCCTAATTCAACTGAAAAATTATGACGATTTATAACTTGAGTTAACCTGTGTATGTAGAAGGATGGGGATGAGAGGCACAGGAGAAGTGCAGCATGGAAACCAATAGTTGGAAGAGAGGATGAAAACAGTAAGAAAGGAGGACTCTAGTGTCTGAGAGAGCATTCCCAAATAAATGGTAGACTGAAGGGAACCTCAGAGATGTTGCAACAATTAGGGTCAACAGCTTTCTTGGACCAATACAGCTGCCACTAGGAGAAGACTGGGTTTACAGCCGCATGTAAAAATTTACTATAGATCTGGGGTTCAGTGCAACACATGGACAGAGACTGTCCCTCTTTCATGGCACATACAAGTTCAGAAGGAAGGAATGCACAAAGGCCAAGAGCAATCAAACTAATAATAACTAAAGAACTTTTGCATTTTGTGGAATTTACTGTATGCCTGAGTGGGAATCATCTTTTTGTTTCAAATTCTGTTTAAGCAAGCTATGGTGAAGCAAATGACTTTTTACGTACGGGATTGGATAAGTCTTGTTCTCTAAATGTGAAACTGTATTACTAATAAACAGGAATATACTAATTCAAAGGACACAGCTCACCAGGACTGTTTGCTTTTACCTCTCTCTTTCAGCTGAAAATATAGGTCTGATTTTTTTTTTTTTAATCTCTCTGCCCTAACAACAGCAATAAAATTTCTAAATTCCCCAGAAGAAAAAAGATATTTTCTTTCTACTTCTCCTTTTGTTCTTTTGCAGTAAATCCTGTAGTTGTCTTCGTTGCCTATCAATAGGTTAAACATATCCAACTTGTATGTTTAAATGCTAAAGACAGAGAAGTCCCCATGGATACGTCAATCATTGGCTCTTGTACAAAGAAAATACTGTATTTTGCTCAGAAGAGCTTTCTGTGGCAATTTAAACACAGTGAGACAGACACAATATCCTGGAGAGAGGAAAACCTGCCTTATTACATTCCTGACCCAAGAGAAAGGATCTGCCCCTAGGATATAAAGAAAATCAGTGGGGGGAAAAAAAGGAGAAAAGTTATCTAATCCTAAAAATAAAGACAGGGGTTCATAATACAGCATGACCTTCTTTTAATCTCTGATATAGCAGTTATCCAGTATGGATGTGATAGAATACCAACAGGGCAAGTACAGCTTTCTCGTCAGGCTGGGAACCGATTCCCTCAGCCTGTATCTGTTTCCAGGTTTTGGACAGCTTTTTGGTAGGCTCTGGTATATTCTGTGGAGTAAATGGAACTTATGGGATATTGCAGGGATTCTTTCCCAATAAGATCACATCTTGTTCTTGTTTCATTTAATATACATATATTCCCGTATGCAGCACAGTTAAGTCTGTTAGCAGCAAAATGCACTCCATCAAGGGCAATGTTTTACAGCTCTCTCTTGATTTCCTGTGTCAGAGCACACAGCTATAAAGCAACAGGCAGAAATTGCATCTTTATTTGATAAACCTGAAAATCTAATAAATGAGATTCTGCCAGGACATCAATATAAATGTTGTGGACATTAATCATTCCAGTTTTACAGGTAGGAAAGTTGTTTTGATGACTCTCAGGTTTGTTTCTTCTCTGATGTTCTCTTCCATAACTCTGTCAAAAATCAAGTGCCTTGTTCTTCCTGGAACTTGCATTCTTGTATTACTAGCTGGGACACTAATAGCTGAAGCTGGTATGGTACAGGAATTCCAGCTTTCATTATTCCTTTTTTCCCCCCATCTGTAGAGAAGTAATTTCTCAACGCATGCTGTCATGATAACTGGGTTTTACCATCTCCTCCAGCTTTTGCTTTTTATCACATTTGCCTTAGTTCAAGCAAGGTATCACAGCTTCCCTGTTTTAGCAACATTATTTAAAAAAAAAAGCTCCACTTCTCTCTTCAACCACCTGTCCGTGACCTGACCTGCCCAAGAACAGGCTAACTTCATTTTTGTGAGAAGGCTGCAGAAGGAACTGATAGTGGAAACCACAAGCCAAATGCTCAAGTCAGTTGTTTTGGTTAAATCTCTGCTCTCCAAGGAGCAGCTCTGCTCTCCTGAGAACTGCTGAAGCAGGAAAAGATGCAAAAGGGTTACATGAGGATGACAGGTTCTTGGGACCCTGGGATGAAGGAGCCTGTAGGGCAGAAATGCCCCTGCAGTGCTCCTGGAAGAAATACAAGGGGCCAACCACAAGCTGAGCACTGCTGGTGTTTCTCCCAACACCTCCTCCTACCTGCCTGCTGTCTGCAGTGCTTCCCAGCCCTCCTGGCTGCCCTCTCAGCTGCCTCTGCTGCAGTGCTCCCTGCACAGCTCCTACAAGTTGTGTTACATGCTCCACACCACTGCATGGGTGCTGGCAAACTCTCCTCCAACTTCCACTTGCTTCAGGATCTTTCTTGGTCTAAACTACATGTTTTTTAACACACAGGCCAGGAGCTGCTCTGAGCATCTGAACTGCTGTGCTAACGGCACAAAAGCCTTTTGCTGTAGGGCTTTTCCTTTTCAAAAGGCAACATCACAGGTAGAACTCAATTTTAACTTTCAACTTTGCCAAGACTTCAGCAATGCACAGAATTCACTTTTACAAAAATTAGCTTATATATACGTGTTTGCCTCACTTCTGTTTTGTTTTTTTAATGCTCTTCACATTTAAGTTGTCCCCCAATTACACCTACATTTCACCTTGTCTTTTGTGTAAAGGTCATACGAGAAAAATATAGGATAATTTGGTACCTGCAGCATAACAAGAGCTCCAAGACAGACTACCAAGAAGAAAAGCAGAGAGAGAAAAAAGAAAGGTGAAGTGTGTACCAGTGATAGAGAATTCAAACTTGGCTTGAAAGACCAGGGCTGGAAGTAGAAAGCTGACAAAGGCCTTTTGCTGAAGGGTTTAAGACCCACTGCTGACTACATGATCAAACTGTGATGGTGGTCTTTACAGTGCAATAGCAAATGAAAGTGGTCTTTTCCCAAATCCTATACCTTAGCCCTGCACTGATTATCTTCAGCCTTTTCTGCCTGCTTTCCTCTCCATTCTTCTCTGTAACACATGCATCCAAGCTCTCCCCACAGGCTTTCTGAGATGCAGCTACAGGTAAGAATTCTACAGCTTAAGCTGCAGGAAGAACTCCTGCCTTCAGGAAACAGCGCTACAGCATGATTGCAAGGAGGTGCAATGCCTGTTCAAGTCATAAGCTCATAAGAGAGGAAATTCACTTTGCAAAGAGCTCCACATTCCCCTCAAATCCATTAGACATTCCTCTCTCAAATTAGCCAAAGCAGTAGTGCACGAACAAGGGAGAGATTTTCCTACAGTTGGATGGGGAAGAGGGTAAAGACTGGCCAAACATCCACCCTTCATTGGTTCTAAGACTGCCAGTGAATGTTGCCTAGAAAATGTACTATCTGATACCTTTCTAGGAGTGGCTGAATATGGAAGGAGAGAAAACCTCCTGAGGCTCAACTTCAAAATTTTCTGCTTCATGATCTTTGCATTTGAGGATAAAAACTGATTTTACATGCAACTGCTGGAGAATTTCCAGGAAAACCATGTTAAAAATCTCCCTCACAGGCAGTACCCAAGGCGAGTAATGGCTTACTCCTCTTTGCAAATCTGAACTCACATACATCTGTGTACAATTTTTAACAAAAACACACAGGACTTACCTTAAAAAAATAAACTGAAAAACTTGAACAGCTCAACACTTAGCACTGCTACAGATGTTAGACAACACACTTAAAAGCACATACTCTATTTCTGGATTTTTCTCTTTGGCAAAGACAGACCAGAGAGGACTCCTGCCAGCACACATGAGAAGGAAGTAATCATAAAGAGGCATTACAATAAGGTATTCCATCTTATCTGCAAATAGTATGAAGAAGGAAAATACCGTTCCTGCTTTTGACAGAAGCGCACCAGCACACACAAGGCAGAACTAAATACTTTGGATGTTTTCCCACATTTCTGCAGAAGACAAAAAACTATAGGCCTCCTTCCTGCCACCATAACTCATCTGACTTCAATGGAAATCAGACCTGCTGTATATATTAAACCTGAAATTAACTATTCTCCCCCCATATTGTTTGGCTTTGATAAATTCCAGTCATCGCTCCTGGCCAAGATGCACAGATCCCAGTTCAGTGAGCTGCTCTGCTGACATGAGCTCTTATGGCAGCCTGGAGCCCATTAAATTCGACTGGGTCCAAACACACTGAGCTCTCTGCAGGAGTGGGGCTTTAGCAACTCTTCTAGTTAGTTATCGAGCTGTGGGTTCAAACCATGCTAAAAGTAGTAATAATCTCCTTTAACACAGGGCATGTTCACAAGAAAGTAAAATTGGAAGAGATTCCTAATCTTTACATTCCACAGCACAGACCAGAGTAGTGGAGCCAAGAAATAAAAGCCTAAGAGTAAAGATGCCTAGAGGAGAACAAAAAAAAAAAAAAAAAAATTAAAAAAAGGAAGGAAGGAAGAAAGAAAGTACCAGCAAAATATCCCAACAACTGGTGCACCAAATGAATGTATAAAGAGAGCTGTTTTATAAAAACTGTAGGGCTGTAATGACAAAAATCTGTTTAAATTTACACTGCCTTTCAGTGCATGTGTTTGGAAATACACTGGAACCAGTTTAGAATCAACAGGCTCTTTAAGTTAAAATGTACCTGTATATTACAGCAGCTTTATACAATATATTAGCAGAGACAAACTGCTTAATCCCATGAACCAATTTAGAAACCTATGAAAGGCTATAGCAAGAGAAAATAAGGAAAAGCTAAGAAGTACCATTTTAACAATATTTTGAAGTCTTCCAAACTCCAGGAGTGGTACAACGGATCATCTACCTATGAAAAAAGATTACCAAAATATTTGATCCTTTATGAAAAAGTAAAACCACTGTCTTTTTTACTGAAAATCCTTTGTTCCTAAAGGGGATAAATAGCAATGAAAATGTCAGAGATTTAATTGGGATCTGCTTTTCAAGATGCATTAAGCATATGGGCACTAGCACTAAGCATGTATATAGGACTTGCTGAAAAACATGCACCTCCTTTTGTTTAATCTTGGACCAGATTTTGTAAAATCATGTACTTTCTCCCACTTTATTAATAATTACAGCACAGCTAATACTGATCCACTTAAAATGAAAGAAAATGTATTCCTCAGCAGGATCTTCCTCTGTAAATCAATCAGTAAATCTTTCTAATTTTTTTTGTAAAGAGAGCCCTTGTGCTCTACCACATGGACACATACAAATTGTTCATGTGATTAAAATACCAATGCTTTGTCTGCAGAAAGAGACGATTGAATAACAGCTTTTTATTTTCAATAAATGCACTTAGTATCTCCTTATACATAAACTATAAAAGCTGCAGTTCAGATTAGAGATAATGCCTGATCCACATTTAGCAATGAAAGGCACTAAAAAACTGTACAAAAACTGGAAATATGGTGACTTAAAAACACAGGACACTTTTCACAGAAACTACAAAGAAAAACGCTGACAGTGATAAGCAATGCCAAAATCTTTACTAGGCAATATATATTTTAACATATATTTAATTACAGCGGAGATCCTGGTAGAATTAATCCAGCCTAAGTAACTGACAGCAGCAGTAGCAGTGTGTTAAAGCCACGACATCCCAGCTAGACTGGAGGAAGTAACTGGGGCTCTTCCTTCTAACACCTCCAAGAAACATGTCTAACAAGCTTCAGCACATGCAGCAGTTCATTGCTGCTCTAAGACCTCCCTTGGGGTTTTTTTATCGGACATTCACTTAGAATTTCCCTTCTGCGTTCATGCTAGGCTTCATCACCCCTGTCATGTCCTAACAAATTCAGGGCTAGCAAAGGTCTCTGTCCCATTTGAGAAGTTATTCACACTTGATGTTTCAGGCAGCAGCAACAGAATTACCTTCTTTCATCTTTTTTTTTTTTGCCATAGGATAGCATTTTTCTATCCTCTCATATGTGCCATCAATAGTCCTGTGCTGTATCTAAAGATGTATGTTTGAGCTGTTGTAATGAAAACTGTGCAGGATTTCTTAGGAGTACATGACAGTATCACCTGAAACACATAGAAAAGAGCCAAGGCAAATCTTTTTTTGCCTCTGCATGTTACACACTAACTTTAACTGACTTCCAGGGAACTTACAAGGGCATTTGGTAACCAAAAATCTATCCTAAATAGTCTGGTTTATCTCAAAGATTCCTATCCTCTCCTATGTACTACCATGGCACCATCTGAATGGGACACACTTGTGCTGGCAGTCAACCACAGAAATCTGCAGCAGCAAACCAGAGGGCAGTCCTGTATCTCTGTTAACTCTTCCTCACCCAAAAACATTTCAGAACTGGAGCCTGGCGCCTCTAGAATGTCATATAAAACACACTTCTTTGTTCAGGTTTTTTTTACTAACCATAAGTGTCGGAATCCCCTTGGCAATTAATTTCCTGACTGCTAATCCCTTGGCTCTGATCCATGCAGAGAGAGAGTGGCTGCGCTGGAGGGAGGCGTGCAAAGCACATGCTCTGACTTTGCAAAATGAAGTGGTCTCTTGATTTAAGTGACAGTGGTCAAGCCTGAAAACTCTGTACTCGCCCAGCACAATGCAGTAAACTAAGCTCACTGTTAAATACTCTTTAAAGCCGAGTATAATGTGACAAATGGTCAAATACTGCAGGCAGGGTTTCCTTGGTTATCTGAGGCAATATTACACACAATATAGGCATAATAAAGAAATGTAAACACTACCCCAATGGTAGTGAGACAGAGGAATTGTACAATACATTGTTCGATAATTAGCACTGACAACAGTTTAAAGGATACAGCCTTCACTCCACTTTAAGAAAACTTACACTAACAACAACAACAACAAATCACTGCATATCCACAGCATATTAAGATTCTCTACTCTCAGCTCTTGTACAGAGGGGTACAGAACTCTTGCGGCAATCCTGCCTGATGCTGGTAATTGGCAAAACACTCTACAATAAACAGACCAGAGCTACAGGAATGTTCCTCCCTAGAAGCCAGGCCAGGTGGGCTTGATCAGTTCTGACATACATATGTTGTTTAAGGTATTCAGAAACAAAGTGACAGAGAAGCTCCTCTAAGTAGCCAAACCCTCAAAATTTTTGTTTCACTAAGTTTCCTTTAGCTTTAGACAAAGGTTTTCACAGGAGAAAGAAAGTTGGTACCATGCTCACATGTGCTGTGAAGAGTGAGATATTATCTTTTTAATTAATTCGGCCTAAAGTAATGCAGTTTTACGTAATGTGCTCCAATCCTGAATTCCTCAAATTAGGAAGCATCAGAGCTAAATAAAGAACTTGTCCTTCATGCTGCAGAATCCTAAAATAATACCTCAAAACCCTCCTCTCCTGTAAACCATCCTGGACCTCCCTGGATGCATTCAAGGCATGGTTGCCCTTATCGGGCAGGAATCTCTTCTGAGGTACAGTGCTAACCAGAAGCAAAGGACAGACTTATCTGTACTGTGCTTCTCTCTGAAAATTTAGTGAGTGCCTACCCGCTGCTGTGCTGCTGCTGTTCTTTCTTTTCGTGCTTTCTTGGCACATGTAGGAGAGGATAAAAGCCTAATGGGTGTGAGTGTCAGCACAATATAAATTGCTGCAAGAAAAAAATTGATGCATGGCTCGGGATCTGAAAGAAGAATGTCCACCATTGTTTGTGATTATGGATCACATCACAATCTAATAGCAATTTTTATTTAATCAATAATTTCCATGCTGAACAGACAGCCCTGTTACAGAGAATCGACAAGCAAGTACTGATAGCGACAAGGCTTGTTATTAATCTTTACCCTGCCAACATTTCAACCAAACTACTGTAAAAAAGCACCACCAAGATGGATTTAGAAGTAGGTATTTTTTTCTGTCTCTTTTCTTTCTCTTTTTCTTCCTCTCTCTCTCTCTTTATCCCTTTCTTCCTTTTGCTTTTCTTTTCTTTTTAGCTACACAGTCCCATTATCCTTCTCCCTTTTCAGGTATGTGATGTTTCATACACTTTATATTCTAAGTTTATTTGAAAAACCTGGGGCTTGAATTGCACAAAAAGGCAATTCATATTAAGCAATTTCACAAATCAGTGGGACCTAGCCCAGTGCAGAGTGTTAGCCATTATAGGCTAATAAATCATACTTTCTCTTTGAGATGTCAATCGGCAAAGTGCTTTGTAAAAATGTTGGCATCTGTAATTCAGCGAAGCCTTTTCATCTTGAAATAAGATGCTCCAGACTGATAACAAGAATAATCCTCTCTTGATCAAAAAAAAAATCTGCATTTTACCAATTAAAGCTGCTGCCAGAAGCCAAACGGAGCAGCACTGAGACTCCACTGTAGTTTATCTCTGCTAAACACAAGGAGGGATACAGTTGGAGCTTTGTTTCATTTTCAGCTTGACTACTTTATCTCACAGAGAACTGCAGCATCTCAGCCCTGTGATACACATAAGAATGGTATATGCAGACTTCATACCTACAGTGCAAGCCACCAGAGGACCCACTCCTGACAAAACCACCACCCATTCATTTTATAGATTAAGTACTCAGCATCTTGAAGAAAAGTCACGCTTACACTAAAGTTTAAGCACGGAAAAACACTAGATTTGTTTCCCCATGATAAAAAAGCTCATCTGGTTTTCATTTTTCTTTTTCTTTCTTTTAAGAGGTTACACAAAGAATAGAGACTGCAAAAATGAATCCATTCAGCCCAGCCCTTTCAAAACCAAATGCAGAAGCTTCACTCATGCCTCTATTTAAGTTGCCTGTCTCTGCCTCCATTTGTACATGCTGATCTCCCACTTCGGTCTCAGAAAAAGCCCTTGCACACGCAGCTGAGAAAGCACTCACAGATTTCTATTCTTCCCAGGATTGGTTTACTATAGGTAGATTTTTTGATAGAATATGGGTGACAAAAACAGTGCAGACACACCACACCGAACACACCAAGGTCGATCTCCCACTGGTTCACCCTAATAACACAGGCTATGTAACATCAAATCACTTAACAGAAGCAAGGCATGGAAAAAGCTGAACAGAGAGAACAGCTCTGTCCAGGTGAATCTGCTTTGTCTTGGCCCTTTGGTCAGGACTGAAAGGTACCGGAAGTCCATGCACAAGCCCAGCCCTCCCAGCAGCTCTTGGCCAGGAAAATTAAGGCAGGGAGGGACTTCCCTTTTCTCTCTTCTCCATGATATGCCAAAAAGTCAGGAGGTGAAAAGCCAACTCCGTTTGCTGCTTTACTCTTGCCTATGTGTTTGTCACTCAGTCAGCATAAGCTCCCCTGGGACTTGGCTAGCAGCTTCTTATCCTACATTTTTCTCCAAAACTGGAAGTCACTTTTAAAATACCAGTAACTTGGAAGAGTTCAGGCAACTCTCAGGCAAATACTTCAAGTAAGTATGTTTATCCACAAACTACCTGAATAGCGCTGTGTGACTAAAAGCACAGATCAAAGTCAAGCCCTGCACAGCCCTTTCCACCCAAGTGCCCCCTCACTATGGATAGAGTGGGTAGAGTAACTTCCCAGGGCACAGGAGGAGCACCATTCATCCCTACCTACAACAGTGAAAAAGAAGTGTTATTTAAAGGACATGTCATAGTTCAGCAACCTCTTTCAGCGATACCAATTCAAAGACAATGACTTTGGCAACTCATATGAACAGAAGCTATAGCAGCAGCAGGCTAACAACAAGTTTCCTTAATGCTGTGAAAGAAATGCTAATTACAGAGGAATTAAAATTTAAAAAATGATTACATTTCTCTCTCTAAATCCCCTCTTAATACTTCACAGATTAGGGTGGATTTATTTTGTTGTAAACCTTTCCCTATCAGAAAAGAAATCCCCATGTTATTTTTTCCCCCCTCTTCTTCTCTGTGATTCATCAAAAGCCAGACTCTAGGCAGGGAGACTGCTTATGCGCTTGTGTAGTGCAGTGCTTAAGAGAATCTGAGCCAAAGCACAGCTGGCCTTTGGGTCAAGCCCACAGTGAATAAGATCTCTTCACAAGGCAGCACCGATGACTTTTAACACTGCTGGGAGGCAAAGGGCACCACGGTGACTGCCGCAGAACAAGGATGTGCTGAGAAGCACAAGCAGGGGCCGTGCCAGAGCCTGGGGGCTGCTGAGGCTCCAGAACAGCAGTGAGGTCCGTCTGTGGTTACTTAACCTTAAAACCCAACAGCACTTACATGGACACTGCTGATGGGGGGTTAAAGACTGCTTAATTTAAACAAGCCTGTGTTAGGTACCCAGACAGAAACCAAGAGAGAACGAACATGCTCTCAAGGGCACAGATCTGCTTTCCAGCTTGCTGTGCCATCTAATAAATTGCTGGCCTATAAACATCTCAACAATTCTGGCACAGTTCAAAAGGATGCGTTCAGCAGCTTATAATCCAGCACAGTAAGGTGGTGCCTTAATTAGAAATCAGCCTTTAAACAGGTAATGAGGAAGTGGTTTCAAAACCTAAAAACTTCTGTACAGATGTCTCTTATGATTTTTTGCTATAATCTCTTCTTCCTTTCCTTTGTAAATGTAAATCTACCCCAATGGTAGTGAGATAGACAAATTGTACAGCTCACAACTACAAAGATCAAATATATTGAGAGGGTGGACAAACTGAAAAAAAAGCCTTCCCATGGCACTTGTTTGTCACTGAAACAACTCCCTGCCTTCTCCAAGTTGTCCCAAGTTTTCAGCCCAAGCCTTGGGCTTGTCTCACTTAAAGAACTGGTTTGTTTTGTTCACAGCACTCCAAGTACAATTTAGGGTCCAGACCCCAGGGAGTAAAAAATAAAATAAGGTGAAAAAAATAAGGTGAAACAGAATAAAACCAGCAATAAAACCCCCTTTGCTGTTGTACGTAAAACATTCTCCTTTTGTCAGGAAAAAATGATTACTATAATGGATTTCATGTTCTTATCTAGTCCTTCCTCTTTTCAATTTAAAGGAAACATTCCTGAACCTTTCAGGGCAGTAGCTGTCACTGTCATGCACGACAAGCCTGTGAATGGGCTGAGGCTTCTCTATGTTACTGTGCTAGGGCCAAAAAAAACTATAATGAAAATGCACCGAAAACTGTCTCTGCAAAGAAGAATATTAACTAAATCCCTGAACGTATTTTGAGAAGCATGCAAATTGGGATGTGCAATTGCACACCTTTGGGATTGTAAGGGACTTGCTTCACAAAGCTGGGACTTCACCTGCCCCATGACCAGTTTGCAAGCACATCTCCAGGACCCCGAGAAAAGAAACCACTAGTGCATGAAGGATAATCTGTCTGTTGGGCCAGATGTGTGCAACTGCCTCTGTTTAGGTGCAGATGCCTACTGACACTGCTGCACTCAGCACCTGCTTGGCTTTGGCAGCTTTGAGGTCCTTTGCTTACAGAGCAGTTTCTCCACTTGCACGTGATGGTCAATGTGCAACTCTCAGGGCCACTTACAGGTCTGCTGCACTGGAGCTGACACTCAGCGGAACTGCTTTAATCTGGTTTACCCTCCTATCCCAGTTGGATCTCTGTTCACGGAAGAACGGTGAAGCTCTCTCTGCTCCTTACCTACAGCTCTCCTACAGGAGAGCTGCTGAGAAAGAAGCCAGAGGCCAAAGCCAGCACAGTAACAGAGAAAGTGAGACTTTCAAATCTACTGACTTTGTCCTTATTTCTGGGCATCCAAAATCACCCACTGTAAAGAGGGCTATTCCTTCAGAGTGGTGTGTTCCCCACCTCCTGATGTTCTTAGGTGTTTTGAGGTGCACGGAATTGATTGTGGCACCTCACAGATGCTGTAAAACTGAATCAGAGATTGGTTGTGGGCACAGCGTGGGGTTTATGTAGGTCTCCATGGATTGCTGGCCAAATTCTTTTCGTCAGGGTTGAACCCACTGTTTTCTGTAGGAACAGAGAGCAAGAATACTAAGAAACTCCAGTCTAAGATTTGCATATAATGGTTCATTTGGGTACCCTCAGTGCACTGTGATGCCTTGGGAACATTTGGGTACCTGAAAAACACAAGAAGCCGCACTCTGGTGCAAGAAGGGAACCATGTGGAGCAGTACAACCCCCAGGGATTGCCGGGGGAGTGCTCCAGTCACCAAGGCTCTGCAAACAGCCAAGAAGACCTCAGCAAACTGAATCCTGAATGTAAGCTATTGCTGATAGTTAAGGGCTTTTTGATCTCATCTAATCAAATTTAATAACAACGAAAGAATTCTATTGCTGTACAATTCAGGAGAAAACACTAACAAAAAATAGCTCTACAGTTCTTCAAGCATGTTTTTGAATAAAAAATTATTATCATCAAGGCTACGCAGCAAGGGGGATGAGAAATAGGCAGCAGTGCATTTTTCTGATTGCCATTGTATTAATATTTAACAATAAATTCAGTCATTTCCTTGAAGGATAATTTTCTTAAATAAACTTTTATCTTTAGCGTCTAACCCTTTTGCAATATTTTATTCTTAACTGATTTCTGGAGGGAAAAAAGGGACAAACTGCAACAAAAAGCAGATTTATAAATATATACAGTATCTTATTAGCTTCTAGGCACTCATATATTTAAAACAAACTTGAGCTCAGCTAAGCCCAATTATAATATCTCGATGGGCAGAGAAATTAATTAAACAGCTGAATGATAAAGACCCCAGCAGCAAACTGAGGCTTTAAAATAAATAAGATATTTTTTAAATTTTTTGAGGAGAAGAAAAAAGGGAAAGAAAGAAACCTATAATAGACATTTCAAACATCAATGTAACCAGCCTTTTTAGGAGTGCAATGCACAGTAAATAAGACTACCTGGCAGAAGAATGCAGTGGAAGCTCTAGCGTGGCTCGCTAACTTTGCATCTTGCTAATGTGCAACACACGCACCCCTTTTGCATCAACTTCAAATAACCCTGGGATTTCAGCAATGCAGCTCAGCAACAACCAGAACAAGGGCAGAACTTGTCAGGATTTAAGAGCTTTCAGCAAAAACCTTCAATTGCAGCCGGTACCCTATTCCATAGAAGGATATCAATTATAGATAGTGACTTGCTTTAGCAGTGCAGTCGGTACTGTCAGACGCTAGATAGACAACCATGAAGAATCATGAATCTTTCTATTAACTGTAAGAGAAGGAGGGGGAGAGAGGAAGGATGGGTAGGTGTTATAAATAAGGCAGAGCATCTGATGGTTTAACACCTTGCCTTTTGGTGCATGCATCATGAAAATTTAACCATGCTGAATTCTAAGTGGCTCATATCACTTGAAAATAAGAGCATCCATGCCAAAATAATTTCAGTGTCAGACCCCTCTGGGTGGGTCAATAATGATTCTTTTAGGTAGCTTTTCAGTTATTTATTCATAGCAGCTCAGGTTCTATTCATAAATTCAGTCAGAAAACACTGGGATCAAAGAACGCTTTCAGTGGCACCCTCATTTTACACTAATAACTGCAGGACTTTGCTACAGAAATGCAGAAAATGACATCAAATGCTGACTACTGTGCACAACATTGCAATTTCTCCTGTAAAGCTATACCACATGTTTAGACGCAGATTTTGTTTGCATTTACCATTTCATACGTGCTATGTCACACATCACATTGTAATGCTGATTTAACTACAGTTGATTTCAAAGTAAATCAGGTCTTAAATTCCCCAAGAAATAACAAAGCTACCTGTATATGACAGAAAGACCAGAATATACACAAAATCATATTTACCTTATTCAAAACACATGCATACGTGCTTGTGTATACACCCTATACACAGTGGGAGTAATGACATCTGTACCATTAACTGTTTTCTAATTGTAGAAAAGCTTTTCCAAGCTCTACTCAACTTGGAAAGACTAGAATTCAAGTAGAGTTACCTAACCCTTCAGGAAACAAAACAAACAGCTAGAAACATACTTCCATCTCTCCCCTTAACACTGCAGTTCCTCTAGAATTTCCAGTGCATTGGGAAGCAAGGCTTGGATAACAGTCTGTCCTGTGCCACTAGACATTCTGGGTCTGATCTCTTGTTATTATGCATGGTTATAACCATACAGAAAGATGGCAGATGTTATCTGGATGAATTTTCCTAGGGCAATTTAAGCCTTTTTTACCTTTATCTATGCCAACAAAACTGGATGGTTACCTCTACTTCTGACATCCTGTCCAGCATCTTGCTTTCAAACCGTCAAGCTCTTCAAGCTCAGCAGGAGCAGCTCAGGTTCTGCTGAGTCTGCCAGCAGATTGAGGATCACCAGGACAGCAGCAGCATGTGCAGCCAGGAGAGGCATGGTGGCAGAACTCTGCTGCCAGATCAGGCAGCTCCTGACAGCACCGACAGCCTGATGTACGCAGCCCCGGAGCTGCAGGGTGGAAGACCTTGTGCCTGTGTCAGGTGCACTCCTCCTCCCGTGTTTGAGCAATGTCTGGCATTGTGAGGCTCCGGGCTTGGCGAGGCCTCCAGCTGCTCCCCCAGTGCCAGGACTGCAGAGCCAAGCATGTGCAGGGGCCCTAGGACACATACCGTGCCTGTGCCTGGTTGGGACACACGCATGCACATGCCACACACGTGGCACTCAGAACTGCGCTGACACTGATTGAAGCGCAGCTACAGCAATTTATATCTACTTGGATTTACCTAGTATTTGGATAGGAGGCATACATGAGCCACACCACTTTTTCAGCTGAGATTTTCAAGGACCTAATGCTCAGGGATGGAACACTTTCTGCCAGAGTGACACACCTAACCAAAAGCAGGGCTGTCCTCCCGTGAAGCCCTACTGAGACCAGACTTCATTTCCCTAGTTGTTGCAGATGTACATCAGAGGGCTGTGGCAATCAAGGGCAGTCAAAATGTGCAAAAGGCAGACTGGGGTGAGTGGCCAGGCTTTCAAACAGAGTTAGATACCTAAAGCCCTTTGCAATTCTGGGCAGAAATAACTCACTTGAGTCCCCACAGCAGGGCTCTGCCAGAGCAGCAAAAGAAATCACAAACCATGGCCCCATCACCGAATCCCGCTGACTCTTACAGCATGATTTGTGCTACTTAAATGTGATGGTTGCCGTGATGAGTTTATTGTCTTCAGGGTATGGAGTCAAGTCTTGTACCCTGTAATCCTAAATACCATCATAAACACCTGAATTCTGAGCCCTGCCAGAAAAAACTTCCTGTCATAGAAAAAGTTTTTATATTCCTTTTCTGTATCTAGAGGAACTTGTTTCAGATGTTGCCATTGTTCAGAAGCATAAGAAATACACCTTTTTCAGTCTTGCTGTTGACCATTACAATGCAGGTAGATATGCTATAAAATCCCACCAAAACCAACAAATTAAAATTAAACTCTAGAGGAGCTAAACTACCACCCTGTCATTTTAATTCACTTTAAAATACAAAACACAAGCTATTAGCTAACATGCTCAGTGGACTTCCATTAAATTTCACACCTGGAACATCAAAAAGTCCTTTTTCTTTTTTATTGTCAAGGATACCTTTATTCTCAATTTCTCTTTTATTTCATATATTTTTGTGTACATTATGTCTCATTATCACTAGGATCATTTCTGAATACTGAAAGGTTTACCAGGCATCATAAAGCTTCAGCCTTACAATTGCTAGCAGATATAAAGACTGTGCCTATGCAGAGGCCCATATGATGTCATTTGGTCTGTTTGCACAGAATCAATTCAAAGACCAACATTTGATCTTTTAATTTAAATATGTTAAACCACTTGCAGAAGCCATATTGGTATGGCATTTCTTCCCCAAAAGGTACTGTGACACCAGTACAGTTTCTCCTCACATTTCAGTCTGGCCTACTCAAATGGTAGGGAATTATGTGTGCAAAATGTCTCAAAGGATTCCAGAAAAATGTCGCATTTTGAATATTATTTTAGTTGTTATTAGTCTTTCATTTATCATTATTGTTGTTAGTGCTGCTGCTACTACTTAATAACAACACGAACCTGAAAATACATCTTGGTGAATAACTGCAATACCAAGGGGTTCTCACACTCCAGCAAGTGGAAGTTGACATTGCTTTACTGAAGTCAGCTTCGCAGGATAAGTTTACCATCTGGCATAGTGTTGGGAAATATATGGTGGGTTTGTTTCTATTTATTATGGGTAAAAAAAAGTTGATTTTTCAACTAGCTATTTCAGAAGTACTCGCCACACTCTGCAACAGATTTTGCATAATTTCCAGTAAAGTATTAAAAAGTTTTCTAAACAAAATACAATTCTGTCACACTGCTCATTTGCTGAAGATGTTCCTCTCTATTCTGTACGAGGAATTAATTTTTTTTTTCAGAGTACTCACTATGTTCTATGATGCCAGTAAATAAGAGAGGTGCTGCTAGTTAAGGAGGTTACAATTGCAGAGGATTGTACTTGTCAGGTTGTACTCTGAATTTTGATTGCTCACTTTCTATCTCACAATACTACTGAACAGTACAAATTGTTTATTTGGGAGAGGTGGCATAGAGGAATAAAAAGCAAGGGAGATAGAATTAATATTTGGTGTAGCACAGAAAAGATTATACTGTTTGCTTCTGCTAACAACTGAAGTAACTCAGTCCCCATGTATTTAGCCAAATAATCCCTTTCAGTTCCCACACAACAGTAAATTGATAGTAAAACCTCTCTTATAGAAGGGAAAAAATTCCCCTCACCCATTGCTACTATTACAGCCCCTTTGGGGAGAAAAAAAATCAAACTTGGCTAAAGGTTAATAATCATTCATGTCCAGCTTACTATTACTCAATAACTATCAAAGTCTCTAACTCAAAATAGCATTTGCTGGCTTACAGGATCAGAGCCATTACAATCTCTGTGGAAGACTTTATTGAATTTTACACTAAGCTTTAGCTGACTGAACAGGTCAAGCACTGTGGCTTCAAGTTTTCTTTATTCTCAGAAACTCATAAACCCCTCTCCAGCTTGCAGCTCTGTTAGCTAAGAAACTTGACTCAGCATAGGGTCAGAGAACCTGACCCCCATGAAAAAGGTCACGTAGTTTTAAAACCTAGTTCCTGAATACCATTAACTTACATGTACTAGCTGTTCCTGCGTGTCAAACTCCCGGGAACAGCCTTCCCAGTGGCAGTTTGTCTCATAGACCACTTCAGGCTCCTGTTTGCTTTCATCTTTGTCCCCTTCCTCCTTTACCAAGGTCATTCCTTCTGGCTGTTCCTGGAGAGAGGAAAAAAACAGGGGTGAGAAGAAGAGAGAGGAAATTCTGAAACTGAGGAGGAAGAAAAGGGAATTACTTCAGCATTAAAAGAAAGCTGATGGGGATGTGTGTCTGTGGAGGAGGCAGGGGAGGGAGGATTATTTTACTCTCACTTCACTATGCTACTCCATTCTACAAAATTCAGAAGCCCAAAAAATGCCTGATAAGCCAGAAGCCATTTGCAAACTATACATGCAAAATAAATTCTTTGTTCCCTTCACATTTCAATTAAAAAAAAATCATAGTGGCCTGGCTGCCCTCACACTTTATTTAAGCAGCTTATTCTTTGTGCACCTTGCTTTCATGATTCAGTGGGACCACTAATATGAAAGGCACTATTCTATATAGTTGAATTAATTGGAATTTGATTTTAGTACTAGGGTTGGACAAAAATTGGATCACCAGTAATCCAGTGTGTTTCCATTGTTAAAACAGCAACAGGTTCGCATGCTAAGCAAGATGCTCTTTCAAAGAGCAGACTGCTAATTTTTGAGTTGTTAGTCTGCTCTTGCCCTTAACATATGCATATAAGGGGTGAACAGGGGAGGAAAGTATTTAATTTTGGGGTTAGATTTCTGACCTCCAGTTCATCAGGGTGCCTCATTCTCCACAGCTTGTTATTTGCTGAGGGTAAGAGTCAGATGTCAGTGTAAACATTTGGTTCAGATTATGCATTCCTGCTATTTTTCCATTTCAAACCTGCTGAAGAATTTAGGCAGACCTCTGCTTTGTTTTCATGGATTCACTCACAAGACTGAGGCTCTGATTCTCATCTCCCCTGAGTCACTGCAAATGAAGAGTCACTCTACTAAAACCAGTGGCATTAACTGGTATACAAAGTACAGCAAACAAGACTGTAGCCTGGCATTGGGGCCTCAGTGCAGTACAGCGCTAAGACCCAGGAAAAGTCAAGGTGGCCGTAAGTATTTTTGCTGAACAGAAAACATGTCCTTAAAAAAGACCTGAGTGTCTCTTAATCACTTTTCCACGGCAAACAGAGTGTTGAGCATGGTCTGACTGGTCAGAGGTGCCTCTCCATCAGCCTCCCTCTCCCTCTCTTCATCCTGCCACAGACCCTGGATCCCAGGAGCTGCTCCCATTTAACCGTGGCTACCCCTGTGTGCAGCACACAAAGTGCAAGGAGCCTGAAAACATGTGTGTCACAGGAAAGGTGCATTCCCCCTCCAGCAGCAGGAGGGAAGGCTCATGACTGGAACCTGGCTGCCATACCTGCATACTTCCTGCTCCTGGGCTGGGGAGGTCCTCGTCAGGCTTTATCTTGGAGCGCTTGTTGTGCATGGGGTCTCCCGTGCTGCTCACTGCAGATTCACTCGTGGGCTTATTCTGCTGCAGGCAGGTGGGGTGGGTATTTTATCCCGCAGAAGAAGACAAAATTAGACTGTGATAAATATGTGGCTCCAAACAAAAATAAGCAGCATCTGCTCAGCAATTTTGCATGGAGAAGCTGCATTGTTAATTATATTGGATATGCAATTACATTGTTCTTCGATTACACAGCATTAACTCATGGAAGAGCTGCATTGCTCAACCTTGTAGCAGTGCAGGGAGGGAGTGGGAAGGAGAGCATTTGATATTACTGCTTACTACAAACCAATGCTGGTTTTGTCAGAGAAGCGAGAAATAGGAAGAACTTGATTTTCCACATAATGACAACTTTGGAAAGGCAATTTTGAAAAGGAAAATCACTGCATGCTCAAATAAACACAAGAGAAACATTTATTTTTTCACACTTGAAAGGTTTTGCGTTTAGTATCTGCACACAAGATTTCAGCTCCATCACTATTTTTCCCATTATAATGGGTGGATTCCCGTTTTTTCCCCATTATAATTGGAAGAAGAACTGAATGCTAGTGTGAGACTCAGTCAAAAAATTCTAGATGAAGTCCTCGATTCTCACAAGTTAAAAGCAAAACAGCTGACATAAACAGGCCAGAATCTTGTTTTTTCTCTTGTTGTGCTCGACTGAACACCATTATCTACACCTGCAAGTGGATCTTGAAAGAATCCAGAGATCTTTCAGAGATATCTGAACTTGCAGGGACCCCACAAAAAATCAATGTGTTTCCTACAGCAGTATGTTCTTCCTCTATATTTGTAAAAGCTAGCCAGGAGATAAACAGCTTCAAGACTGATAAATAACCTATCCCAGGTCATCTAGAAACAAACAGCACTAGTTAATAACAGGCAAATCACAAACCATGATAAACTTCACATTAGCGGCCTGATTCACTGCTGCTCATTCCCAGCTTTTGAGAATACACCTTACTGAAATGATTAATTTAAACTCAGTAAGGCCAATTTTTCACAAATCAGAGAAAAAAAATCTTCAATTCTCTTCACTGTCTTTGAGTTACTCTCCTGATCACAGAATTACTTGCTTCAGGTTACTCACAGCTGTACAAGGAGGGCAGAACATGACCCTGTATATCCTAGGGTCAGCCTGATTTGAAGATGTAGTTCCTAATCTTTAAAACATTGGTGTTTTGATGTGTTTTTCCCCTCTTCTTACTCCCCACCTCTACTAGGTTCCTATATAGATTGAGGAGAGGCAGTATGGAATGAGACACTGCTGCAGTCGGCTGGAACATTTATGAGGACTAAAAAGCACACTAGCAATCAGGAACTGCACTAACACTCCTGTGATTCATAATACAGTGACTGCAAATACTGGAGCTACAAGAAAACTGTTATTGAAGGGTCTCAGTGACAGTGGTGATTAATTGCCATTGAGACAATACCATTTACTTGATTTTTAAATTAATGGAGTGTAAAGGTTTATTTTGTTGTCTCTCACCTGTGTGGACTCAGAAGGTCCAGAGCTGACCTGGACAGGGTTCAGGACACTGGGGATGCCAGGGATAGGTCTCTGGGTAGGAAAAGTTGGAGCAGGATGGATGAGTGGAGGGCTGTGTCCAAAGGCTGAACCTAGGGTTTGCTGACGACTTATAATTTGCTGATGCATTTGCTGGAGGGATACTGGTGTAGGAGGGTATGTGAAACTCAGAGCAGGGCTGAATTGGGGAAAAAAAGGAGGGAAGGGAGAGGAAAAATATGAGGATCATTATGGTAAGGACCCATACAGATTAAAACTTTAAAATACATTTGATACCTTTAAACTACTTGAAGCCAGGTTTCCCCCTCCCCCTCATATCCTTCTTCATGCCCCAAAGGATGATAAATCCTGATTTTAAATCCAGAGTTGCCCTGGATTTACTAGTGAGTACAAAAATGATACCATAACAAAACATAACATTTTTTCCTAACCTCTACCAGGAAACCACAGAAAGCTGGCCAAAATAAAATTCCGAAAAACTGAAATAAAAGGCAGGCAGTTCAATAACAGCTATTTATTGCAATAACAAACTTTATATAAAGAAAAAGAATGGGTGCCTACATGCTTTATAGTACTTTTATTGATAATGCAGTTCTCCTATGTTCACGTGTATGAAGCAGTTCCTTTAATCTTGGCTCATGCTACGCTCTTTCATATGTCTCTAGATCTTATTACAAGAGGAGAGAAAATCAATTGGCTAAATGTGTTCTGAACACCATGCTTGTCATATCACTCATTTGTTTGCAAAGACGGAAAGCTCAGTTCATCCAGAATGTCACCTAAAGAATTTCCATCAGTGCTGTTTGGTTACAGAAACTGATGGATTAACCTTTCCCCTCTGAAACTGGTGATCAATGACTTCCAAAGAAGAAATATTCCAATGGGAAAGCACTTCTCCTTCTACCAGTTAAACAACATTAAATGTCTATTAAAGCCCATTATGCATGCTAATACCTGTCATCACTTCATTACTTCACTGCATTTCCCAGACCACAGTGACTTAGGAGGAAATTACACTGCCATCTAAGGACCTATTTTGTGGGTAGTGCAAAAGCATTCTTTGTGTCACACTTGAGAAATAAATGGTGTGGAACTAAATCTTCACACACAGGAGTAAGAGATCCTCCCATAAATATTTACCAATAACTTTCAATCATAAAGGAAATTTAAAAAAAAAAGAAAAATAATATTCGTTATTGATTTTAAAAAATACACTGAACTACCATAGTTCAAAAAAGCCATAGGAATATAAAACACTTGGTCTCAAAAGAGAGGGATGCAGGCATTGTATCTTCCAAGAATCAAGGCTTCTTCTAATGTCAAATTTATCCAAATTAACACTCTGGAATCTTAACTGCTGTCACTGTTAAGTGCATTAACTAAAAATACTGTGATACAAAAAGGCAAAATAATTTCTACCATTTTCAATAATAATTCTACAGAAATTCTGTGTTCATTAATTCGACTATACATTTTGTCTGTTTGACTACAGTCCCTAAAAAGACAGCTTCAATGTGATTACATTACTATTATTCCTGGTGAGAACTCTGCATTACAATAGTTTGCCCATTTAGGACAGAATATCATTAAGAATACCCTAGGAGAATTTTACTGGTCTTTGAGGAACTCTCTTTTCATTCTGCATTGTATTCTTTCTAATAAAGGGAGGCAGAAATGTAGTGAAAACAGTAATTGTTCACAGCAAGAGTTAGGGAGAAATCAGTAATAATATTCAGTTATTGAAGCTCTATAGTCCCTGCTAGTGTTCCTGTAAGCAACCATGAATGATTACAGCACGACTTAGCTAAGGTAGCCACTATGGATGATTAATAGGACATTAATCAAAAGATGCATATCAGGCTCAGAATTTGTTCACAAGCTTTCTTCTAACAGCTGATTTCATGTTCACTGAGCTCTATGCCAGTTTGTTCAATTTATTCTTCAGTGTACAAGCCATTCATCAAAGAACATAATGATTTAACACCCCTTTTCCTTTTTAGTGAACAAACATTACTAAGTGTAACTACTCTGGTCTGGTCATTAAAAAGCACACAATTACACTGCCATACATGAGGTTGAAAAAAAGCCTCCTTACTATACCCTGGTGTTTTTTGCTTCCACACATACACTGTGAGTTCACCTCATACACTCAAACACTAGACGGCACCATCCTGAAGATGCTGTCAAACTCACCAAGATCAACAAACATGACACACAAACAGCTTGGATGAGGTATTTTTTTCCTCTGAGAGTGGTTAAAGCCTAGGACACTTTCACCCTTCAGGTGAAAATGTGACTAGACAAATCCCCTTCAGAAGAGTCAGTTTAAAAGAAAAACGACTCATTTAACTGGCAGTTCCAAGCACATAGCAGCCTTTGGAAGTACAGGTTGAGTTTTGGGGGATTTTTGACTTTTTTTTCCATTTGACCATGTACAACAATACTTAGCTTTGCAAGTTCAGGTTCAAAACTTTTGTAATGTCCTTCAGTCCCTACACGGTAAAAAGACAAGACTCGAACAGCGCAGTGCTTAAACGTTAAGTAAGTATAGCTGCTATTCCCCTCCCTACATGAATTAAAATGGCCTCCAGCAAAAGGATAGATTTTACCTCCTAGAGATGTCCTTGTCACAACACCTTGTCCCTGTCTTAACACTGTACAAGCAGTACCCAGAAAGAGGATGCTAAGCCAAGCATTGACAAAATTGTAGAGTCCAACAGAGGAGACAGACATCATCTCAGCTAGAGGTTCTTACTGGAAACAGTGACACCAGCAGCAGATGCATTAAGACACAGCTGGACAGATGTGCTAGCGGAAGAGGGAATCCTTTTTTCTTTAGTATCTTTCTTTTATCCTGTGCTCATCAGCAAGGGTTGAGTCTAAGGGACTAGGATTTTCCTATGTAGCCTGAAAACATGCATTTCATTCCCTCTACCTCCAAACTTTAAACATCTCAGAATGAAATGAAAAGGTGATTGTGAGGGAGCACAGGAATAGCCAGCACAGCTAAGGGGAGCAACTCAGAAATGGAGACAATGGTTCTGCCATCAGGGTGACTTCTTAAATTGCTCAGATAGCTGCCTTCAAATAACATTTCTTTCCAGCTATTTCTGAAGAGCTCCTCATAAGGCAAGTTGACCTGGCTGGGTTTAATGTCACTCGCACGCAATGTGTTGTCACTGGGCAGCCTGGAGGATTTTTCTGATTTGAACAGATCAGAAGGTTCTGAAGAGAATAGAAGGTGGCAGGTCTTTCTCTGCCTTTCAGAAACCATACAATAAAGTTAATGTTGAGGGCCAAAAAGAAGAAAAATAAATCAAAGCTCTCAACATGGTGTGCTCTGCTGGGAAGGGAAGGCCTGGATTCCTGCCCTCCTTCCCAAAGTTTTTCACTGCACTTTGTTCAGCAGCTCTTGAATACAGGATGGATGGGGAATCTCTGTAGTCCAGAGCCCCACGTGATCTTTCTGCCTTGACCAGCAGCCATACGTCCTCCTGCTGGCCCCACCAAGCTCACACTGTTTGCTAGGCAGGAGGCCAGCATCAGCTGCAATGCTAGACAGTGTCACCAGCTGCCCTTGTCCAGTTGTTCCAACTATGTCTGCTTAAAAATGTGCAGCAATGTCACGCAGGAACCACCTAAAATTCAAGCCCAAAAGCAGTAAACCTGAAAGTAGCGATTTTGAGTCTCTGGAACTACTAAAACCAACAACCAGGTTTTTCAAAAGCAATGAGTAGTTCCAGAGGCCTATTTTTGAGTCATGTTTCTTTTAAGACAGTTTTAAGAGGCTGCATTTCAGACAAGGAGAGCTCAAGACTTCCAAAATCCAGATGCCAGAAGAACACGAGATTCCTGCCCCAATTGTTCACGTTTTCCAAAACACCAGCCACTTCCAAAACATCTTGGATTCACAGAAATGTGAATGAACTACAAACTTTTCCTTCCATCTACCTACTGATATATGAAAATTTACACCACTGGAGGGAATTTCATTTGTATTTCTGTTAAAGACTTTTCAACAAAGTAGAAAAGGAAAAGAAGATGAAAGTATGTATGGCCACTAAAAACAACATTCCAGTTATCCTTTTAGTTGTTGAGTTTCATTGAGGAATAAGGGTTAGAAGAAACATGTAATATTTCTGCTTAGGCATTCAATAACTCACATACAGACAGAAAAGCCCATCAGTGATACCATTTATTTTATCATACTGTGAGCTTCTGTGTCTGATTGTCTGTCTGTCTCTCTTCTCCTCATCTGCAAAGTCTCAAACTGCCTTCACTGGAGGTAATGCAGAGCAGTGAACTACACTGCAATTACATGAGCACATCAAAATTTAAAGAAGAGACTTCAAGAAGAAGAAAAACAGACATTATAATCAAAACCAAACTTTGTGGCTACTCTGCGGCTGTCCTGCTAACAAGGTCGTCCAGTTTCTGGTCACAGCTGCAGAATTTACAAAACATCTGTCAATTAAAGTCAGGAAAAAAAATTCCTTCTTTCCTATTCATTGCATAGGTGTGCCCAATGAGGCAAAAATTCTGAGTAGATTCCAATTTTGTGAATACTGCAAGGATTGTCTCACTATATCAGTAATTTTCTTCCCCAAAGCTCTGAAGTCACCTTCTTTGTGTTACAAAATACAAAGTTCTGCAAGATTTGATACATGGAAGTCTTGCAAAGTATCTGAGTGCTTTCCCCTTTCTGGTTCTGCTTTGCAAGGTTTTAGGACAAGAGCTTCTCAAGCATGTTAATGAGGGAGCATTTAATGAAAGACATAGGGATACAACTTGAGAGAGAGTTAAAAAAAAAAAAAAAAAAAGCATTTGTCATTTGTGGAATAGCTGCAGATATAGCCAGCAGGTTTATATGTGACTAGACAAATCCAAAGACAACAGGTCCATAAAGAAACATTGAAGGGAAAAAGCAAGAGTGTATACTTTGGGGTTGCTAACCTAAAGAACATTGATGCTTTTAGTGCTTTTAGAGCACTAAAAGAACAATAATGAGCAAGCAGGGGGCTTTATGTGCTTCTTAAATAGCATCCCCTGTTCGCACCATCAGAAATACCCTAACTAGAGTAACACCTCTAGCTTGACCCAGTGGGAGATTTCTGATGTTTTTCATTATTTTTTTCTTCCTTTTTAAACTTCAGAAATATAAATTTGTTGCTTTGGAGTGTCTTTATTTATTCATATAGAACCACATTATGTTTACCATATAAAAAATTTCTTTCCTATACTCTGTATTGAATATTTCCTGTGTCAACTGAAGATCCAGTACTGCATTATTCTACACAACACTCCTTAACTGCTTTTCTGCTTCTTCTCTTTTCTTTTTCATATATTGGAAATTATTTCTATACCTTCTTCCTGTCCAGTCTGGAGAAAACAGGTGAACTCTATTTCAATTCGTCCATATTTTCCAGGTCATCCAAAATTTTCAGACCTCTGATCTTTTTCTTTGCTTGTCCTTGTAGTACCCCAACTATCCAACATCTTTTGAAATAAAACAATGTAGAACAGGTCACCGGACAGGAAGATGGGGCGTAGTGAGACACTGTCTCCATCCAGATCACGGGGCAGGAGAGGGCTTCAGGCCTTTTGGCCTTTGAAGGGTCTTTGAAATCTGGGTGGTGCATTCACAATCCTAACATTGCTTCATGAGGGAGGCAACCAGCACTGCAAGGGGACATGCAGGCCCTTTCTGCCTTGTGGAAAGACAGTGGCACTCCCTGTTTGCTCTACAGCCTCCATCACTTGTTCTTGCCATCAGTGACTTACACTAGACAGATCAAGTTATTCCAAAAAGGACCCCAGTTCAAGAAAGGGCTAAGTAATTTGTAGGTGGACTGCCTTCATGTTCAATAAAGTTGATCATCACAAACCAGAATAACACCTAGTTAACTTTAAAATACACTTCTGTTTGGAGCAATTTACCCACAATATGTGGAATATTCATGCTCAAGTAGGTACAGATGTCACCACTTTGGCTCATTATCCCTTCAGAGTTGTATGAAGCCTGTGGACAAGAGAAACTGAGAAATCAGGGTTAGTAGTAAACTACTAATGTTGGAAGAATATCTGGACTCATTGAATTCAATGATGTTTTTATCCTTTACTTAGACCAGGCCAGGATGTCACCTTCAGTTTTTCATTTTGATTTTCAAAGTCCTTATAAATTGTTTATGAAAATGGTTAAGAGGCAAACAAGTACCTGTACTGTTTTACAAATGAATGCAGCTACTCTTCAGGAAAGCACCCTAATAACTCTTAAATACTTCTGAAGAGGGACTGACTTCAGCAAGTCCTTAAATGATGTCCTAAAGCCTGGGTCTTACAGATACAGTAATCTCAACTGAAGTAAGTCATAATACAAGTCCTAAGTTAAGAGTGATGAAATACTGCTTTTCACATGCTCAGATGCTTTTTTTAAAAAATAAAACCTAATGTAAAAAACAGCTTCATTCATCCCATGATAAACCACCATGTAGGAGCCACTGTTCAAAATAGAGGACATATGTAAGCATGGCTGGGAGCTGAGCCATGGATACTGAGGGGATCTGCATAAGCTGACTTCATGCATAGAAGTTTACACAGATCTTTTGATAGAACAATGTATACGATGCAGCCTGGAACACTGCATACTCAGATGTGAAAAGCTGTGGACAGCCCGCAGGACAGACTCATAGTTAGACCCCAGCAGAGGTGTGGAAGAAAACAAACCAGTGAGTTCTCCTTAGACAAAGATGAAGATAAGAAGCTACCAGTAACAACATGTAAGAAAATTGTCTCCTGTTGTTTGAGTTGGCAGAAACAGGATTTATGTACATTCGTTGTATACACACAGGAGTGAGTAAAAAGAAGTCTCCAACTATGTCCTCTACTTCTCATGGCAACAACCTGCAAGAGTGAATGTTGACAAATTGCTCAGGACGCAAGTGACAAATCACTGGGCAACCTTGCAGCCCTGAAGAGATTTGTGAAACTCTTACTGTTTCAAGTATCTTAGACACACAACAAGAACCAAACAGCATTACAGGAAGAGAAACTTTAAAACGCATTTCTGTTCGAAACAATTTACCCACAATATATATGTAATACTTTTAGTAATAAGAAATTGTGCTTTAAATTCTGTTCCTCTTCCTGAATTTTTTAACTGACAACACTGTGCTTTGAGCAGGCAACGCAGAAAAGTCATCAGTAGTTTTTATGGCTTGTTACTCAAGTACAGGGGAAAACCATACCCAGCTTTGACTGTGAAACCAGACATAGTATGATCTTGAATGCAGGTATGAGACTTGAAATCCTTTAAAAAAAAAATTTCAAAAATTATTAGATTTCAAATAGCCCTCTGTATCTGTAATGTTGGCACATTGCAGTAAAAACCACTAACTTAGAGATGAGTCATCTAAATGAATTGGTAAAAACACATATCCTGCATCTAATAAAGTAGAGTATGTATTTTACTAGGTTTTCCAGTTTTCATCAGATAATAACCATCATTGTACAACTGTAGTTAATTCCCATACATCACTGCCCCCTTTTTTTTTTTTTTTTTTTTTTTACTTTTCTATTACCAGTTTAAAATTAACAGAGTGTGTGGATTGTACTTTCTCCTCAGCTTACCTTATTATCTATTCTGTTTTATCTGTTAGGCTAAGCGAAATTTTTCTTCATGAATGTATTGCCATATCCAGAGTAAAATGGCACAGTTTCACTGAGAGCAATGGGGCCACACTGATTAACCTTATGTATTCAGACAGCACTGTCAGCTTTGTCCTTCTCACTGGATTATTCCTGTGAAGGAATCCTTAGTATCCTAACTGGACTTTGTATTAATGGTACCTTGCATAATTTATCTGTGCTCTCTCCATACAAGCTCATGCCACTTCTAGCAAACATAATTTTGAATTAAATTCATGGCTAAGCACTTTCAGGCTTCTAAAACTGGTATAATTTATTACATTCGAAGTGCTAATTAATACTTGCTTTTAGGGTCTGAAAATGAAGTAATGAAGTGTTAAACTCCAGCACATTTGTCTTAGCTTGAGAACTTTCTTGGAAGTAATATTGCTCTAGGTTCAATGACTTTAAACTCTTTGACTAACACTGAACCAGTCTGGAGCAAGTTGTTTCAAATGGACTTTAATTACAAGACCTGTGACATAGAGACTTACAAGCATATGAGATTATGTATACATAATCTCACTGTATATAGGTGCACCTGTTCACATAAATGTGCAGGCAATACGTGCCTGCACAGTCTGCATTATGTTGCTCAGCTCCTTAGACTTTACACTTTCCAAAGGCAGAAATCTTGCCATTCACGTTTCTGGTGTTTCTAGTGAGAAACATTCACCACTTTCTAATGCAAGATGTAGGTGATCTCTGAAACAATCTCCCTGAATGTCACCCTCCTATAATCTACATGATCTTGGTGCAGGAGGCTAGCTGCATGGTTATATCAGTGCCTGATACAGATGCAACTTTATGTAATACTGGTGAATTTCACTTTTATTCACTTTGTGGCACTTCTCTGTCATTCACACTTCTTGAAAGAAGGTATGAAATGAAGCTATTATTGCAGGATAAAGCATTATATTCCCTTCTTTAAACTACCCACAGTGACATGGAGAATATAATCCTATATTCCACACATGTGATGGTCTAGTTATAGTAGGTCCTGTTTCAGTGGGGTTACACTTGGACTGAATTTGACTCAGTCTGAACTGAAACAAAGCCTTAACTTACAACATATTGCATGAAATTAATTAGAAAGCTTTTAAAGTAAGAAGGGCTTTCAAAGTCAGATCTGCATCTAATTTAGGCAGATCCCAGTAAGAGTGATAATAAAACAACAAAACCTGTAACGCTGACATAAGTAACATACACTTATCCTACACATCATAACGAACTTCTTGCAAAACGTTGTGAATGTATTTTGTTCTACCTGTGCTATACTAAACATGACCTTTTTCATTTCATTAACCAGCATTTGATTGTGTCCTTTTACACAGATATAATTACAGAAATATCAAACTTACAACTTACAGTCTAAAACACAAATCAAAGGTAAGAATGAAGTAGTTTGATTTAAGTTCAGGTTATATACAAATTCTCAAATGGGGTCTTCTGTTTCATAATGTGACTGTCAGCAGTCTGGGCATGGAGTTGAGAAATGAAAAAATTGTATCTGCATATGTGACAAAATTATTTTGAGCAGCATGGTGAAAGCTAAGTGGTTATCTTTAGAGCCCAGTATGCTAGATGAATGAGCAATACTGATAGCCAGATTCATATCGATACTGAAATGGAGTCAGAGCTACTCATACACTGGTTCGAAATTAACTGAGACAAATGACAAGAAGCACTTGCTTGTCTCAATGCAGAATTCAATGAAGGAACGAAAATTTGATCAACATGAAGCTATGGCAAAAACATGTTAAAACAATTGGCTGGGGAAAAAAAAACAGAAAAAATCATGGTGTATTTAAATTGCTGGTCCTCCTCTGGAAAATTATTGCATGTAGTAGAAGGAGACTTTCACAGAGTATCAGCAGAAAAGACAATACAAGAACTCCGAAGAGCAGACTGAAAACATCAGAAAGGAGATGAATAAGAGGAGACATAATAAGACTATATAAAATATTGAATAAAGAAGGAGGATTGAGAACATGAGGGCTTCGTGTCATATAACTATGAGACATTCTGTTAAATTCAAAAACTGGGTAATTTAAACCTGATAAAAGGATACCCTTTCCTTTTTATTTTAACAGAGTGTATAATTAGACTGTTGGGCTCTCTGCTAAAGATACTTTCACTTTTCTCTGTTGATAACTTTATACTTTGGCTATCTTAACTCTATTTTTATTTTTCTCTTGATTTTTTCTTTGTATTTGCAAAGGAAAACTGGAGAAAGTATTACTTACTCACCCATCTCTAGATACAATGCACTGACTCATTATAGAACAAGCATTCTATACAAGGAGCTTACATGAGATGATGAAGTAACTGAGAATCCAATACCTGCTTGCAGAAAAGTCTTGTCTTCCTCACTGATGTTACTCCATTGTTGTCTAAGCTCACCCTACAAACCCGGCTATTCCTTTCTAGTGCTCTTTGTGAAAGTATCCTTTTCGCCATTCCCTGATGCTTCAGATCAACCCAGAGCAAATGACAGGAGCCAGAGCAGCCAAAGCCTGGCTGTAATTAACCACACTATGTTAATTGTTCTGATACTATCAGGGAAGCACGGCAGCACATGGGGAAAAAAGAAAAGTGCTACTGTATTTTCTCAGTTTCTTTCAAACCTTCAAGGAGATCCCAAAGGGCTCACAACATAGACTTGTGCTCACATGAAACTGAATTTTCACACTGTTATGAGATGGCTAAGTTAGACTCACAGTTGTATCTGCCTAGACCCCAAGAAAGTCTCTTGTAGTAGGTGGAGCTACTGACTTAAAACACTTTGGATCTGACAGGGAATTTGGATCATTTTCTGAAAACTGACTTTTTAATTTTGGTATCACAGCATTGCCAAGGAACTAAATTTCAAGGGACTGAAGTTCCAAATTTCCAATCTTGTGGAACATGAAGTCCCAGCCTCCTGTGTTTATTAAAGACCAGTTAATCTTACGTACAGGTTTTGAATCAGTAGTCTTAATATCATGGGAAGTGATTACCCCCTCTATACTCACCCTAAACCATGCTGTCTCTCAAAAAGAAGTGGTACTGAAGTGCGAAGTCTAATAATTGTCACAGGTAGCAGATATAACATTAAGTACATCTTGACAAAGGATTAATAGCAGGGGTGCTGCACTGCAGGACTGAGGCAGGTAACCAAATGAGTAAATGTCAAATGAAGGATTATCCTCATTTGATGCTATTTCACACATCTCCTTTCTGCATAATCTCTCCCAGCTGAGACCTAAACCAGGTGTTTTCAAATGCCCAAAGTAGAAGCTCTACCTGTTGTGCTAAAGGAGATCCACTATTAGCTGTCAGCAGGAGTGTCATCTCCTTTTCAAGTACTCAGCCAGTAGTCAAGATACAGCACTACACTGCCAACTGACAATGGCAAAGCACCCGCCAAGCCCTGCTCTTTTTGGATTGTGCTAAACTACTAGTATTTACTATTCAAACTACAGTAGCATCCATGTCAAAGACCAGAGCCCTTCTGTGCTTGGCTTTGTACAAACAGAGACCAAAATGTGGCTCTTTTCACCTGGTTTCATCCTCAGCATCCCACAGTGCTCATACAGAGGATCCAATGCTGAAAAGCTGTGTGAAGCACATGACGTAATCTTTCAGCCTCTTTTTTCAGCCAGTGCAAAGACCAGTGAGGTCCTGGAGACACTTCCTTAACACAAGCAGTACCTTTACAGAAATAGCTGTAAAAGAGCATTCAACTCACAAAGTTAAACATACCAGAAATAAACCTGCCCATACCTTCACGTGCTCACTCATCAGCATTTAGTTGTGTGACAGCACACCCTTTTTCCTCTCTGTGTGATTCCTAGCTCATTCAGTCCACAAGACACACAGTAGCCTTCAGCAAGAGGCCCTCTGGTATTTTTCTTCTCTGTAATGCCCAGAGTAATGCCCATAGGCCTTTCTTCCCTTGTATTTAAACCACCAGTGAATAAATAATTACTGACACCCTCCTGAGCTTCTCCACTGTGCTCATCACTGTATAATCTAATTGCTTCACAAAACATTAATGCTTTCAACCTCCCTCTGAGGTGAAGGATTCATTTTTTACAGGAACATGAATCAAAGAAAGATGGAGACAAGAAGTGCCACTCATTGCAGTTGCCCAATTTCAGGAAGATCTGGGCCAGTTAACATGACACAGCATACGGAATGTTCAAAACAGCTGTCAGGATCTTCAAGTCATGGTTGTGAGCAACTTGACTCCTCTGCAGAGTTAACAGTGGTAGGCTGGGACTCCAGAAGACAAACTGAGCCTGGTGGTCACTTCTGACTAATTCAGTTTGCCCAGCATCAGTCGGGAATTGTGTAGCGAGAGCACAGTCTGCCCTCCAGGCAGCAAACAACCAGGTACGAGGCTCCCTCCTCTTTCAGGCTGCCTGGAACAGGTGAGGCTGCATCCTGTGGCTCTCACTGATCCACAGAGGATGTTCAGGATATTCAGGCTGTACACTGAAGAAGACAGGGCCCTACAAATACTGTGAAACCCTGAAGTTAAAGATGGTATCAGAGCACAATCACAAGGGGGCAGTACCTTCATTCTCTGAATGACCGGCTGCTGCATGCTTTATTTTGCAGCCTTTTCTCTCTTCTACGCAAGTCTATGTTGTGTTATAGAAAGGCATTTCGTGCCAACTTGCTTAGCTGGTACAGTTTGTGGGCTGACTCCTGCCTCCTCTAAAGACTGCTTTCTGTTTCACAAAACTGTTATGGCTGGACAGACAGCTGAGCCTCCACAGGCTTCCCAAGGAGGTACCAGAGCTGCAGCTGCAGGGAAAGGTCCTCCTTCATCTCTGTGGGCCCTGGACAGGAACATGCAGAGTGCTTAGTTTATTTAACACATGCTAATAGAAATCTCTTAAGGGCTTAACACTTCACTGAATAGGACAATTTCTCAAGAACAGCAAAGATCACATCTATATCATCTAGGCTACATTCCTGGCAAAGTTCAGCTATCCAGTAAAAAGGTAAACAATAGTTCTTCTAGTTTTTCTAGAAAAATCTCTTCTTCACTAACTTTGTTTGGATAAATTAATAACCTTGCTGATGTTTTTCTGGAACTATTCAGCATTAGATCGGTATTTACCATGAAAAATGCTGCCAAGTGTAAACTATTTGGACTAAGTTTAAAAAGATAAGAAACAGTATCAAGAAGTAGAAGGATTGTGTAATGTTAAGTAGAGTTAATGCTACAGATACTATCGAAAGCAGAAATCCTTCCAGTCTTGCAATTCCATCTAGTAGCTAGCTGAATTGTACCATTTTCTTGCAGCAACTCCGATGACTCTAACCTGCAAGTTCCCAGAAGCTAGGATTTTACACCAGGAAATTTTTTTCCTAGACTTTGATCATGGTTGCTGACAGGATATTAAATGGGATGAACCTACGGTTTTATTCAATACAACAGTTCTTGTACTGAATGCATTATTTGCAAGAGAGTGAATAATAAATTCAATTTTACTGACAGTCCTGTTGGCATTTAGTCTTGGAATTTATTAAGGCAATGAAATGTGGTTTGGGTTTAATACCTTACATCACTGTTTATTTTGATTTATACAGACAAGTTCACATGGGAGAAGTTAAAGGGAACCAAAAGAGGTGAGTTGCAAAGCAGGAAGAAGAGCTCTCCCTTTCCTTCCTCTCAACTGAGAAGAATGGAGGTGTGAACTTCCAAATTTGCATGCTGAATAGACATACTCTTATCAAAATGAAAAAAAGAAATCTTAATTCAAAATCACGTGAAATTTTGTATTACGCGTTCCTGGGAAGTATGACCAGGAAGGGCTGAAAGCTTTGGTCAACCATAGGTTCAGTCACACAAGCACTGCTTTCCTCAGTGACACCAGTTCACAAGACTCACTTTGAAGACTCCCTAGCATCCTTACTCACTTTGTCCACGATTTCCTCCAGTTCCACAACTGTCTTCAACAAAGCTATTCATCTGACTCCAGCTTTGTTTTGGAAGAGTAGAAGGAGAGAAGACTTACTCCACTGTAGAGACCATGACAACTTTCATGCACTATTTGCTTTACCAAAGTTACAAGCTATGGTAAAGGAGTTTAGTTATTAAGTGCCATCCCATCTTAATGACAGTGCAGATAGCACACCTCCACACAGTTACATGTATTTGACAGATGTGGTTCAACTGCTGCCAGTCATTGACATAAATCACATTCCTCATTAATGAGGTCCATAATTGGGACCATGGTTCCATTGACTGCAAAGTTGTATTGCAGAGCTATGACACTGTACCTGTGAAATACTACACAGCTACTCAAGTACATCAGAGCTAGAAAGCATGACTATTTTAAAGTGCTTAAAAACGTAAACACAGCAGTTACACTAATACCAGTATTTACACTGGTAAATACTGTCACTCTCAAGAGCTTGTCAGGCTCATGGTTTCTAACACACCAGTTGCATGCCCATCTTCTCCAGGAGTGAAAACCCCCATAGCTTGTTTTCAAAGCTGTAAATGTGTCATTTTTGCCACAGAGGCACTTCACAGATTTTACAGAATATTCTGATCTGACTTTTTAAGTGAATGGCCCATACAGGGGGGTCAAACCCATGACCTTGGTAGTGCTTTTGAGCCTTGCCTAAAATGGGTGCCCCATCTCAAGAAACTGCTGTAGGGACTTGCTCTTTTGCCTCATTGCAAATTGAAGGTGGAAGCTGCTGTTAAACCAGGGCTCAGAAGCACTCTCTGAGGGTTATAAATGCAAGCCCAACATTTTCTGACACTTTGGAGAGGTGGGGGATTTTTTTTATTTTTAGAGTATCAAAAGAGCTTTTCTCAGTTAACATGTAGCCATACCACTAAAACAAAAGTGTTCTGCAGTTGCATCTCCATTTTGCTTACTGCAGCTCTTATTTTCTTCCACTCCCCTTCTTCCTTTTACATTATTCCTTTAGTTCCCTCTCCTTTGAGCCCTATTTGCTTCCCTTTTCTGTACAACTTCTGTCCATCTCTTCATTTGCTACTCTGCTCTTCTGCCTCCAGAATAACCATTTCTGACTGTTTTCCTGCACACACAAGTGAAGCAGCCAAGTGAAAATCACAGCATTTCTGATGACAGTACTTCCTCGGTTAAAAAAAAAAAAAAAA
>VWYP01016894.1:348786-382679 GCA_013400435.1 Pycnonotus jocosus
AAAGGAAATACTAATAATAAAAAATTAGCCAGAGGATGTCAAATCTTTCAACACATGAATAAAAAAAACTGGAGATGAATATCCAAAAGTTAAAGCCAAACATTTGAATTAAACAGTTCTATATTTCTCTCCTTTACTTTCTGATGACTCTAATGTAGGAACATTTCACTGTCCATCATATATGTCTATTGGCAGAAGAACCCAAGTGACCTAAGCCACAAACCTATCCTAGAGTTTTTTCTCCGAAAATGGATTCCTGGACACACAAACACACACTGTTCCTGCTGGTCAGATAAAATATTACTTGCACTGGGTAATAATAGGCAGAAAGTTCCTTGTGGTTACCTTTCTGAGCAAGAAAAAAGTGTTTTATACTTCAAATTAAGCTCCAATGAACATACATTATAGAAACGGTAAAATACACATATGCACAAAAAACCCCCACAAGTCACTTTTTAAAGACGTGAGTATACATTCACATTTGTGTGTGTGACACACATAAATGAGAATATATAATTCAGGTAGAAAATACAATTCTTACCTTATTGCACTTGCAGATAAGTGGCCATAAGAACCACTGGCTGATGAACTGCTACGAGAATTATTGAGAATTGTGACCAAGGAATTGGGAGATGTTCGTATCATGGTCTGAAGGTCAAAGCTGTGGTCAGACAGGGGGGATATGGACAACGTGCGCTTTCGGCTTGGTCTAGCTGACAACCTTGGACTTGGAAACCTGGCACCTGTTATGTAAACACAAATAATTATCCACCAGGGTACCTCATCGGATTTATTTGTTATCAGTGATGGGTAGAGGGAGACACCAGCACGCCATGACAAGCCCACTCTCTTCATTTGTGATCTACTGGCTACAATTGAGGAAAATTAGGAAGAAAAATCTTTCTTCCTATGGCTTACCTCAGGGGAGCTCTGTTTATTAATGTGCAAGCAAAATGATAAATGGCTAAACAAAAGGAAAAGACTTTTATGAGTTATCCCTCTCATTTCTGGTGATTTATGAACCTGATGGCTTCTTAGACATTCACATCATTAATTCAACCCTGAGCGATGAGACAGTGGTTCAGATGTGGGATACCAGCAAGCCCAAACCCACAACACTTTAATACATACAGCCAAACCTACACATGTCAAATACAGTAAAGAAATGAAGTGGCAGCTTTTCCTTTGTTGACTCTAATTCTGCCAGGGGGACATTTGATGCAAAACAAAAAATTAGGACTAAAACAAACACTAAAAAGGCCTGCTCTATCAATAGAATTCAGATCGACATTCAAAGCATTAAAATGAGAAACATTTTAGTAGGATTTATTTGAATTTGTCCAAAATCCCAGGATACTCTTTTGTTGGGGTGTATAGGGGCCTACCACTGCTAAATTTCTTTGAAACTGGAGATTAGACTTTCCAAAGCAGGAAAGTGAAGGCAAACAGATACCACTTAAATAAACACACATTACATTTCTAAATTTTATGTCCTGTCCTGAAAATCTCTGCCTCTTCTGATCTATTTTACCATGTCATCCCAACTCTCTGCAGTCCTGACAGAAGATATATCACTTTAAATTTATTCCCTTTATTTAATTATTTTCTATCTTGGTTGAGAGCAAGGAGAGAATTAGCTTCCCCACTGTGTACTGAACAATTTAACAGTACTGCTGCTTCTACCTTTTTAATCCCTTTAACCTGTAGTAAAGGACTGAATCCTAATGATCCTGACAGCCAGGGTCATGCAGGTCTTGGGTTTGATGCCTACTTTACAGCTACTTCTCCTAGAGTGCCTGACATTCTCTGTAACTTGCTAATAATTCACAGCTGGCCACAAGCATCCAGTATAGGTCTGCATTTCCTAACATCTTTGTGTCCAGGATCATTTTTGGGCAGGGTATTTAAGTTTACAGGTCTAACAATAAACCAGAAGTGCCCAAATGACTCTAATTAGACTCATCTCAAGCTTCTAGATTAGAAGCTATTAGCATGCTTTTTTGCACACCTGAGTGGGTTTCCCTTCTTTCTGTGCATGCTAGCCAAGATTTTAGTATGGTATCAAGGGCTGCCATTTTATTGCTGTTGGGACTGTGCGATCAGATCTCCATTTTTAATCCTTCTCCTCTTTGGCATCTGGATAATACAGAGTTTTGTTCCTTCCTGCTCTGTCTCCAGAATAAGCCTTAGTCCATACAGCTCCAATCTCCCAATGAATATTCAAGTTCTTGATCCATCATTTAAAATTTAGGTATAGCCATTTATTTATTCGTAAAACCTACCACATGCTATTTTATGTAATCTGTTTTATCTCCTTTTTAGGAGTTTGCTATTGTACTGTGTCTGACATTTTATTAGTACTGTGTTTCATGTCTTTCAAAGGCAGAGATCTTTTTCTCGTGCTAAAGTAAGAAACAAAAATGATCAGCAGCTATAAGAAACTGCAATATATCTAAAAAGGAAATACAATATACATGTCATGGTAAAACAAAAATAGTAGTAATTTGCACTTGCATCTTTCATCCACAACTCTTCTCTGCTGACTGTTCAGCTGGAATGAATTAAAACAATGCCTCTGAAGTTAGTGCTTGTAATGTAATTTACCCCAGATGAGGATCCAATTCAAGTGCTTTATCATGGTTACAAGGGGATAGCTATGTACAGACATTATACACCCTTCAGTGCCCTGCACATTCTCTAAAATTGCAAAGACTTCCCTCCTCCTCCTCCTTGCCCTTTCTGGGCTGAACCTGTCTCCTTTACCCCTTGCCTAAGTCATGCTATGGCTCTTGCATGTCTGCACACTGCTTGTTATCCCTTCACCAGGCCTACCAGCTGCTGCCACAGCATCCCCGTGTCTGCTCTGGATGCATGAGATCTGTGGCCAGGGATGGAGAAAGACACTCCTTACAGCTGCCAGGGGCAGTGCCAGGGCTTGAGCCACACAGGCTCAGGCTTCCTCTGTTCCTCCAGGCAGCATCTATTTCAGGCCCCATCTAGCTCTGGGAATTCAGCAGTGCCTTCCATCTACCTGCAACAGGAACAACCTCGTAAGGGAGATTTTGCAGTATCCTGCAAAAAGGGAAACATTTCTGGTTCAGTCAGGCAAGAGCTCTACAGAGTCTGACCACAGGAGACCAGGATTCAATTCAAGGGGGGCCGTGACTTTTAAAACTAAAAATGTAATTGAATGGAACTACTGTTTTGCCACATCTTTGTGACTTAATTAGGTCTCACATACCTAAAAAGTCTTAAGCACGAGCTGGCCACTTGTTACAGGACATTTGCTTAACCATTCATTTAGCATAACATTAGTTTTAGTTAGTATGCTACTATGAAAAGTAATAGGTAACAATTTGTCAGTGCCTCTGAATACTAAACCAAACTTTCCAGCCTTGCCCAGCATTTATTTTAAAAACAAACACTCCAGTATTTATTTATCAATTTGAGACGTTCATCTGCTCACAGTGCTCTCCCACCAAAGTATTACATTCGCTACTCAATAATGCTTTAAAATCAGAAAATGAAGGACCACTGATTCACTAAAAATCCATTTACCTCTGTGGAAGTGCTGATAAAAAAAAAACAGCAAAAAAAAACCAGTTTTGGCAAAGCATGCAAATGGAAGCTGACAGTGAAGATTTCCTTAGAAATGTCACCCTTTTGGAGCAGATGTTACAGAAATAAAAAGTCAGTAGTAGACAGTAAAGACTTTGGTGTGCCAACAAAAAATCCAGCAGGTGTCAGAAGTAAAGATCTTATTCTGAGGTGGAGATCAATTCTAAAATAACAGATATCTATCTCCATCATAAATTTCAAAAATGGAATATGCCATCCAGCAAATTTGCCCATGAATTTGATTTCTGAGTTGAAGTTTTTAGCATGGCTTAATCATTTATAAGGCAATCTTCAGACATGTATCATTTATTCCATCCCTTTAAATCAAACTTCATCAAACCTTTTTTATTCCCTTCCTTTAAATCAAACTTCTTTGAACATGTCTCAGGCACTAGTTTTTATTGAAGGCTCTGAACATGGGACATTTTGGAGGGTGGATTTGAAGTCAAACCTTTTTTCTTTCTTTTCCTTCTGCCTTCTGTTTACAGATGTGTAAAAACTTTATTTTCACATTATGAAAGCTTATGATAAATTTTGTCTTATTTTTCAAAATGATAAATCTGTCATCAGTATGAGAGAAGAAGGAATGGCTTTGATATTCCACCCTCATTCTCCAACTGTGTTTGACAAGCAGAAACCAAACCCAGTCCAAAGCTTCTCACTCTGGCTTAAGTCTTTGGGCTGGTGTTTGGGTTTGGCTTGAGACAGTGTTCATTTTTTCCCACTGCAGCCCCCCGCCTAGGGCTGTGCTTTGCACTGGTAGCTGGAAAGAAGTTTCAGCTGCTGCTGAGCAGTGCTGGCACAGCACTGTCTTTCAACATTCCCCCCCATTAGCAGGCCAGAAATGGGCAAGATCCTGGGGGAGGACACAACCAGGACAGCTGACCAAAGGGATATCCCACACCATATGATGTCAGCTCCGACAAAAAGGTTAAAAAATGGAGGGGGTGAGGGAGCAGTCCTTATTTACAATGTTTGCCTTCTGGAGCAACCCCTCCGTGTTCCGGAGCCCCGCTTCCCAGAAAGTGGATGGACATTGCTTGCTGGTGGGAAGTAGAGAGTAAAAGTTTTTGTCTTCTCTTTCCTTCTGCGCATGTAATCTCTCACTTTTGCCTGAGTAACTGCCTTATCTCAACCTATGTGTTGTCTTCCGCCCATTTTTCTCTCCTGTGTCCAGCTGAGAAGAGGGAGTGATAGAGCAGTTTGGTGGGTATCTTGAATCTCACCAACGTCAACACACCACAGCTGCCCAAACTCTTTAGGTCAGCTGGGTTACTATCAGAATTTCTAGTGCCAAAAGGAGTAGGTCAATAACAAATATCTTTGAAAAAGGAGAAACCTCCTGTTCTGAGTGAGGATAGACAAAAGTTAATCAGAGTGAGGACATCAATAATTTGGAATCTTGAAACCTCACAGAACATACTTGTGCTCCACTGAACCTCATTTAAGAAAGCAGAACATATTCCCCAAGGGAAAAATGCACCTATCAACACAAAAGACAGTGATTTTTAAAATTGCTACAGTGCTTAAAGACAGTTTTGGCATTCAGTATCTTTACAGCCACAACAAGCAATTTCAGTTGCTGCTACTATGGTGCTTGCAGTAACTTCCACATCTACTCCACTCCTATTTTGATTCTACACTTAAAGGTAACAAATCTGACTTTTGTAGAACAAGCAAGAAGATGGCAAGGCTTGCTCAGGGTCTCTGGCCACCAACACTGTTGAAAAGCTTTATAGCAGCAGAGAAAATTTTGGTCCAGTTTTGATACCACTCAGGATAGGATGAAGAAGAATTACAATTAAGCACACATAATCTTGGCTTTATTCTTCTGCAATGTTTTAGACAGCTCATGGACAGCGAAGTTCAGAGCTTCAAGAAGCATACTGCTCTTTGGGCAAGATTTAACCTCTGATTAACAATTCTCCCACTCTTATAATCCCCATCTGAAATCAGTTTTTCAGCACCACTGAGCAAAAAAAGAAGACCCCAGACTGCACATACTGCATGTAATACACTTGGGAACTCAGTGCATGCTGGTGTTGGAATTATTTGCACTACAGGAGGAGGTAGAGATTCTAAATCTCTGTGCTAGATGCTGTATAAGCACACAATTAGGAGACAGACTTGCTTCACAAAAGAAGAACAATGTCTTGCTCGTATCTATTTGGTTGTTGTGCAGGATAAATGAGCAGCAACCTTCTAGTCAGATGAGTCAACTTGCTCAGAATTTGATAGCAGATAATGAGGGAAACTACTCATGTGTCTTCTGCTTCCTTTGACAAGACTGGGCAAAGGCAAAAGACTACTTTTAAGATCACCATACAAATCCTTATGAAGAAAAATTCAAACAAATGGCATTGGTTCGCATTGATTGCTGTACTTAGTTACTAAATGCATACATGGGCATTCTTATTGCGTTTTTTAAAGTCTTAATATCAGCTTCCTGCTAATTGTTTTGTTCTTGTTTCTAATCAAAAAATCTGACAAAGAAGAAAGAGGTTTTCTTTAGCATGATGAATGATAGGCCATTCAGATTCCTACTTAATGACAATTAATTTACTGTATACCCATGCAAGTTAAGATAGTTTTAATTAGTTTTTACAAAGTAAAAGGGTAACTTCATACTCTATTTAGATAAAAGCAGCTATTGCCTGACTAAACACATTCTCATCAAATACAGAAGGTGAGCTGAGTGACCTTACTAGGATTCACTCTTATTTTAATTCTCTATTTACTGTTTAAAAATAACCCATTTGCATAATAGTGCAGTTTTTGTCTCTAACTCTGAAAAAATGTCTAATTGAAAAGTTGCTGGTATAATTAATCTCATATGTGTGACCTTAATTTTTAAAAACAAACACAAAACAAATTAAAGTGTGCATTTCAAATGTATCCTATCCAGAAGTGGTGAACACAAATATCCTTATTGAAGATGGTGTTTAGGTACCTTTTATGAATGGGCTGAAATTATGGGCAAAGGTCAAAACATTTCCTGCTAAGTAAGAAGTGATAACATTCTAGGGATGCACAAAATTTGTAACTCTATGTAGATTACAGCATACGTCATCTCTACTAACACATGAAGATCCTTCTGCAAAGGCCATTATTTGTATTAGTACTGCAATGTCTTCTGTTTTTCTCAAGTTTTCTGGCGTATATATGGGTATCTACCTTTCCAAAGGCTGAATAAACCCATTAGATCAAATCTGCATCCACGAATGTGGTTTGGTACTGCTACTTACGCACATTCAGACACTCTCTCACTATAGGAACCAAAACCCTTGAAAATTTAAAATATCCCTGCTCATTGCAAGGGAAGTTTGACAAAATGACCTTTGAAGTTCCCTTCCAACTCAAACTATTCTAGTATTCTATGATCCTCTTCAAGGAAGCCATGCCCATTCATGCAAGCTGGAGATTTGTCCTTGCAGCTGGAACACAGCAGCAAATTTACATTACCTGAATCTCACGTAACAGTGTTTCCATTCTGCAAGGTATTATTAATAAGCATTCAGTGCTTTAGCACTGTGTTTTCAGTGTGCCTCATCTCTCCCTATTCCTCTCAAAATCCCAATCAGGAAGTATAATATTCTTAAGATTTCAAGTACTGAAGTCTGCACATTAATTTCTGGTTTAAGTCCAGACTACTTGTGTGAGTTTATTGTGTTTCTGGAGTGTGCTCAAGGTATGTTACTATAAATTCTTTATGCATGCTGCTGCTGCTGCAGTAAGACTGATAATAAAAAAATGAATTTTAAAAATCCTTCATTAGCAAGGAAACAGAACGAAAAAAACTTTGCTGCAGTTTCACAACTATCTGTCTTGCCTGATTCTTATAAAAATTATTGACTTGTGTGTCAAGTACTTCACACTCCAAGGCATGTATTCTGCAGTGCTAGCTATTTATATTCCTACATTCCCATGTGTTCCAGAAGGGAACTTCCCAGCACTCATGTTCTTTGAGATCATCAGCTATGGTGCGCAGCCAACAGCAGGAAGAAGAAATCGCATGTACATAAAAAGTTTAAAATTCTAAAGGAAAGTAAGGTTGTCTAACACTATTGTATTGGTCTGTATTACCAAGCAAAAGTGAACATCACCACCTTCTCTTGCCACCATTTTTTAATGCCCTCATCAGAAGGAACAGAGTACATCCTGAGAAGCATGTAGGCATCTATGACTTGAGGAGCATCCTCTGCGTAATCCCTTCTGGTTGATCAAAAGAAACAGTAGCAAACAGTTTGCAATGGGGTCCTCTCTTTTCCCCCTTCAACAGAGAAAGAGAGACAGATTGGAGGACTGAAAGATGCTTAGTGGATAAAGAAGGCTCTTAGTATTATGGAAAACTAAGTTGGGATCCTTGAAAATTCAGCAAACTGCTTCACTTTATAAATGGTCACTGGTCTATTGGTCTATGATATACAACTTGAAAGTGCAGCTAGCATGCTCTGAAAGGTGCAGGGCATGCTCTCCTAACAGAAGAACAGATGTAAACTTTCTGTTAACAGAGAGCTCATCAGGGAAATACTCAGCCTAACTATGAAAGTGAGTTACTGATTGCAAATAGAAAAGGACATTTTCAAAAGCATTCAAGCCCTGCTCAAAATAAAATTTATACCCTGTTTTCAGGAGCAGTCCTGCTCCTCTCTCTACTTTCTTTCAAAGTTTACTTTTAGGCTTGACATAACCCTTGTGCATTTGGCAATCAATTCTCTGGCCCTCCAGCCTCATGAGGAGGCTAATGTCGACTCCCACTTCTCTATCAGCACAGAGGCCTTTTGGGTCAGACCATGAACAACCCACGTGGTTCCCTCTGCCAGATCGTCTGTATTTCTAGAAAATATCACTCACTATCCATGGCATGAAGATACTCCATATGAAGAGCCCCGGCTCCTGCAGTGGCAGCTGAAGGAATGATGTCTGCATAGGGGCTGCGCTGGCCTGCCAACAGAGCCATCTGATGATAATATTCAGCTGGACTGACGCCAGCATGTGGAGCTAAAAAAAACAACATAAAAGTACTATTAATGACGTAAGATAAACAAGAAGGAAAGTTTTATCACATTGCCAGTTTCTCTGGCTATTAAAACAGCTTGTTTATTTTTTAATGTAATGCAACATCTGCAGTATGCCACCACTGGTCGTATTTCAACCAATGGTACTGTAAAGATACCATTCAAAAAAACAGCAAGACATAAAATATTAATGAGCTTGGTGATCTCATATTTCTGTATTTATTATTAAGTGACTCAAAAAGTGACAGGCTGACAGCAATGGAAACTAGTATGATTCATTTAGTGACATAAAAAAGCAGGAGAACCTTCCTAGCATTTTATTTACATTTACCTCACCCCCTGGCCCAAAGGAATCTGTCTCTAAGGTAACAATGTGGCTGAACTTCCATAAGCATTCAGGTATCGGGAGTCTCAGCTTAGGGGACTAGAAGATTCTCCCTCACCATGTCCCTCTGTTTCCATGCTTAGGAGTAAATAGGGGTAAAGCATGATTCCAGGACAAATAATACCTGTCCATGAACAACACAGGGTCAGTTTTTCAGGAAGACAGACTGAAGTCAATAAATGTGACCATCCCATCCTTCAAAGTCCATGTATAAATATACTTGGCACACACAAGCCTGTTTGCAGAGTCAAACCCACAGACTGAACAGACTCTACATCCCATCAGTGAGGTTATTACGATGGAGTCCTCTGATAATGACTTGTATTAGCTGTTCTCTCATGTAAAAATAACATGAGAGCTTCCTGTTCCCCTCCAATTTTCAAGCAAGCCTTCAACTAATGGGAAACCCTGGACAAATACAAAAACTGACCTCACTTTAAGATCATCTCCTCTCAGCAGGCTTCAAATGCTACTGAAGGTAGAGGGTAATTTCAAACTTGTATAAGATGTACTCATAAAATAAGCTGGGCTTCTTCCCCTTGATCCTGACCCTGACCTGCCATGAAACCTGAGGTGAACAGTCCTTGCCTCTGGTCTCTCCCTGTCCCACTTGCAAAACAGTTTACACTCTGGTCACCACAAGATCCTATGAAAGCTTGCCTAAGACACTTAGTGTTCTTTAGGCTAATGGGCTGCTCCCCAAGCTGGTACACTGGATTACTTTTACATTCTTTCATTTCATTTAATGAGATTTTTCTTTAATCTCATCAGCTGAATCTTGAATGAAAACAAAATTTTAGGCTGAAATTCTTTGAATATTGTTACCTACACAGAGCTACTAACAGGATAATTTATATTTTCCACAGAAAATCAGATCCTAAATACAAACCTTAGAAACAAAGAATCAAGATTTACACTTTTAATGTTCTTTTGAACAAAAAAAAGGCACCGGAATTTGGAGAAAAATTTATTCAGCAACAGATTGCTGAAGTGTATAATCTGCCTTCACTACTACCAAATAAAATGAAATAATGTGCTTTTGATGTTAAAATGTTAAATATAACACAGAAGAAATGGTTGTGTAAAATAGGAGTACATCAAATACGAATAGAAATGGCGTAAAAATGAACTGAGATAAATTAAAAGTTGCTGGTATTTTTTCCAAATTACAATTTGATTTCATTATTAAATACAATCTGTCTATTTTCTGTGAAATGGTAAAGAAATTCTTCAGACCAAATTTTAAAAGATGGGTCACTTACAGCGAATCACTGATTTTAAAGTTTTACAGTAGTAGGCAACCACGGTATATTTCCAGACAGACTGAAAGTACTTCCTGAGCTTTCTGACATAAGTGTCTGGGTTAACTAACAATAACATTGGCTGCAAACTTTAAAATTAACTACTGCAGAAAACATAGTGAACACATTATTGCATTACTAAATGTTCCATATGCCAAGAAATGCTCTGGTGTTCTTTAAAGATTATTCCTTACTACCTCAAACATAAAAAATTAGCCTACTAAATGATGTATTGCATGAAGGGTAAGTGAAGGGTAAATGGGAAGACCTGCAGACTGGAATTTTTTCCTGTTTATTTCTGGGTAGCTTCAGCTTCGTTCCCATTTTTCTATAAGCAGAGGCATTTGCTTCTGCACCATAGGCACAGCTGAGCTTCATCTGAGCAGTCTCCTCTACATACATCAACAATTCCATCCTTACCCCTGCTCCAAATCCTCAGAGAAGTCCTCAGCCACCCCTGACCCACCAAATCTGCTGGCTAAGGAGAAATGACAAGAGTTGTGTTCCAGATTGTTTTGGCTCCTGGCCATCCCCAGATCTGTGATTTGACTGACTGAGCCCAATAGTACACTGATCTAATTATCTAACTGTCCTAAAGCAATTAGGGTAGCAAGAGAAATCTCGCTATGGCTTTCAGAGGAGCAGTAACAACTCTCATGTTTTCATAGTTCAAATGCTATACCACTCAAGCCATGGTGTCCCTTATGTTATTAGTACACTATGTGCATGTACTCCTTTAAACCACAAGAATGTTTCATTTGCATGCTAGGAGTGCTCCAGCCATGATTCAGATTCTCTGATCCCAGGAACCCACATATGAAAAAGGCATTTCATTGTATACCTGATTGATCATACAACATACTATGGATTCCAGGGAACAAACTTGCAGCTTTTCAACACAATGCTGTTTGATTGAGGTATCTTCAATGCCTCAATCAAGTTACAGTATTTTCATTGGATGCTGCACGACACCAGGGCTGTGGTAACTGATCAAAGATGAGCTGTGAGCCTACAGGAAGTGTAAAGTAACATGTATTTGTTTAAAACCTGATGAGATATTCTTAAGTTAGTAAATTTATCATGTAGTTACGGCAGATTAAGGTTGTATATACAGTCAACAATCAAAGATCAGGGGATGAGCATTAAGAGAGTGTACTCAGCTGTACTGTCTACACCTGAGTGTCTCAAACCACCTAAAAGCCTGGGAGTATCCAAGCTACATAAGACTGGCAGGAGAAAATTGTCTTTCTGAGGTGGCAGGTGGAGCTGAGGCAGGGCATTTCACAGACCTGAACTGACACCAAACACCTGCACTGTAGATAGATGAACCTTAGCACCACTGTAACTATGACAGCACTCCAGACTCAACTGCTAACACACCAACTATTTGTTGGGGAACTGAGTAGTTCCTTGAGGCTTCACTACCTACAACTCACTGGACTGCAATGGCAGAAAAACACAGCAAGATCATACATTTCTATACTGTATGCATCTATATTTAGCTGCCAGAATCTGAAACCAAATTGTCTGAAACCAAGATGTCTACTCTGTGACATCTCTGGATGTTTCTGGAGTGCCATTTGTGTGCTGGGTCAGACAACCCTATGTGCCTACATCTTTGCAAGGCAATTAAGTGTGGTGCACCTGAGACCAAGACTGTATACAGCTTAATGTCATAGGTGGTGATAGGTGATTTCCTTCACACCTTCTATGTGTCGCTGGAACATACCTTAAGCACAAATTAAATTTTGCAGGAATGAGTCCTGAAGAGTACTGAAGATAGCAAGGTATTCTGCTTAGTAGCTCCTGTGTAAAGCCCAAATGCACACCACAAGATTTCTCAATATAAGCCATTACATTGTAGCTCCGTCATTTTGTCCTGTATTTAAAGCTCAAAAGGTCCTGAAGTCAAAATTTGCCTTTCTGACCATTCAAATTTTTTCTTCAAAGTACGTATTTTTAAAAATACTACTGCTAAAACAAAAAAGGGTAGAATTAGCAAGAATTCACGCAACATCCAAAGTGCTGCTAGGAAAGCTCTATGTGCATGCCATATACCTTGACTGACAATAGGTCATTAAAATTTATTCTCATAAGAATATGTGCCCATAACTAATGGATTAACTGTAAAGGTATATATTCTTACAAACGAGGATTAATTAGTTATCCGTTTGGATAGGGTGCACCGCTCATTTTTCAAATTCAGCTAAAGGCAGTTTAACTCTGGTAAGTTTCTGAGTTCACTGGGAAGATCTTTCCCATAGTTTAAGTACCAGTTTAATTACCTTTCTCTACATAGTTGATTCTGAATATGTTATATTTTAGTTCCCTTCAGCAAATGCTACAATTTTGGAAAGTCAAACTGCTTATGTTTACCCACTATTGAAAAACCTATTATTAATAAGACAGCTTTTTTTTCAACTCTGTTGATGGCTCACTTTGGCAAAATTCCCGCTGAAATGAATAGGAAATGTGCTAGAGTAATGACAAGAGTGGTCACAGGAGTTCTGTTCAGCCCAAATAGCCTGGAAAATAAAAGCCAAGGTCACACCAAGACCTAAAGCACTGAATTTCAAGTATACTGCCCACCATTTAGATTAAAAGGGACAATCTCGATCATCAGCCACCTGTATGTAAGCATAATTTCATCTGGCCATATTGCTCGCTAGCATAAACAGAAAAAATTCTACATAAATTTAACAGAACTACTGACTCATTGTAACTAGTCAGTGCATGCTTTATATGATTGAAAAATACTATTTTATTTAACAAGCTTTTTGTGCCTGAAGAACTCAATGGTTATACACTGACATGCACTCATGAAGAATCTGACTCAATTCAGTGCAGATACAATGGATTTTTTTTGGAGATCAGAATTACACCCCATGTCAGCCTCACAAACAAAAGATATCACAAGACACACACCACCCTTCCAGCATAAATTTTGAATGAGGCAGCTTTTTTTTTTTCTTCTCCCTGAAGTTTCAACATTTGTGAGATGTACAAATGAGCCATGATAGGCTGATGAAGTATTGAAACATTTATGACATAATGAATATGTCTGACAAACCTGGTGAAGCGGCTTTGAACAAGGGGGAAAAATGTTGACAAGATTAATATAACTTAAGTTGTTACAATGACAGAAAACAGGAAACCTGTCTTAACCCACCGTCTGTTGGGCTGAGTCCGCGGGCTGCCGAGATCATGGAGAGGGACGGGCTGCTGTGCAGGGATCTGATGTAGTCCATGTAGGGGTTAATGTATGGGTGAGGGGTGCTGAAGGGAGACTCTGATGTTGCAGCAGGATTTCGGTGTGGGGAAATTCTAAGGAATGGAAGCTCCGAGTAAGTTGGGCTACTAGATAAGGCAGAAGGCCTGGAAGAAACAAAAGGAAGAAAAACAAAACCAGCCAGGTTATCTATACAATAATGAAAAATACTATAAAGGTAACACACTTGCTTCTTGAAGAAAACAAGTAGGTTGCACATGTACTGAAGTAAACTGCCTGGAAAGAAAAAGGATGGGAAATTAATTCTTCTCTGTCCCCATTATTAGCAACATTTCTCCAACCAATTTTAACATGATTTTATATTTGGTTTAATCTTTAAACCTCTTAATACCCTTTCCCCAAGGAGTTAAGGAAAAAATCACTTCCATTAGTGCAAAATATGCATGCTGTATTACACAGTAATTCTTACTGCAATAGGAAATACGTACTGAGATTCAGAATGATTTACATATTCAAAAACATGTGGGTACTGAAAAAGGAGCTTTGAGAGCCACACCGCACCCATGCCCCTCATTTGCCAGCTTATTCTTTCTGAAAGTGCATGATAGCATGTTTACACAGAAACCACTTCAGGAATCCCAAACTTTGTAAGCCATTAAGTCAGATGGGCACTTTGGAGCAATTTTTTTTGTTTTGTTGCTGTCCCTTCCTCATGAAAAATGCACAAAACTTGATGACAGAGGAAGAAAGACTGCTGCATATGTGTGTTTTTAGTATGGCGCCAGTGACCAGTGCTTTTTAATGAGACCTCATCAATAACTGCATCATTTTTGTGAAGTGAAAGCTTGCTGCACTCTCATGCTAGGTGTGATGAAGCAAGGCTAAAAGCTGAGTTCACAGCTGACAGAAGATAAATAACCACCATAACCCTCCCCATCATCCCACCCTGTTGATATGACAGCGCCTGGGCTCTGCTTGGAGACTTTTCTCTCACAGCATCCCATCTCCAAAGGCACTGGAGAAAGTTCAAATTTCATCAGAAGGGGTTGGAGTGCCTGCCCTTGCCAACCTGCTTTTTGGCAAAATACAATGATTAAGCCTGTCATGCATTTGCTGTAGTCCAACTGGCTGACCTGAACTAAATGCCTTTTTGTCCCTGTTTTTCCAATTAATTTAGCATATATACAGCGCAGACACAAGCAGCAGCTGTGAGAGCAGTGAGGGCAGCCTGTTCCTTTGATGCTGTTGGCTTACAAAGAGTAATCAAACAAGAAATATATTTCTTTCCCCTTTAACATACACATATCATGATCAATGGAGGTAGTTGTCATCACCTAAAAGGCCAACAGAACATAATCTTACATAGGAGCCAATTCTGCCCTGCCATCAGCTTGGAAATGCTAGCGCATGAGTGGGACAATGATCAAAGTCATGAATTCCTAACATGACGCCAGCTTCCCTGCCACTAAATCCATGAGGGCTTGTAAAATGTGAGGAATAAAGATTTCTCTGATGTGTTTTTCTCCCTCTTTTCCCTTCCCTTTGACCTTTTTTGTGTTTCTTGCCCTCCAACAGCTTTCTGCAAGGTAAGCCTGTCTAGCCTTCCTGTATGAAAATATCTCCTAGCTCAAAAGTTTGTTAGAGAGCTGCATTCTGGGCTAGCAGCAGGTACCAACAGTGCAGTCACTCCTCTGGCACCGAAGCAAGCGACCCACATAAAGCTAAGCCACTCACTAGCATGCCTTCACCATATTTGAAACGCACTGAGAACCTGAAACCAGAAGCCACTTTCCACCACTGTGCAAACCAGACACATCTCCTTTCCTCAGAGAACTTTTTGTCTGCATAGTTGTAAAGTACCTTTGTTTTACAGTGGAAGTGCATCTTTTATCTTGGTACTATGAAACCCCACCAGACATGAAATATTCATTGTCTCCAGATTCCCTATGAGTATCAGTTTGGTAGGCAAGAGCTTTAAAAATCACAGTGATGTAGAAAGTACTACAGCTGGGTATCACATTACAGAGTGAATTTCCTATCCTGGCAGTGAGGAAAATACAACAGTACAGCGAAGTTAATATAAGAGTAACAAAGAAACTAGGTTTGGATGTCATTTTACAAGTGATTCTTTTTAAATGTGATCCCAACTCATAGTTAGAAACACGAAGAGCATGCAGGCAGGCTGGGGCCCTGGCCTTATCTAGTGCATATTGAACAGAAAACTCTTTAAATGCTTATGCAAGAAGGCTGAAAGTCTGTATCGGCCTCAGTGATTCACTCTCCAGCTGGCGAACAGCCAAATGCTGCTGCAGGAACAAGATTAAGAGCCAGGCTGTCAGCTTCTCCCTCCAGATCCAACAAGAGCCATTCAAGGACACCAGGACTCAGCTGCTCCTCTCTTCCTCAGCCCTGCCTCTTTCTCTCTCTCCTCTTCTGAGCTTCTCAGTTTCCCTGGGATGCTAGGGAAAGGACACTGACCTGGATAACATCAATCAACAGCAGGCATATAAACAGTATTATCTGAGGCAGAAATATGGAGTCATCAGATTCCACAAAGAATTCCCAGATCTGGACTCTGGTGTTTCCTAATTTTTCTCAAGCACCTGATTTCAACATGCTGCTATCTTCTGTGCTCACTTTCAGTATGCACTTTTCTTGCTCCTCTGTGTTCCCAGACCCTCTTTTCCCTACAGACTCATTTTCCCTCATGCCTTTTTCATCTACTCTCAGTCCCACAATTTGAGTCATCCTGATTTTTTCCAATAAACATCACATATCCTTCCTTTCCCTCTGTGACTAAACTTCATTGCAAACATCCTTCACAAGTATTAACTCCCTCCTTCAAACTAAAATGCAGCTTTTAAAAAGGGTGCTGCCAAACACCCTTACTGTTGCCTTGCAACCTCACTGTGTACCAATCAAGAATGACTTTTGTCCCATAAACAGCAAACAGTACATCCCAGGAGTGGCTCTCACTCATTCAGTGACAAACAAATCAAATCTCCAGATGTGGGTGGCAGTCCATCCCCGTAATTTTTATTTCATATGTATAGATTAATATAATGGTTTGGATTGGAAGGTACTTTTACATCATCTAGTCATTTGGTCATCTAGTCCAATTCTGCTATCATGACCAGAGAAAGAAGCTGGGGACCCTCCTTCAAACTCAGGATCCTTCAGCCCAGCATCCTGCAACCTACCCATATATCCTGTTGAATAGAGTTCAGACTTGGGTCTGAGGCTACTTCATGGGATGCAATGAGGCTTCAGTGTGAGAAAAGGCAAGGAGATTTTCTGTGATACTGCTTCACAATTTATGCCTCACCTGTAAACCATGGGAAGGCAGAACTTGCCCTGCATCTTCTCCTGTGCAGGGGTTCTTCTGTTATACAACAAATTCAGACCACTTAAGGGAGCGAGCAAAGCTCGCTTGCTCTTTTCTGAATCAAGACCTCTGTGTCTAGTTCTAGAGACCCTGCAAACTCAATTCAAATTTCATACAAAGCTGATCAACTGTGAAGAAGACATAGTGAAGGTCTCCAGGTTTGTGGGTAAAAGAGATCCTGCGGCTGTGCTTCACCACTAATTTTTATCCTCGCACATTAGGATGATTTTATTATTTTCTCAGTAACTTTGATTATATCTACAACCTCGACATAAATGAAAATGAACAGAGAACAAGACTAGCTGTGAAGGAATCTCCTCCTTTCTGTCTAGAAGGCCTTCCTGTTCACTGCTAAGGTGTTGAAATATCATGAGTGCCACACAGTTTCCACATCTAGCACAGGACTTCCCACTCTCCACCCATATCCACCCTGCCAGCTTCTTTCTGTCCCAACACTGATGCTCTGGGGAATCTGAACTACCCAACTCATGAATGGCACACGTGTGCCGAGGCTGGGAGATCAATGTAAGGGTGCACAGGTGTATTTTTCCCTATTAGTCATGACACTGTTTTGATGAATTGTTGCAGAGGTGTCTGCACAGTCGTTAAAACTTACATAGTCACACCAGTTCAGCAGCTGTGAACAGCCTAACTTGTAGGGAAAATCAGAGTATGTGTGAATCTGCTTTTTGGAAAAATGGGTTTTTTTCTGACCACTACTGAACTGCAGGTGAGCTATCTGTTGGATTTCAGTTATTACCATGAAAATGGTGTATCATTTTGTTTTGTTGCTTACAGCTGCAACAGATGAACTCTGCAAAGACTGACTAGCAGCAGGTTTGGATTTTAACCACCATAAAAACTGAATCAAATGCAATTCCCTTTTCAGCCCCTACAGTCCTTTTTTAACTGGTGAAGGAAGATGATGCGAACTTGAGAGTTGATGAGGCAAGCATGAGCAAGTCATACAGATTTCAAAATTATCTGCATGCACAGATCATTACCTAGTACTATCTTGAAAGGATCACGCCTCCTTTCCATCAGCAGAACAAACTGAGATTCGGGGACTCCTACCACATACTTTAGGCTGTTTTTTGTACTTACGCATTAGGCAGTTTTACAAAGAGGAAGATCGCATTGCCCAAATTCAAATCCTATCCCTTTCTTTGGTGTCAATGGAACAGCTAACTTAAGGTTAAATATTGCTGCCTGGCTATGACTAGAGGTGAAAGTTCCTTGGTAGGTATGCCAGCACAGAGTTTGTTGACTGTGGGTCCTTTCAACCACCCTCTCAGTCCTCTACTGATGGGATTAGAGGATCACCCCAAAGTCCACGACATTATCTTATGTGGATTCATGAATGTANGAGGCCCAGTTCAGGATGCCGGGGAGCAGCAAAGGCCAGCTGGTCCCTAAAAGAAGACCAGCCAGGAGCCACACACAGGCAATGCACTCCATGCCACTAGATCTGAGCAACCAGAGCCTGGTGCTACTTACACAGTCAGTCAGCAGTCTGAGACAAGGCAAAGTGACAAACCAGGTCTGGGTTGTGCCAGTCAAGAGCAGAGGAGACAGAGACAAAGACAGGTCAGGAAACAAGTTCCACCACGATTTGGAGGGTTCTATCCAGAACAGCTACCTACGATGTAGATGCTGAGCTCAGCCAGGAGCAGAAACTGGCACTACTTACAACACAGGTCAGTCAGCTCAGCTAAAAAGGAGTTCTTGGATGCATGAGGTGTTGGTAGAGGTCCCCAGTGAGGCCACTCAATACAATTATAATCAATTAGTGGCCTGAGGTTACTAACTTGGTTTGGAGTGCTTGAACTGTTTTAATACATGCCAAAACACCAAGACAGTGCAAATTGTTCCTGTTCGTCTATCTCCAAGCAAATGTGAAAACTACAGGAGCCCCCAAAGCATAGTACAACGCCCACACTTGTCACAGGCATTCTTCAATAGCAATGTTTTCTGGAAATAGATGTAAAGTCACTCAGAACAGCCACAAAGGTCTGTGCCACAGGAAAAACTGGACTACTATTTTTTAGGTTGGTTTTGTGTCAGATATCTGTGATAAATGGTTTCCAAATAACTTTAAGCTGTGCTTGGACAAAAACCTCTTCTAAGCACAATCTATCTTAAAAAAAAAAAAAAAAATCATAGTGATTTAAGCTCATTCTGATTTTAAAGGAAACTATAACTCCAGGACTGGAAACCTTAATGCCAAGTTTTGTCCTGATAAAATTTTAAATGGCTCTTTTATGAATCTGTTGAAAAATACATTTATATTGAAAACAGCAAGTGATCCTTAACTATAACATTGTAAATATGACACGGAGCTGAGGTTACAGATGGAACAATAATCTATCTCACAGAACAAAGCTTGTCAACGAAGTGGGATGAAATATTGTAACATAACCTAATTTATTATTGCCTTTTCATCCATCTTGTTATATTATGAATGTGTCAAAGTTCAAACCTCGATATTTAATCATTTAACAGTACGTTATTCAATGCTGGAGGAGCAAGCATTGACGGCATAACTCTCATACCAATGATATCCATGCTGTTTCTCTGATACCTGTTCAATTCAGTCCTGCCTGGAGAATCGAAAAATATTAAACTCATTTAACTACCTATGATACTTTTATCTTTTTCTTTCCGTTTTTTTTTTTTTTTTTTTCTGCAATAGCCTTCTGATGTCTACCCACAAAACATTAACACTTATTTCTAGTAGAACCTGGAAGACAAACAAACAAGGACTTTTTTGGTATGTGGTGACTCCTGTTCTAAAGCACACGGCTCAGTTCCTTTGGTTATATCACCCATGGTAAATTTCTATTGTTTATTTAATACCATACTTGGTTGTACAGACTGACCTTTCAGCACCAGCAGACAACAACTGGCTAATAAAAGGGTTTTATACTAATAAATTTGAGCTCTGAGATTTCAATGTAAGGAGATTGAGGCCAGTACTGAGCATTTTTGAAATGCAATCCACATTCCTTTTCTCTTTTCACTTCTCATTGAATTGGTAAACAATCAAACCCATAAATATGTACTATGGGAAATCAATAATATAATTTTTAATACCTATTTTTTTTTCAGAAATTCCAGCTTCAAATAGGCACTCCATTCCACTGGAGTCACTCACTGCCTCAAAGCTGCTCTATCACATTTTTGGACTTTGGAAAAACTAAGCAAGTAATTATGAACATTTAAAGAACTATTTGAATACCAGGAAATGTCAGAGCACACTTCATATAAAACAGCTCAAGTTCTGCAAAAGAGTAAGCATTGTTAACTGTATTTTCTTAATGGTGGAAATAAAGAAAAAGGAGAACATGAGCATGTTTTTTAAGTCCAAGTATAAAAAACCCCCTCTTGATTTCCTGTTTCATTTTCTGTGTTTCACCACCTAGTGAATATTTGCCCACTTTTCCTCCAAAATTCATACTGGGATTTTGTAGTCAGCATAGGGAAGTAAGTCACAGAATCTGACTTGGTAGCAATCTTTCATTCAGTAGATACATGTTCAAGTAAATCATGAATGGGTCCATGCAGGTCATGTGGTTTCACATAGAAGTTAGATCAGGGTTTAAGGCAGACAGGGTCTGGTCTGGTTTCCACCATTTATCTATCATCTACCTTTGTTGTCTTCCTGGTCCACTCTTTTCCCATCTTTAAAATTGTGGTAAAGCACTTGGAAAATATTCAGTATCTACAGTGGGAAGGTAATATCAAGAGCTCCTACATTATGAATATTTTCTCCCTGAGGCAAGGATAATGCCTTACAAAATATGTGCAGTTCTGGTATGTAAATTCCTAAAAATATACATATACCCTCACTTGGGGTTAGAATAAAAAGTTTCTCTCACATAAAATGACTGTACATGGGATGTTCATGGTTCAGGAAATGTGCATGACAATTAGGCAGTGACCAACAGCAAAAGAATATTACTCTGGTTCTCCTTTCCTTCTTTGGTAAGTGTTAACATTATGTAGTTACAGTTAAAAATTGACTACATTAATCAAGCACTAAATCCTTAGTCAGTGACTGTATTCCTATTTTTCAACTGACGGACTGCCTGAACAGACACCCAGCTTTTTTACATACCCTGTCTGCTACTTGTAAGACTTCATAAATAACCCAACCATCAGCTTGTGGACTTCCTCAAGAATAGTTTATCCCATCAAAACCAATGAATATTCATTCTGTTATTTAACAGAATGCTGTTTACATAAGGTCAGCTGTAACACTGGTGACCTCCAGCCCCAGTAACACCGGTACTGACTACAGCAAGCAACTGCTGCTTCAGGTGATACAGTTTTGACTTGGGAGTCTTGACATGCATTCCTTAAATGTGTATGCTGACACAGTTTTGACTGTTTAATTTCCTTCATTTTGAAAAACGTAAATAAAACTATCTACTGTCTCCTAGTATTTCTCAAGTCCAGTCTTCTTGTTCACTTCCTCACACATGAGTAATCTCCCCACAACAACCTGCCTATCTCCTTTTCCTCTTCCTTCTATGCACCCACTGCTGTTGCTCCCTCCTGGCACTGCTCTGAAACACTGTCCACTTGGCCTCTGCAATGCAGAGCACCCCTGTTTTCCTATCCTTTCTCCAAATCCTTCTCAGGATGCTGCAAAGAAATTAGTGACTTGGGGAGGATTATATGGACTTACTTGCCAATTTCTTTGCTTGTACAAAAGATGCAAACACATGGAAAAGTAACCAACAATAACTACACCCTGCAAATGCCACTTGCCCATTCTAGACTTCTAGCAGAGGTTATCTGGCAAATTTTGTGGCAGCTGTGTAAGCCTTTGAGTACCCAGCTGGTGCCCCTCTCAGGCAGAACATCTCTGCCTCTGGCCACTTCATTGCCTGGTTTCAGGAAGCCAGAGCAAAGCTGTGAGACTGTAAATGGGACAAAGGCACACAACCCTGCGGAGGGAGAAGGGATAATCCCCAGGGCAAGGAAACAGCTGGGGCTGGTAAACCCTGAAGCCATCAGAGCTGACTCACCAGAGTTCCCTTGCCAAAGAGGTCTGACTGCGAGCTCTCCCTGGCAGAGCTCCTTGTATTTGCACAACACTCAGCAGAGCTCTGATCCTGCACAGAGCTGTTGAACACTCCAGTAATGTAAACAGTAAATAAAAGTAATGCTAATGTGATTTCCATTTCTTGCTTCTTCTAGAGCCTTACCCAGGCACTGCTTTATTTTGCTCAACTTGCACTGAACCATAAGTAAATTAAGACCTTATACCTTCATAGGACAAGGCCAACCTCAGTGCTGGTAAATTTTTCCTCCCCTGTCCAGCTGGGTCCAAATTTACTGACGTGTAAATGTAATGTACTGACTTGTACATTAATATATGGAGGATAACGTAGCAATGTTGCATTTGATGCAGAAATCATCATCATGAATATAAAACAGATGCACAGGACAAGAAAGTGTTATTTGAGTAAGATTGTCAAGGACCTCCACACACTATTTTCCTCTTCAAACTATGGTGTAGCACAAAGTGCAGCAGGAAAATCTAAAAGCTCTCCAGCCAACTCATTATCTGTTGTTAGTAATAACAGACTGGGCAGCGAAATTACCAATTGCATTCCTACAGCAAACTTCTCTGCTCTGCAATTCTCTTCCAACGCCCTAGAGGTGGTCCCATTTGCTATTCAAATTTTAGCCTTCTCTAGGCTACAGGCAGAGCCTGCCACCCCTTCTAGTGTTTAACCAGAGGCACCACCATATGAGTATGTGGACCTATATAAATCTGGACTGCATTAATGCACCCGTTTCTTGCCTCTCTTGCCACTCCTCTCCTCTCTCAGAAAAAGTGGGTCAAAGGAGTGTCAGAAGCTTTCTCACACTTAATGCTGTTAAGTCAGCTAATTGAATAAACATTTGTTTAACATTTGGTCCTATTTCACTACTGCACTGTGAGAATGAGAAGAATTTTATTCCTCTTCTTCCCCATCCTCCCCCTTCCTCAGGAGTGCCACTAGCTGTTATCGCAGTGACTAATGTGCTGTATGTGGCCATTATAGTCCTCAACTCTGAAATTACACCCAGGATGAACGATAGGCTCTGCCTGTATGCTGATTGGAGTTGGATGATGATTGATTAGAAGAAAGTCAGACTATGTAGCCATGCAAAAAGAACTGCACTAAGCCACAAGCTTGAACACTAAAGAGCATTTCACCACTGGCTTCAGAGCTATTAGATGTTTTCATACTAACAACATTTCTCACATCCAGTTTTGCGCATTTTATCTTTATTCTTTCGAATACTGAAATTGCTTGGATAAGAGGGTTATATATATTTTTATATATTATATATATATATATATATATTTATACACATTTCTAAGAGTAGCCTGAACTTTTAGAGGAAATTGAAGAGGCTTTGTGTCAAGTACAGCTAAATCCAGCCTTTCTATATCAAAACCCTGCTAGAAAATTACTGTGCAGATGATAAGGCTGAAAGATATAATAAAAAGTGACTCTACTCAATTTACACTGCAATATTGGTATGACTGAATATTTTTCATTCAGGTGACTGATAAAATCACTAAACTGTATTGCAGATAAATAAAGGAGGCTTCTGTCAAGAATAAACACCATTAATCATGAAGTCTCACCCTCTGAGTGCTGTACTATGCAACTGCACAAATGCACCATCACAAGTGGCATGTGACCCACTGCCTCCTTTCTTCCCCCAGCTCCCCAGTGATGCTGTCTTCTCAGGAAACTTTACAACATTCGGAAGCCTGGGAATGTCTTTTCCATTCAAATTTATACACAACTGCAACTGAAATCTAAATTTTAGTGGCAATACATTCAGCTAAAAATTGAACTCACGGGACAAACTGAAGCCATGCAGACTGTGGCTGCATTGCTGTAAATCCAGATTATAGTGAAAAGCCTGCATTTAAACTGGTGAGGATGAAGCCTTTATAATTCTAAAGCTGAAACAAGTAGGAAATTTTCCTCCCATGCCTTCTTCCCATTTTCTTCCAAACCCACATTTTCTTACTGGTTTTATTACTTAGTTTTACTATTTCCAAATAGGTGCTGTGTTTCTTTTTGAACACACAAATATAAAATTTCTTAACATCATAAATCTACCTCAGTAGAATCTACGGGTCTCCTTTCAAAAAAGCAACTTACATGCTAAAAAATGGACATGAACTGAAAGAAACTTACTCAGAAAAAGCACAGTCATACAAAAAGAAAAACAGACAACTTAGGTAACCTTTTTGTAACCTGTTTTAGAGCAAGTGATGATTCAATAGTGGCCATGTTATTAAGCCAGAATGAATCAGTGCCCTACACACTAATGAGGTTAAAAAATGTAGTTAGGTCTTCATGTTAAAGGCACTTAGCAAGCAGCCTGCTTGGCAAAGACCAACTGTGTGTTGGAGCAGAGGACTAATCACACAGGCAGGAATCAAATCGACTGGAAGAATTAGGAGACTTGCGGCCCCGAGGAATGTAATTCATGCAGAAAAGCAGTTGTCAGAGCGAGGCCAGGGAACTGTGTGGGAAGAAAGCAAAATAAACAGCTCAACAAAGAAAACAAAGACACTCAAATAGTGGCTTTTCTAATGCTTGAGTACACTGAAACTTCAGTGGGCACATATGACAAAAAATTCATCAAAGACAACCTCTATAAAAGTAATATACTGGTGAATAGTGAACTGGTTAAAAAACACTCAGAAAATGCCTGTATGTCTTTAAAAATATCCTTGATGTCGTTATGCAGGACAGAGAAAGTACACATACATCAATGCATGCATGATTGGGAAAAGAAGAAAAACAACCAAATGGTACAAAGCTAAGAGAGAAATGGTTTCTACAATTTACTCTTCATTTCTCTCTCTACCATTCACAGATGAGAAGAGGATGCAGTCTGCATGCAAAGAGTGCTCCTGCCTGTGTGCAGGAAAAACAGCATTGCTAATTAGGATCTGCTCCCACAGCATGAGGACCAGATTACTGCATCCACCAGGGGGATTATCTGACCAGAAAGAAGAGCTTGAGGCTTGTCCTAAATCTCAAAAAAACTCTTGTGCAATTCATGGGAAGTTTTTCTTGTGATGGGTATGACCCATGACAGTAAAATTAAATTTTGAAATCAACTGATACATGAATTTCACAAATACTTTGTTCTCTTGCAAAGCAGTATTTTTAATTAATGTGTTATTATTGTCATAATTTAATGGCTTTTTTATTTTTAGACAATGAAGCTTTTATCACTTTTAGTACTTTGGAACCTTTCTCCTCATCTCATTCATTCACTTATGGTTTTTCTAAACCCTCCCTACTTCAAACTCAAGAATGCTATGCACACTCTTGTTCCAACAAATTTTAGCTTCTCTTCTTCCCTTATCTCCTTCCTCCCAGTAAGGCAGATGTTTCTTCTCCTGGAAAAGCACCTGAAAAGCTTCCCACATCATCTCAAGTGAACACTATTCTCAATATCTGTTCTGTGAAACACTCTTTTCCCTAATTCAAAACCAAACCAAAACAAAACCTTCCATTTCCAGTGCCTACTGTACATCACGTTCACAATATTACAAAACTGGGATTTGGGGAAGAAAGAAATATTTTCTTTAATTCTTTTATATAATAAAAGAATAATTTCACTGTTTAAAACAAAACCAAGCTGGCAATAACAAAAAAGAAATTCAGGGACTGAATATTTCTCCTATTGTACTTGCTACCCATATTTGGGTAACATGTTTGTAAAGGGAACATTTGACTAAAATTCTAACTTTACAAGACTACAGTCCTGACAAAACAGTGATGTGAAGGTTCAGCGTTATTCATTTCTGTTGAGGTAAGGTTGGATTTGCTTCAAACCTCTGTACTAACATCAACAGACAACCCAAAATTGATATTCACAGGGATTAATGACTGTTACTGTATCAGCTAGAATTTCTCATCTAAAACTAGATGCAGCAGGAAAAAAATAGAGTATACAAATCTACAGAAACTCCTAAATGAAATTCTACATATATACATTGCTGTATAATACACACAGATTATTTTCTGAAATGCATCCTCTTCCGCTTCCCCTAGACAAATACATGATTTGGGAAAGAAAAGCCATTTTAAGAGTGCATCTCAGTGACAATATCAGCTGTACAGTACACATTTATGCTGTACCCAGGACTCGAGTCAAGAGGTGACCTTATGAAAACATGACTTCCAAGTTTCCCCCATCCTCCAAGCACCTCCACAAACAGCAGGTGTGCAAGTCACAGATCAGAATCAACAATCATGAGGGCAGTAGTATTCACAGATATATGAAGTACCATTTACATGAAAGGTAAATGCTGCTAAGGTATAAGGGGGGGAAGAAAGATATTCTGCTAAGAGCCCCTTCTTGTATTCTCTCTGCCAATATCAAAGGTCCAGGTATGGGAGTTGGCTGAGGTGCAACCAGAGAAGATCAGGAAAACACTCAGTTCTCATGCCATGCTGAGAAGTCTTGTCTCCAGCAGGCCAGCTTTTTGATCCTGCAAGCACTGAAAGCCATTTTTCTGCTATGTAGTCCAGAGTACAAGTTAGTCCTAATAAGTGGTAAATACATAATGGCTGGGACACTATAGCCATCAAAAGAACCAAGAGATAAAGCCCTCGCACTGCTATTCTTGTTCTATTTGTGGGAAAAACTGGAGTAAAAAACATTTCCCGGGCAAAGCTCTAAGTTTGAACAACAAGCATAAAGGAAATTAATATTCTGGCTCCATACTTTTTTTGAAAAGTAGTAAATTAAGTTTTGAAATCTTTGAGGTAAATGCATTATCTATATGCTGGAAGCATTATTAGTTCTCTAAACAGAGTAGGTAGCTGGGTGTGTAAATTAAATCCCTAGGGGGAACAACCTGGCTACCTTGGAAGACACCTGCACAAGCTACACATTTGCTCCCTCAGCATCTCTGCAATTCGATCTAATCATAGGAGTGGGAACACAGTTCCCAGAAAAGGTGTCAGGATGGAAGCCTGATGTCCAAGGAACAAGCAAGGCAAACGAAGACAGAGGCAGGCTACACAAGCTTTCTTGGTACTGTCTTGATGATATACGCTGATAGTGATCTTCCAGGGCAAAGCAGAGAACACCTGATCGCCCCTGGTCATTCAGCTACTGCTCTCTCTGCCAAATCTGTCTACAGTGGTGTTAAATGGGGCTATTTGTGTTGGTGGCCTCTATAAACTGGACTAGACTATCAATCTTTTCTTTCACGGGCCAGTGGAAAAGGCATGATAAATCTAGGCTGAATTTCAACAGGAGATACAGGACTGAAAGATGTGTATCTTTAAAGAGATAGCCACTTAGATCTGATATGTTTAGAAATTCTCCCTTATGTCAAATACTCCCTAATTTTCTGTTGATCCTTAACACCAATGGTCACAAAAGCTGATAAATAACGCTTTTAAGAAGATGATAGGTTAGTGCATTCCTTCAGAAGCTTTGTACTCCTGACTCATGGGCTGCACGGTGTTTTCCCTCTGTGTCTGACCTCCTCAGAGCCTCCAGAAAATTACCAATGCACCTATAAAGGTGACTATAAATGCAGGCATAATCTATTGTAAATTCAGACCTACACATTCGGTGCTGGAAGGGATTAAGCACCTGCTCTTCAGTGGCAACTTCACAGGGCCCAGCTTCAATATAAATGTTATTCTGAAATAAGATCCCAAGCCATTTCTTGGGCATGCATCCTAAAAGCAAAAATCAAACAGAGTAACATTTTTCTTTCAATTGTTTCTTCTATTGACCAACAACATTAGTCACCAATGATAGCTCAGCCTGGCCCAAGCTCCAGTGATGAAACTCACATTGAACACAAAACACAACCTTTCACTGAAATTAAAGTATCATTGGGTTTTTTTCCTAGCATCACACGACACAGAATATGCAAGGGACAACTAGCTACATCTCAGAAGCACAGCTTTAACAGCCTATATTTTGCTACAGATATGTAAACAAATATGGACTTACACACACACACATATATAACATTGTAGGATGAGTAGGTGGTGCCAGAAAGGGAAACCAGAAAGCGTTAATTTAACTTCTGGTTTTTTATCCTTTAGGAAACAAAAAGTCTCAACTACATTCAGTTCATACTCCAAGATTCTAGAACTTGATGTCTTTGTTGAGGGAGGATAGAGTTTAAGTCAGAGAAAGATTGTGTGAGAGTGTGATGAAGATGCTCTGTGTTCCTACAACACATCCTACTCATCATTCACATTTCTTGGAGTTTATACCTGCTCTAACTTTTGGGAAGTTCCAACTCACAACACAGGAATCTCACAGGTATTCTCTGAAAAAGGAAAGGAAAAAAAAAAAAAAAAAGAAAAATCCCCACTAAGACTGTAACATTTCAGCTCTCTTTGAAGCAAGATTTAACATGAGTGGAAGAACTGTACTGAAAAAAAAAGGAGTCTGTCACAGTCCAGTACCTCACAGCCTACTGCAACAAGTTTGACAGCAGCCTCTATAGAGTTGGCTTGCTTCTGGTTCACTGCACGTGAATACCACAGTCAATATCTGCTCACTCGACTAATACTGCTGACTACAGCACAAAGAACACAGGAATTTTGTCCAAGAAACCAAAGGCTCAGAGCCTTTGAATGTGCACTATATTTAGAGCTTGCATTCTTTGCAGCTTATAACAGAATGAGATAATAGAAATTTCAAGCAGCAGAACTCAAGCACTGTAGCTATTCTATATATTTTTGTTTAAATGTTAAATTAAGGTTATGATCCACGTGCTCTCAAAGGTTTTGCCATTGAACATTTTTTCTAAGCACTTTGTTTACATTTTCCCTCTAATTTTCCATCTTTCTCACACTCTGAGTAGCTCCTTGCATTAGTTTTAACTGCAGAGATATAAAATTACTCAGTCCATGACAAAAGTAAGCAAAGATATGCACCCTATTATGTAAAGAGGATGCATGCACACGCACAAATTCACACACTTGTATACACATCTGCACACAGCAAGTACCTAAACAGCTTGAAATCATGTCTAGTTATTCCTCAGTCTACAGAAATATGTTACACAGAACAGTGACCTGAGGCATAACTTTGCTGGCCATTCTTTTTGCTTCCATCATGCTTTAATTCACGCTGGTTTGAAAGGCCACCTTAGGGAATCACTTCTCACTGGCAGCCAAGAATTCATCTAAGGACTGTTAACTGCCCAGATGGGGTAAATCAGCCAAGTGGCTGTGCTGACGAGCGCTGATAGACACCTTACTGCTCGTAAACCTTGAACTGCTCCTCTGCAACAGTATAATCCATAAAAACATCTTTAAAAATCCCTTCTGCTGAGTGGACTCCACCAGACAAACCCATACCTCTCTATGTCTCAGGTGGGGATGAGGCAACCAATCCCCTTTAGATCATCAGAAGTGTTCCCAAGGGCTTTTCCCATTTTTTCCTCCCCCTGTGTCACACTGGGAAGATGCCCTGTGCATTGCTGCTACTCCAGAGCACTGAAGTGAAGTGATCAGCCAGTTGCCAGCCACTGGAGGCACGTCTTGCTCATTAGGGCTGGGGCTGCTGCCACTAGAGTGCTTCTCTCAACATCAAAAAAAAAAAAACAACCCCATGAACCAAAGACTTGGGGGAACTTTCTAGCAAGGATTTTCAACAAAACAAACCATTACATTTTACAAGCTTTTCCTTCAACATTAAAAATCTCACCAAAATTTTTAATAATTTCAGTTGCTGCAACTTCCCCAGACAGCCCAAAATCAAGCTGGCTGTATGAAAAGAACAAAGAGCCTCAGTTAACGCAATATTTATCTGCTGCTATTGTTTCCCCTTTATAAATCTGTAGTTCCTTGGCATTACAATTAGCTACTCCAGAGAAAATTATTATGTCACAAAGTATTATCCACCACAGAAACAGATGAATGATGTGAACCAAATGTAATCTGGTGCTTAGAGGCAATTCTGTTGACTTTCATGTAAATGTGCTGGCTTAAAACAGGGATGAATTTTAGCAGTGAATCCTTATTTGATCTACAATTTATTTCTCAGCAGAAATTAAATAAGATAGCTCTTTCTAAATATTGTTTTTCCTAGAAGAGAGTGAGCAAATCAGTGGGAAATATAGAAGAGTTGAATTGACAGTGCAGTAACTCCAGACTGGAGCTTACCTAAACAAATGAATGTAACTGAACTTATGTAAAACAGCTACATCAGAAATATTTAACTATTTTTATTCACATTTTAACCTACTTTTTTCCTTTAAAATGAAGCTCAGAATCAAAAATTTAAGAGAAACACTTATCCTTTTTTTTCTGCAATTCAATATATACCACTACTAATTTGCTTTCCAAACTTTTCAGTTTCAGATAGTTTTTAAAAAGTCTGTTTCTAAAGCTACTCTGCAAGCATTACAAAGCTTACAAAGGAGAATCTATGATCTGCAAATCTTAAGATAAATACCACTAAACAAGAATGAACAGCTGAACAAAACACTGATTCACTATTTTAAATGATGCAAAACTATATACTGAGTAAAGTATCACAGTTTTAGCCTAGACAGAAGCTTCCTATTCCCAAGCTTTGTAAAAGGCTCTGAATGAAAACTATCTGCTGAAGTTTATGTGTGGGCATCTGGCCCTGGTATTTTACTTCCCTGAATATCACTAAGAAAAGAGGGATACATGCATGTCTGTGGCACATAACAAACGAGTCACCAGACCATGCTGATTCCTTCTCTGAAACTTGCTATAAAAATCCTCCAGGCTACTAGAAGCTGCTTATTCTTCATGCTGCACTTCACTTCCAGGGACAAGTTTCTTGGGGTATTTCCCATTTAATACAAGATTTCTTCCTGTTTAAAGAAAATACTTTCACAGATGATTTTGGAAAGCTGTAGCTGCAGTCATCTTTTCATCTCCCAAGAGCTTCCCAGTCTTTCTTCTTTGATGGCTCCTGGCTAAACCATAAAACCAATTCCAAGTCTTAAAGTAATTAAAACCAATTCAATGAGTGATGTTTTTCATGCTGGGTGGGGCTTTCCTTCCCACTGTGAAAGGATCAGTGAATGCTCTGACAAACCAGCAAACTGCTTGCCAAGTCTACAGTTTAGAGGTACACTAAGGTAAAGCAGCAGGTAAAATATTTAAGAAGTTTAAACACTGAGATTTTTAAAAGTAAGTCAGAGCTTAGAAATGAAAATTAAAAGAAAAATCATAATGTCAGTGACAAGGCTAGGAAAAGGTAAACATCATATCAAATGAGTGGCTAGCAGTTTCTCTCATAATCGAGGATACGCTTTAATCTTCTCACATTTGGGTATCCACTTTTCTGCATGGTCTAAAATCAGACAAATGATGAAAGCTGACTGTCTGGGCCTGACTTTGCTTCTCTTTCCACCCCTGTGTAACTGATGTGTGTATAAACCAGGTATGAAATAATTTATCCTAGAATCAGACTCCCTTTTTATCAACTTGGAGCTAACTGCAAGCAAAACACATGCTTTCGTTTAGTACCAGAGCATTGAGAAAGTTCAAAATATCTGTTCAAGGCATTCATGTTAGGCACATGCATGGTTATCTGCACGTGCATCATTTCAGGGCATAAGACTGCCAAACTTCCTAGTCTCAATCAGCAGTTAGGGAAAAAAAAAGGGAGCTTGCAATATTGTTGATCCTAGAAGCTAAAATACACCAGCTGCACCTTGCAACTTCTTCCTGGTGAAGGCAGACTCCCCAAGTTGTAAGCAAGTATATGGGTAGCATCAGTGCACCTTCCCTTAGATTTACCTGCTCACTCTTCCTGATGTGTAGTAAGGTAAGGTAAAAGGGGATGGCAACAGAAAGAGATGAAGACTAAGTGGATGAATGTTTTCAAACATGTATGATGCATCTTGTAACACATTCAGCCCTGAAATTTTAATTTTCCACTAGCCTCCTGCAACACATGCATTTACCACTCCAAGACGTACACAGGCCACTGCCCCAGAGCCATTCCTGATATTGCCACCTGACTGTTGTCTCCTGACTCATCCCTGCAAGAGCATATTCCCTCCACAGCCACAGTAACAGCACCTGAAAATATCAGGATAGGTCACCTTCAAAGGCCGTCCAACTCAACTTTGAAATGAAGCATACTGGGGAAACCTATTGATGCAACTTGCTTGGAGTGTGGGAACGAATGAACGAATGGCCAAGAATAGTAGCTTTCTAAATCACTGAATTTAAATCCATCAGTAGAATTTTGCCTCTGCCCTAGAAGCTTTTTTTTTTTCAATTGTTAAATAAAAATTGTCATCCTAGCAAAAACAGATTTTAGAAGTAGTGGGACCATAAAGTTATTTACACTTGCACTGTCATAAAAATAGACAAGACACCCTTCTTGTTCTTCTGTTCACTGCTAACAACTCTCACTCCTAACAAAGACATCAAACAACTGGAAGATTTAGCCAATAATAAATTTGTGATCTGGATCTTGAAGAAAAACAGCATACTCATGGTATAAATTTTAAATAAACACCCTCATAAGTGGCATGATTTTGAATCACTGCACACCAACCAGAGAAGGCATCACACTCTAATGGATGACCTAGCAGATATCAAGGACCAGAACAGATAAGCTTCAGTTCCTCTTTTAATACCATACTGTAGAAATTTATTATGAAAATTACGAAAGAGCTGGACAAAAACAACCAAGAAAAACAAAGCAAGGAATGTGATTACTAAGCCATGCTTCTTCTGGCTTGTTTGAATCATATGGCGTTTATCACATAATTTAACCTCCTAGTTCAATGTAAAGACGCAAAACTGAATTACAGTTTACTGGATTTTTTAAAAATGAATTTGAGAAAACAAAATAATAAAAGGAAAACACAAGCTCCAGCCTCAATTCTACCATTCATGCATTGTCACTGAAGAACAACGCAAGTTTCACACATCTTCCTGAAGTATAAACCAAAGACGTACTGTAAAAATTCCATGATAACTACACAGTCCTAACAGGTTTTGGTAACACAAAGTGACACATTTCAGTACATATATTCATAAGGGTTGGGGTTATTATTGGGCTGTAATTGCAGTTGTTCTAACACCTAATAAGCCATGGCTGGAAAAACAAAGGCAGGTTAATTTGTGATTTCCTCTACTCATTCAGAGGCAAATTAAGTGTCAAACAGCTAATACAGAACATATTTCATTTTATGAGATTTTAATTTAATTCTGCACCATATTGTTGATGCCTTAATGTAGGGTGGTTTATCTAAGAGGAAGAGCAATTTATAAACCTCTTTCAATTGAAATCTTTAATGATAGGATACGATAACATAATTACAGCAATGCCTGCTAGTCCTACTATACATAAGCATCTGTCAGCAATTCCATCATAAACAGAAACCCTTAATTTAAGGGTTTATAACTCAAATTATAAAATTTGGCTCCAGGCTGAAATTTGGGACGCAACAGTTCTGGCCACCAGCAATTAAATTACAAGAATCACACATATAAATACATATACCTTTTTAGAGCTGCAAGTATGTAAGAGCCCAGTAACATCTTTAAAATTCCTGCTTTCTTTTTTCTTTTTCACTTGGGCAGTGTTCAAAATTACGTGCAGGCACTGTAGGTACTATGCAGACAAGGCCCTCCTCACGTTTTTTCTGCACTTGTATTATACCTAAACTAACTCCATTAAGGCTTGACAGATTCTGGAACATATTTCGAGGAGCTTAGGAGCTTGGATAACTAAAATCATGCCTTTTTTTAGATTTTATTTTTAACTTATATTTTATACACACATTCGAGAGTAATACAAAGCTGAGAAGAAAACTACTCATACAATGAAGTCATTGTTGAAGCTGTAGGTAAACATTTGCTTCCTGACTGGTTTCTTGGCATTTTTTCTCAGAATTCTGAAATACCTTCTCAATCCACTTTTTTTT